>CM053513.1:89314869-89375005 GCA_028627145.1 Eidolon dupreanum
AACTGCAACTGGGAGCCTCATCCACACTTGGAGCTGATTCAGAGACGGAATTCTGGACTTTGAGCTAATGCTGTCAAGGGCTCTTGAGGGACATGTTTTGCACGTGGGAGGGACATCAGTCACTGGGGACTGGGGCTAGACAGTGACAGGCAGCCTCTGAGACAGCCACAACGACCCCACCCTGGGTAGTCTTCACCCTTCGGGTGGGAGCTGCACCTAGTGCCCCAATTCTAACAATATGGCAAGAGTGATCAGATGTCACTTCCCAGATAGGTCACAAAAAGACTATGGCTTCTGTCTCATTCACCACGCCCCTCGCTCGCGCTGAGGGATGTCCACTACAGGTTGTGAGCTGTCCCAAGCAGCAGCCCATGCAGCACGGCCAGCAAGGCCACAAAGCCTGCCGACAGCCACATCACTGACCTTGGCAGTGGATCTTAGAGGACACCAACTACCACGTGAGCGAGCCTGGGAGCAGATCCTCACCCACCGCAGCGCTGGCTGACACCCTGCGTGAGACCTGGGACCGAGGACCCAGCTAAGCCTCACCATGGAAACTATGAGATAATGAAGGCTTGTTGTAAGCTGCTAGGTTTGGGGGGTGGTTTGTTACACAGCAGGAGATAACTAACGTACCATACGACGTGAAATGTTATTATGATCTGACGTGTTACCGTTACTTCTATAAACACACATAAAATAGCAGAATGTTGATTTCTAGGCAGCAGCCCATGATTACATATTTTTAAAAGTGTTCCCTGCAGCCGAGTCTGTGCTGAAGCGGTGAAGGAGGACACACCGCATGCGCCAGAGACAGACGAATTACAGGATGGAAAAAACGGCCAATGAAATGACTGCTGGTGACGACCAAGGTCTCACGAGCAAAACACAGGGATGACAGAGGAGGAACCCAGGGCTTGAGCACCTGGCCCAGGACCATGACTGAAGGCGGGGTCAGGACCCAGAGCCCCAGGCTGTCCCCAGGGCTGTCCCCAGGGCCCGCCACCGCAGCCCTGGCCTCCTCCCCTTCACCATCGCCACGAGCAGATCCCTGCGTATAAACCAACCTCCCTTGAAGGATTTCTGCTGACAAAACGATTCACCTGGCTCTCAACTTATCTCAGTTCCTTGGTGGCCACTTCCCCCAAATTTGAACGTTAATCTAGTGTAGGCAGCAGGGCGGCGGCCGCCGAACTCATCAGCACGCACGGTTGTTGAGTGATTTACAGCAGGCTGAGCAGAAGGGCACGGTGTCTAGTGTTCAGTCGGCATTCTGTGATCACCCAGTTTTTGCGTGGGTTTCTTTTTTAATGTCAGCTCTTGAGGTTTCACCACTTCGAGCCTGAAACAACCAAGAGGCCGCCCCCGGGGGCATCGTCAGACGCCTCGGCGCCCTCGGCCTGGTGGTCTCGTTTACCGTGGAGCGGCCTCTCAGCACCCAGGGATGGAGACAGAGTTTACACAAACAGCACCATGGTCCTCGGATGAGGAATCACGGCGAACAGACACGACCAGGACGAGGAGAAAGAACAGGCCAGGGAGAGAAGAAATTAAAGGCCGCCAAATTTAAGAGTGCTTCCTGTGAACACATCAGAAAAATGTATACGCAATTATTAATCAGTCTAATAAAGGAAATGGAATTCCGAAGTTGAAGAAATACAGTTATGCTAATGTGATACTTACCACATAAAGTTTAAAACACTAATTTTAAACTCATACACTCCTCCTTCAAAAGAGAATGCGTCCCGGAGCATGCTCACAGCACAGCTGTCTGTGGCCCCCAGGAAGACAAGTGCAGCTCAGGCAGCAGAGGGACGAGGGGGGCTGCCCCCCAAGGGAGGGAGCGCCCAGCCCGCAGGACAGAGGGCCTGTGGGAACAGGATACCTGCATAGCTGCTTGAATATTTTATCGCTGGCTCCTGGTGTCCCCGCCTGCAGCAGCAGACCTTCCACCAACAGCATCTCTAACTCAGAACTTGTCCTTTTTCAATGTATGGAGAAGACTAGGTTTAGCAGAAAAGATCTTGTTTTAAATTACAACGGTCCATTTAACTGGTTCAAAAATATTAGCATACGGTTGACCCACGAACATCGTGGGTTAGGGGGACTGACCCTGAGCACAGTTGTAAATCCATGTATAAGTTTGACTCCTTCAAAACTTAACTACGGTCCCTTGGTATGCACGGGGGACTGTTCCAGGCCCACCACGGATACCGAAATCCGAGGACACTCAAGTCCCTCGGATAGAACGGCCTCCACCAGTGCACGGTTGGCCCTGCACATCCGAGGACTCCCAACCTCGGATGAGAAATACCATTTTAGATCCGCGGACGTTAAACTTGGGGAAACAAAGGGTCAACTGCATACTTACTGGAAAAAGTCTTGGATAAGTGCATCCGCTCAGCTCAAACCCTGTTGTCCAAGGATCAACTGTACTACATGTTGATGCTAATCCTTTGTCACGTAAAGTTTACGTCAAGCGAAATCCACTGGATAACCAATTAAGAGAAACAAACACGCACGAGCTCTCTCATCTAAATCACTAGAAACGTAAGACCTCCGAGGGCTAGAGAACGCAGCATTTAATACTGGCTGGGTTCACACAATGCGCTGAGGACGGTACAGACCACCTCGGCACCCATGTTGGAAATCAGGCGTCCCCATCCATAAAGCTGTCTCCCAAACGCACACAGGGCCTGTCACTGGCCTGACCCGGGGACTCTCCCGTCACTTCGCATCACTCTCTGTGCAGGCTTAACAAAGACATCGAGGTAGGCGCATGTGGAAGTAACTTTTTATTCACATCACATTAAGAACACTTTCTACACACTTTTAAGAGAGGTCTCAATTAAGGCAAGAAGATGACAGGCTTTTGGGGGAGCTGTGCGAGGGGCAGGAGGATCCCTTCTGTGAGCAGGGGAAGCAGCCCCAGTGGTCCCAGGGAGAGGAGGGACTCTCGGCTCGGGGCCCACCTGCCGCAGAGGCCGGAATACATAAGGTGTGAAGCTCAGAAGCCCTACCTGTGCAGAAGCACTGCCCTGCCAGAAGCCAGGAGTCCCACCCTTGCTCCCACCCAGCCCCCCAAGGCCAGGCCGAGCCCAAGGCCTCAAAGAGCAGGGGTGACCGATGCCCCCCAACCAGCACGGCCCTGCCTGCGAGCCCTCTGAGTCTGGGGAAAAGTAACCAGGACAAGGTGAGCTGCGACCTTCGGGGTGCAGAGCTGACGGGGCTGCTGGCTACTTCTCATTCCAGAAACACCTAGTGCAATGACCTCGAAATACTGAAGGTCAAATTGTCGCCTCTCCCTTCCCGTTATCATGGGAATTTCCTTTATCTCTACCTGATATTACTTCTGCTGTGCTTTTTAAACCTGGGCAAAGTAGGACTATAAAGTTACTGGATTTAGCAAGTAAAACTACAGCACACTCAGTTAAATGTGAATTTCGGATAAAAGATGAATGACTTTTTAGCATAACCACGTCCCACATGCTGCGGAGCACTGTATCTGGCAGATCCGTGAAGAGACAGCTGGGCTGCGTTTTCTGCCTGGCCATGCTGCAGCGCTTGTGTCTGTGACTCAGTATCCCCGAGCGCCTCCTCGCTGGAACCTGGCTGGCTCCCATCACCTCGCTTGGCACGTCACCCCCACCCCACCACCCCTCCCGACCTCGCACAGCAGATTCCCAGGCAGAGGCGACAGGGACAGACCGAGGACGGCAGTGAACAGGCCAAGCAAGCCCTGTGTCCACCTGCGCTCCCTGACCAGCCCCCTGCCTCGCTCGAGCCCCGGCCTCGGCTGCCTCCTCACCGCACCCCCAAACGACAAGGAAAGACCGGGAACAATTTCCTAATCAACAAATGGGCCTTGTTGCAGGCCTCCCAATGCCATTCCTCCACCCACGTGCAAACACAGCCATTCCTTACAGCATTTGAGACGAAGAGCCGGCCTGCCCTTTGTCTCATTTTTCCACTGAGGCTGAAAGGAATCTTTCTGCCCTCCATGTCTTTCCCTGTCACTACCAGGAGGACAAGAAAGCTTGCAAGCGCGGGAAGTCCTGGGCGCCAGTTTCGGCACGGAAGAGGGAGAAGCTGTGAGCCTCAGTCCCGCACACGGGTGGCTGGGAGCGGACCCCATTTGAAAGCAGGGTGGAGGGGTGGCCAGAGGAGGTCATGCGGACGGGAGGCCCCACCCATCATGACCCCACATGACCCCTCGCTCCCAGGTCCAAGAAGGCCACGGTGGGATGAATGGTGGCCATGGAGACGGCAGGTCCCGATCTCAAGAACCAGGAAATGTGACCTTTTCTGGAAAAAGGTACTTTGTAGATAAGGTTAAGGATTTTGAGGTGAGGAGGTGAGCCTGGATCAGTCAGGTGAGCCCTAAACAGAATCACACGTGTTCGCGGAACACGGAGGCAGAGGGAAGAAGGTCACGCAAAGACAGAGGCAGAAATGGTACTAATGCGGCCACCAGAAGGACGAGGCAGGAAGGACCCCCCCAGGCCCCCCAGAAGCAGCGCAGCCCTGCCCACCCCTCGATCTGGACTTCTGGCCTCCAGAACTGAGCGAATAAGTCTCAGCTGTTTTAAGCCACCCAGGTTGTGGTGCTTTGTTACAACGACCACCGGAAACTCATACGGGGGCCAGGAAACCTCCCCCCCCGGGCCCCGGCCCCGGGCCCCGGGCCCACCTCGCACTGAGGAAGCCGCCTGGCTGCTCAACGCTTAACTCCACTGAACTAGCCTCCAGGCTGGACTCCAGCAGCTGGGGATGTGGGGCTCGGGCAAGCGGGGTGCTCTGGGCACCTCACAGTGTCTCCCTGGGTTTGGCTTCGCTGGACTGTGCTCGGGCGGAGTCCCGGAGCCCGCGGCTTGGCACACAGTAGGGGCTTGATACAGGTGTGCTATGTGAAGGCCTGAGCTGCCCACCCGGCATATGCCCACTCACAGCGGTGACACTGCAAGCCTAGACATGCCATCATTAGCACCATCGCTAACGGTTACCGAGAACATCTGGGTCAGACACAGTTCCCCACTGTTTTGCACATATTATACTAGTTAACCCTACGACGGCCTTGTTATTAACCCTGCTTCAGAGGTAGAAACTGCAGCCCAGAAAAGTAGTTTGCACAAGGTCAAACCAGGTCACAGGGATGAGGTAAAGAAGACGGTCGTGGTCTGCGTCTTTGCCTCTAAGCCCTCAGTGGAGCCCACCGCTGAGTAAACTCATGCCAGGCCCAGGGGTCGTCAGCCTCTGGGAGGTCAAAGAGCAAGGCCTGGTCCTCGCCCCCCAGGGGCTCCCAAGGACGGCGACGAAGAACTCAGCCACTCCTGCCACCGTG
The DNA here is from genome assembly GCA_028627145.1 of Eidolon dupreanum. Taxonomy (NCBI): domain Eukaryota; kingdom Metazoa; phylum Chordata; class Mammalia; order Chiroptera; family Pteropodidae; genus Eidolon; species Eidolon dupreanum. Next base: position 89,320,211 of record CM053513.1, read on the forward strand.
CTCGTCAAAGCCCTAAATGTGTGATCATAGAGCTTCACACTTGAACCAAACCTGAAAGAACTAAAGACAGAAAGTGGCCAAGCCACAGCCAATGTCAGAGATTCTAACCCCTGTCTCAGCGACTGTTAGAACTACCTGAATCCTCACAATCAGTACTAACATAGAAGATAGAAACACTATGTAGCGCTCCTTCTATGTGCCAGGCAGAGTTTCGAGTGTTTGAATTTAGTCACTAATAATTCTGAGAGAGAGAAAAAGCTCTTGGTTTCATAGAGGATATACTCTAGTGAAATAGAAGGGAGAAAAAAAAAGGAAAATTAAAAAAAAATAACTCAAAGTAGCTTTAATTATTATCTTCTAAAAGATAAGATCTTGTAACTAAATGAAGAACAAGGTGTTATTTTGAAAAAATAGAAAAGGGAAATCAAAATTAAAGAGAACTCTTGAAAAATAAAAAGGATAATGGAATAAAACAATTAAAGGAAGGGTTGGAAGACAATGGAAAGCAATCTCTCAAGAGCAGGACAAACATCAAAGAGACCAAGAGGAGAAAAAAAGATCAGGGGATTATGGAGTCAACCCAGGAGGTCTAACCTCAAAAGAATAGGAGTTCGGGAAAGAGAAGGCACAAAACTGAAAGAATAAAGCAACACAAACTGTCAGTCCTCAGCCTGAAGGGCCACCACGTGCCCAGCACAACGATGAGAACGAGCACCATCGTGGGACACTGCGCAACACGGGGAACAGGAGCCGCTTCTACGCGCTTCCTGGGGCCAGATCCCACACAGAGAACTGAAATCAGAATGGCAGCAGACGTCCCCCCAGTACTGGAAGCCAAATACAGTGAAGCAACATCTTCAAAATGCCAAGCGCATTCTTCTCAGTAGAATTCTATACCCAGCTAAACTAAAAGTTGACTGATGAGTAGAGATGTTTTTAAAATCACAGACAAAAGGAAAATCTACGTAATGTTTCTTAGTCGTCAACAAGAGGAGGAGCCCAGGCAGAAGGGAGGGGTCCGGCGCGCAGGCGCAGCGCGGTGGGAGGGCAGCGCAGGGAGATCCCGGGCGGCAGCCGTGCGCGGGTCTCACGGGGACCGGATCGGACTGGGGCAGGAAGCGGGACTGCAGGAGAGGGGGGTCCCAGCACCACGACAGGGGCGTGCTGGGCGCGTGCTGGACGTAAGGGAAAGGAGGCAGGCGCTGCACTCGCGTGCGCTGCGGCGTTCAGAAATGAACACAAAAAGGTGAGCAGCGACCGCTGGTTTAACGGAGAGAAGTGGTGTGATTATGTCAGCAAATGCAGGGAGAGGAAGCGGTGGCGAGCAGGGAGGAAGGCTAAAGCTTCCTCTGCACCCCTGAGAGAAATCAAAAGATGATGTCGACACACACACTCTTTAAAATGGCAGATTAAACAGCAGCACTACCTGCCGACGACTGCCCCCGGGGGACGAGCAGCGGGGTAGGGGGCCTACTGTCTGATTTTTAAATCTGTAGGCTTAGCTTCAGCGGGGGTCCTGGAGGAATAACCAAGGCCACTGTTAAGGGACAAAAACGAGATGTAGAAAAAGATATGTAAGTAGCATGGTGTGCGTGTCTGTGTGTGCGTGCGTGCACGCATGCGTGCCTGCATATCTATAAATGACTGTGAATAAGGAAAAAGTGGGGAAGGACAGGCATCCGGAAATCACCACGATTACAGGGCTGGGAACAGCAAGGCCACTGGAAAGGAAAGGGAAGAAAAACAGGACAAACGATATGTTTGCTTTGAGAAAGCTCTAGCACAAGGGCTCTTTGCCTGGAGCACAGGGTCTCCTTCACAGATGGTGAACTTCTGACACAGTGAACCCCCTGAAGATCACAAGGAAACCTGTGTCCATATTAAAATCACATGTGCACATGTATACTTCTGAAGAGAGACTAGTTTTCATCAGATGGCCAAAGGAGCTACCAGCCAGCAACCCCCAAAAACTAAAGAGCAAGTGATCTACCAGACCTGAACCCCAAGCCAGGCTCATCTTCTTTCCTGGGACCTCTGCCAGGACGGCTCCAGCCTCTCCTCCAGGGCAGAGCAGGGAGACCCAAGGCCCTCTGGACCCAGGAGCGGTGGCAGCCCCTCGGACCAGGGAAGGCATGCAAGATGGCTGCTCTTCAGCACAGGGAGGGAAGAACCACAGTCCTTTCAGAGATAAAGCCAGGAGCACTGTGATGGGCTGAAGGGTGGCCCCTAAACACATCAGGTCCTGGCCCCTGGAACTGTGAATGCCACCTTCCAGGTAACAGGGACTTTGCAAGTTTGCCGAGTGTGAGGATCCTGAGTTAAAAGATGATGCTGGGTAATGCAGGGGGTCCCAAATGCGATTGCAGGTGTCCTTGCAGGAGCAGGGGAGGAAGGCGGGGTGGGGGTGGTGGCGCTGAAGACAGAAGAGGAAGACAGAATGCACCACAATGGAAGGGGAGAGGTGGGCACTGGGCGTGGGGCCTGGCCAAGGGCTGCGGACAGCTTCCGGAAGCTGCAAAGGGCCGGAGATCCCCTGAGCCTCCTGAGTTTCACCTGGGTTTCAGCCCAGTGAGACCCATTTCAGACTTCCAGCCTCCAGAACCATCAGGGGGTAAATTTCTGCTGTTGAAGCCCCAAAGTGGGTGTAATTTGTTTCAGCAGCCACAGGGCAGTCACACAAGTGCTGATTAGAAAGTAAAATGCTTATGAGAACGCCACGGATTCAATGGAAAGGAAAACGCTCTGGCTCACAGCTGGGTGTGCTAACCGCACAGCGCGCCCTGTCCTAACACCTCACTTTCTCCTTCCACCTGACCATTTTGCTTGGCTTGTTTCAGACAAAGATAAATGTCAGAAGACAGTAAAATCAGAAAGGAACACACCAGCACCGTCCGCTGTGCAGCCGCAGGCCGTGGGCCTCGCCTCCTCTCCTGATTCCTCCACCCCTGCCTGCACCGCCTTCGCCCCCAGCTGGAGCCGCCCCACCTCCCAACGGGGCCTCCCAACCTCCAGTCCCTCCTAGGACTGGGGCCACCTCCTCTGGCCGCGCCAGGCCCTCAGCCTCTCCTCTGCCTGGTCACTGCTCCCTTCCCCTCAGTCGCCCTCATTCTAGAAAGGGAAAAATGAGGCCTGCCCCTGCCCTTGGGGCCCAGGAGCCTCCAGCCCCCTCAGCATCTCCGTCCTCCCTCCCGACCCTCCCCCACCCCCCCTCCCTATGACACTGCCGCCCTGAGCCCTCTAGCCACCCACCCCTGCTCGCTCTCTCCATGGCCCAAGTCCTAGGTCTTCCCTCCGCCCTCACGTTTGGTGACCTCCCTGTGGCCTCCAGCCACTGTGGTCCTCCTCTGCCCCACCCAGAGATGTTCCTAGTCATCAGCCACCTGGTGCCCTGGTGGTGGGCACCTCAGCACCGGGCGTCCCCACCTGAGGGGGAACCCCAAAGTGAGGTGCTATGCGGCACTTCAAGCCCACTATCTCAGGTCTCAGAACCACGGGGTGGGAGGCGTTGCTGTGAAACTTCACACTGTGACAACCACGTTTCTAAAGGGAAACTTTACACACTCTCTCCCGCGCCCCGCCCCCAGCAGGACTCCTCCCACTGCCCGGCCCTCCAGCCCCGCCCCTCGGCCTGCGCCCCCCCTAGACTTGTCGGGGTCGCCTGTCTTCCACCCTCCTCCCGGTCCTTTTCTCTGCCCACCTCACTGTCCCCTCCTTACACGTGCCCTTCGAGGTACAGCAGGTGGGTAACTGTCCCTGACCGTGCTGGGGGCTCCGCACAGACCCACTCATGACCCTCCCGAGGCGGGTCCCACTACAGGCCGCACCCGCCAGTGAGGAAACGGAGGCACAGACGGGGGGGGGGGGTCGCCTGCCCAAGGGCACACCCCTGGAGGATGGCCAGGCAGGTGCCAAGCCAGGAGGCGCACTCTGGGGCCTCTGTCCACACCTCACAACTCTGGGGCCTCTGTCTACACCCACAACTCTGGGGACACTGTCTACACCCCACAACTCTGGGGCCTATGTCCACACCTCAGAACTCTGGGGACACTGTCTATACCTCAGAACTCTGGGGACACTGTCTATACCCCACAACTCTAGGGACACTGTCTAAACCCTACAACACTGGGGACACTGTCCACACCTCACAACTCTGGGGCCTCTATCCACACCTCACAACTCTGGGGACACTGTCTATACCCCACAACTCTGGGGACACCATGTCCACACCCCACAACTCTGGGGACACCGTGTCCACAGCCCACCACCCCCGAACCGCAGCGGAGCCCGGGCCGGGGGACCGGCAGGCGGCCGCAGTTAATTTCCAGAGTTGGGGTCTCGGGAGACGGCCTGCGCCCGAACAATGCGGCGCCTGCCAGTTCGGGACGGCCCGGAAACCAGGGCCCGCGACGCGGCAGCGATGAACGCGGGGTGCACAGCAGGCCCGCTCCCGCCGCTCCCGCCGCCCGACCCCGACCCTGACCCCGACCCCGCCGTCCGGTCCGGGCCCGCCCAGGACCAGCCTCACGGCGACCCGCCCCGGCCCGGGCGGGGTCCGTCCGCGCCGGAACCACGACGAGTCCCCGGGGCTGCGCCCGGGAACAAAAGGCGAGAGGCCGGCGCCGGGCTCGGGGGCGGGGGTCCCGGAGGAGACGGCGGCCCGGCGGCGCCCGCCCCCGGCCTGCGCCCCTGCGCCCCGCGCCCCTCCGCCGCGCTGGGCGGGGCCGGTCCGCGGAGGGCGCGAGCGCGCGCCCGCAGAAGAAAGAAAGCGAGGGCGGGGCGGCCCTGCGCCGGCCCCCGACCTACCGGCCGCCCGCTTCGCCGGCCGCGTCCGCGCCGTCCGCGCGCCCAACGGTCGCCTCAGCCGCCTCCGCCGGGCGCAGGGGGCGGGGCGGGGCCCGGGGAGAGGCCGGTGGGCGGGGCCTGGGGGCGTGGTCGCGGGCGGGGCCTCCAGGGAGGTGGGCCGGGCTCAAGAGAAAGCCGCGGCACTTGGTCTGCGGGTGGGGCGGAGCCTTCAGGGGGCGGGGCCACCAGGGGGCGGGAAACGGCACGCGGCTGGGCCCTAGGGGCGGGGCATCCAGAAGGGCAGAAAGAGCCGAGGGGCGGGGCCTTGAGTTAAGGGGCGGGGTTTCGGGGGGCGGGCGGATCTGGAGGGGCGGGGACTCCAGGGCAGGGGGGCGGGACTTCCGCTGCCCGAGCCGCGACAGCTGGTCCAGCCCCCCCTGTGGGGGAGCCCGGCGGCCCCCTGCCATCTCCCCATCCTCGGATCCCCTCACACCCCTTGTCTCAGGCCCCCTTCCGATACCCGGGCCAGGTTCCCTCCGCACTGTCGCTTGGTGGCCTCTGGACCACTCCTGGGTCCCCTCCAGCTACCCACGCCGGGGCCGCCCCTCCCCTCCTCCCGACTGCCTTCCGCTGACTGATGCTCATCGAGACCGCATTCCATGGGATATCGTTTTATTTTTCATGGAGGACAGCGGATGGGAAGTGCGGTGTCCCACTAGTCCTCCAACAGGTGGCGAGGCCAGGCAGGCGGTGCCCGGCACGAGCCCCGATGGGGGGGTCCCAGCGGCCTGCTCCCATCCTCCTGCCTCTGTCCCCAGGAGACTCTTGCCGCCTCCAGATGTCTCCCCGCCACCCTCCTCCCCCGCCACCCCCCCCAACAGTTACTATTTCTTTGGAAATTCTGTTCCTTTTGTCCACTGAGCATTTACTGTACAATCTAAGTGTAGAAAAAATCAAGTCCAGAAATCCTGACTAGCTGGGCCCTGGCTTTCAATTATACAGCCAGCACCCAACCCTGGCTGGAGCCTCCTGGACTGTATGTCAAATCGTGACAAATCCAGCAGCCATCATACCCCAGCCCCTCCACTGACCAAGCCCATCAGAAACTCCGTTATGCTCCAGTGCTCTCAAAATGAAAGCAAGGGCAATCTTTTTCACTACCTAGAATATTGTCAGTATGCATCTTCCTCTGGTATTTGCAAATAAAATACCTTGACAGCATTATGGAACGTGGCCCTGGCCCTGGTAGCTGAGCGCTCCCTCGCTCTGCTGAGCAGCGAGCAGGAAGTGGTGACAGGCTCCGAGGCCACTGTCTCCACAACAGCATCACTGCAGACTGAACGTTTGTGTCCCCCCGAAAATTTATGTGTTGACCTCTAAACTCCCCACGTGGTGGTATTTGGAAGCAGGGCCTTTAGGAGGTGATGAGGTCAGGAGGGTGGGCGCCCTTGTGCTAATAAAAGGGGATCAGTGCGCTTATAAGAGACCACACAGCTCCTTTGTCCCTTCTACCGTGCGAGGTGGCGATGAGAAGACACTATGAATCGGCAAGTGGGCTCCCACCAGACGCCGAAGCTGCTGGCGACGTGATCTCTGACTTCCGGCCTCCGGAACTATGAGCAGTTAGTTCGTGTTGTTTCTACGCCCCCTGGTCTGTGATATTCCGCTGCAGTGCCTGGATGGACGGAGACAAGCACCCAAGTCCACCCCTGCTGCACACAGTGTGGGGTCAGGACAGCACTCAGAGACCACGGCCCCTTTCCGGTCGTGCCCTGCTGCCTCCTGGCACTGTCTTCTCTAGCCTTGTCCCAGCGACCCCCTCAGGACTCCGTTTTCAGCCTCTTCTCCTTTCCTCTCCAGTGCTGGGTCCTCTGCTCCCTCCTCCTTGCTCCTTCTCTCCTGCCTTCTTTCCCACTCACTGCCTGTCGCTCTTCAAACTATGCTCGTCCTGGGGCTTTGGTGCTGCAGCCTCTCTGTCTTCCTCCTCCTCTGAGTGTGTCACCTGCTTTGCTTGGCTTCGTGGATACCTCTCTCTCGCCCCCTCCCCACCTCTCCCTCCCTCCCCGAGTCCACCCGCCTCTCCCTCCCTCCCTGCGTCCTTGTCGGCAGCTCTTCATCAGGTCTTGTGTTAATACTTCTGTCCCAGGAGGAAGCACATGGCATTCTCGAATGGAGAAACTCGAGAAGGGTTCAGCAAAGCCCCGACCTACGGGGACCAGGACAGAAATAGCAGGGAGGGCATGGGCACCATCTCTGGGTCTGAGGGCAGGGGCAGCAGGAGAGAGGGAGAGGGCACACACACCCCTCCCGTGTCCACTCCCTCTGCCACGTGGACGTCACCAGGTCAGCTTTCCCGGCCCCCGCCCTACCTGCAGTAGGTCCTCAAAGGGGTACCCCGCACCCTCCACCTCGGCTGGCGCCTGCTGTCCCTGCTGTGCACCTCGCACCTCCAGCACCCCGCTTCAGCCAGAGGCCCCTGACGCCTTGCCCACCCCGGCCGGCCCCCAACCTGAGTCCTTACCTCGCTGGCCACCGTGGAGCCAAGGCCTGGCGTCAAGCTATGCCTGGGTCCACCCCGCACCCTCGAGGTAGGTGTGTTTGCGTCTGCCCATTTTACAGACGGAGACGGAGGCCGGAGCAGGGGCCTGCAGCAGCTCACCGCTAAGCGGTGGAGCTTGGATTTAACTCCCAAAGCTCGACGCAGCTCCGCGGCACCCGCTTCTCCCGCGCCCTGGGCCACCATGTGGGAGCGCCTCCCGCACCCGGCGTCTCCTGGCTCGCGGGCACAGGCTGCCAGTCCTCCCCCCAGCCTGCGTTTGCTGTGCGTCCTTGCCCAGCACCCAGCACCGCTGTCTGCACAGAGATCGACTGTCTGACTTCTGAGGCTCCGACTCCCCTCCATGGAGCCCCTTTCTGTCTTCCAGGAGTCGAGGGAATGGGACCGTGGGGCCTTGCGGCCGGGCACCCTCAGAAATGAGGCCGGGTCAGAGCGGTCCAGCTTCCAGCCGGCCTGCAGCCCGAGGTCCTCTCCCCCTCCCTAGAGTTGGTACCCTTCCTGCTCCCTGTCCTTGGCACCTGCCCTTGGCAACGACACCTGCTCCACACCTGCCAGCTACCTCCGCACCTGTCAGGGCTCAGCTCAGGTGTCACGCAACTCACCAAGGTGGAAAGGAACCCCTCCCGTGCACACACCTGTCACCATCCTGTCACTCTGCAAGGTCAAGGTCACATCTGTCTCATGCATCCACACTCTGGAGCTCCTACAGGAGGTACCATGACCGATCATCAGACACTTGGGTGTGCCCGCCTGCTCCAGACAAATGCCAGGCACGGGGCCACAATGCCCAGGGCTCCGGGAGCTCCCAGGGGACCAGCGCAGCCGGCGCAGTGGCCCGCGGGATCACTGGGGGAGGGTTTGGGAACCATGCCTGGAAGACCGGGCAGGTTTGTGTTTCGGGAGAAGCCCCTGACTGCGTGGCGGGGAGGGACCACAGAGGGGGCCGGGGGAGTGGCTCTGGCGGGCAGGGACAGTGACCGGCCTCAGAGGAGGACCGCACCCGGGGAAGGAGTGGAAGTGGATTTGAGAGACTGGAGTCGGTGGCATGGGCAGGGGAGGGGTGAGGGCCCACAACAAGGACTAAGGGGGCCACAGGACCAGACAAGGGCAAGGTCCTTGGGGGACCGGGGGGCTCGGGGACGTAGGTGTGGGCCGAGGGCCCGGCCCAGGCCCTGCTCGCGCCCCACCCCCACCCACGTGCCCCAGCGCCAGGCTCCGCATCAGGAGACCCTCGACTCGGCGCCCCAAACATCACCCGGCCGCACGGCGGCGCCCTGTGCTTTAGCACACGCCAGGGCCGGTGAACAGACGAAATAGCAAATGGGGCATAATGTTGTTTCGACCAGAACACATAAAACGAATGAAGCAGAGCATGTGGTCACTAGAGAGAACTCAGGTTATTCAGGGACACTGTCACCAAACAGAATAGACCTTAATTAAGTGGACCGTGATGTCACAGAACGGAACACCCAACCTGCGCCTGCTGTTCCTACACGGAACACACTTGATTTTTCCTGGGGCCCGAGAGGGCTCACGACCGGCCGCTGGGAGCCCAGGGACGGGGAGGTCCCACGGGCAGGTGCACAGAGCAGGAGGGGGCGTCCCCTGCCCTCTGGTGAAGACCCGGCCTGGAGACGTGTCCGCAGGTCACAGCACCTAAGTGAGGCCTGCCGGCTCGGGAAAGCCTCTCTGGGGGCACCCGTTAGGGCAGTGCCTGTCCCCCCAGGAAATAAACGCGAAACTCATCAGAAAGTTCAGCCAGGACCCAGAGACCACTCAGAGCTGCCCTGCTGAGCTCCACGCCCGGGGGAGACAGGGGAGAGACAGGCGGGTGCAGGGACGGGAGGCCACCGCCAGGAGGGTTGCTTCCCCCTCAGGCTGGGCGCAGCTGTCCGTGAGCAGAGGAGCCGCAGGGTGGGACCAGGGCGCCGGGACACGCACCAGCAGCAGAGTTTGGGACGCGGTGGCTGGGAGGGAGGTCCCCGCAACCCCCTCCAGTGGCTGAGAGCACCAGCCACCCCTCGGTGAGGGCGGGGAGGCCTGGCTCCCCCCCCCAATGCCTCCTACGTTCTCCATGGTGGCAACGGGTCCCACGTGGGGATCGGCCAGCGTCAGTCGGCGCAACCAGCCTCACAGCGTGAGTACGGTCAGCGTCACCCCCACTGTCAGATGAGGAAACAGGCTCGGGGGTGAAGGTGCCCACCGCCAGCACGGGCGGGCCGGAACCAGGGTCTGTCTGCGTCTGGGGGACAGCAGCCGTGCAGGCGTAGGGTGGAGTGACAGCAGAGGCCAGACCCGGCCCCCCGCCCCGCTTACCCACTGGAGGGCAGGGGACGACTTGGTGAGGGATTCTTTGGGGCGTCCTGCCAGCATGGGGGTGAGGTGCTGTCTCTCCTGTGTCCAGGCGTCACTCTCTGTGCTCTGCAGTGGGGACACTGGGGACGCAGGTGCATCCCAGGCGGCTGAGCCCGCCCCACGTCCTGCGTGTGTAGACACAGGGATGACTGGATCCCCATGGACCACGCATCATGCCAGCTTCGTTGTCCTGGCTCCCGGCACTCCAGGAAGCGGAGGGCCCTCAGCAAGGACAGGGGTGGACCCCAGCTCCTAGAGGCTGAGGAAGGAGGCCAGGGTCCTCCTCACACACCAGGGACCCAAGAAAGCGCCTGCAGAGGGATGACAGCCCCCCAAGCCCGGATGCAGAAGCCGGCTTCCCTGTCTTGGGTCACAGGGGGTCGTCCCTGGCCCCTCGGTCCTTGCACTCCACCTACAGGGCTCGGAAATGGGGCTCCTGACTGGGGTGCAGCGTGGAGTGGGGGGCGGGCCCCACCCCAGCCCCGAGCAGGCCTGGGCAGGGGAGGGACAGGAGGACTGGACTTGAAACCAGTGCACAACTCTGGTCAACATCTCGGACTCGAGAGTGTGGATTTGGGCTAATTCCGAACAGACACTGGATGCGCCGCCTCTTGCAAGATAGTAAGCACAGTCCGGCCAGAGAGCCTCGCAGCTGGGGAAAGTTGCCCCACGGCGTCGGTATCGGCCAGGATGGGAAAGAGGGAGAAAACGAAGAATGCTACATGTCAGTTGCATCGTGAGGCATAGGGATAGATGTTCCAGACGGCAGGGTGAAAAGTGGCGCCTGTCCTTTCCAGAGGCACCCACGGTCCTGCCTGGGCCTCCCCGGTTTCAGCGTGAGAAGTCCTGCAACCCCGGATCCTCGGTCCCAGGCAAACTGGGACAGCTGGCCGCTGACCTCCGACGGACTTCACGAAGCAGCAGAGACGCCCCAGGCTGGACGAAGACAGCACCTTTCACACCCGAAGGAATCTGGCCGCCCCCACACCTTTCCCAGGTGGCCTCCTTTGGGTGCCATGTCCCCAGGTGACACCACTGGGGCCATCGGGCCCAGGCCAGCGCTGGCAGGGGCCTTCGGACGCCGACACTGTTTATGTGCAGTGAAACTCCCGTCCCCTCCCGAGAAGTAACAGAGAATCTGCCGGGCCGTGCTCGGTGCCCTGGCGCTGCAGGAAGGGAGATCCCGGCGATTTCCAAGTGTCACTCTCACCCCCTGTCACGGGGGACCTGCGGGGTCTCCCTGGGGAGCACGACGGGGCCTCTCCCCAGGCCAGGCGGTGTCCACCCAGGGAGAGACGCAGAAAGCTTACTTTTTCCTCCAGTTTAAGACAATGTATTTAATTTTTTAAACACGAACTAGGCAACCTTGTTCATGTCTTTATCTTTTTTTCTTTTTGGTAAGCGTTCTCTAATGTTATTAGTGGCCACCAATTAATGCATGATTGGAATAGGGCAAATTTGAAATCAGTTTCATTTTCCTCTAAAGACCACTATTCAGTGTTATCTGAGGATATTCTGCTATTTCCTTTAACTCTTCTACTGCAGCTTGAATCTTGTGTAAATCAAATCTGTTTTAACAGCATTCGGCTGACACTTTTTGTGTTTCAGAGGATGAGTATAAGGTCAGATATGATACAGGCTTCATCAAGATGTTGCACCTTTGGGCAGATGCGGGTGGACACTATCGAATACAGTCTTTGAATGATTCCGCAGCATGTCATCACGGTAGACACGTCGCCCAATGACACATTCAGACTCCGTGTCCTGGTTGGCACGAGGAAGGCTTTCGGGGTTCTGACCGAAGCTCTGGCTTGTTTCCTTTTTCCTCTACCCATCTCGTCACACTCTTCCCTCGACCGTCTTCTGAAGTATTTAAATGAAGGTAAATTTGCTTTATTTGACTTTCAACATTTTAATCAAATCTCACTAAATAAAACGATCCGCGACGTCGCTGTTCAACATCCGTCCCGTGGCCGGCGTGCCGCCGAGTCGTCCCACTTCCCTGAGGTCTACCCCGCATGCACACCCACGCAAGAGCAATGCGAACGCCCCGCACCGCGACGCGTCCTCGGCGGCCACGTGAGGCTGCAGCGGAGGCTCTGCCGATTTCCTAGAACCTCTGGAAACCACCACAAACAGAAAAATGGAGAAAAGCAAGACAGATGGACACCTGCACTGTCAGGAAACCACGCGTAATAAAGAGAACCTTGGCATTCACGCCGCCCGGGGAGAAGGATTTGACGAGTTCATTCATTTGTCTCTTGTCTCAACCTAAGCACTTTCGATATGAAGCAGAATGAAAGAAAGAAAGTGGAACTTCGTCTTCTAGCTGGGGTGTGGAAGGATGCAAAAGACTCCCATGGTTACAAGAAAAACCGAAGAAATAAAATAACTGTGCTTTTCTATGGGGTCAGGGGACCAGGAGATGCAAGGAAACGTTTGCGAACGGAATTCCCGAGCACGGTGAGCTCTCCGTCGACCAGCAGAGTGTGGCAGCGACGTGCACACCCGTAACGAGTCTGGTCCACATGTTAGTGGGTGGAAGAGCAGGATGAAGAGGAAGCAGCCCACTCCCAGGTGACGAGTCACTCAGTCCCACTGGTCTACCCTCTCCCACTCAGACTCCAATTTTGCAAAGAGGGTGAGAGGAGAAGCTAGAGAGCAGAGCGACGTCACGGCCCACAGTGCGGGGTTTCCAGAGCTCCGCCAGAGTCAGACCCACGGTGCACCAAAGGCCCTTGAACCTGCACTTGGGCTCCCAGCTCAGACTCTGATGGGATAAAAAAGGCTGCCGTGGAATGGGCAATGGAGGGTCACGCTAAACAGAAGCAAACTCAAGGTAACCAAGGCTGGGTCCCAGCTTCAGGGGCGACTTGGCTCTTGGAGGAGCCTGAACGATAAGCTCCCCACCCAAATGGAGAAAGCATTCTGCAGGAAATGAGGGGAATAAAATCAAAACAAACCATGACGCATTAGTCTCCACTGTTCATTTCCATACAATGTCTGGAACAGAATAAAAATACAAGACATGTGAAGAAGTAGAAAATTTTGACCTTTAGTCAAAAGAAAATACGATAAAAAAATGAAGACCACCCACAGATGATCCAGTAAGTGAAATTAGCAGACACGTAATAATAAAAAACATTATGAATATATAGAAGAATTTACAGCTAGAGATGAAAATAATAGAGATGGGATATTTTGGAAGAGAAATGGAAACTCTAAAATCATAAAAGATTCTAAAACAAAACTATAATATCATAGTATCTGAAATTTTAAACAATCTGTATTGGTTAGGTTTTTAGACGCTTAGAAAAATTTTCAGTGAACTTTAAGACAGATTAATATGAATCATCCAAACTAAATCACACAGAAGAAAAACATGATGGAACCAAATGAGAAGACCACCTGTGACCTGCAGAGTCGCATGAAGCGATGTGACGTGTGTGCAATTAGAGTCCCAGAAATATAAAATGGGGGAAATACATTTGAAGAAAGAGTTGCCAAAATTTTCTCAAATTTGATTTTTAAAAAAACCAATCCACAGATCCCAAAACTCTACACCCCCAAGTAGGATAAATACAGAGAAAACATAGCCAGGCACAAATTGTTGAAAACAAAACTGACATCTCTGAAGCAGCCAGAAAAATAAAGACACACAACATACATCAGTATAATAACAAAAATGGCTGAGTTCTAATCAGAAATAACAATGATCCAAAGAAAAAGAAGAGCATCTTTATAAGCCTGAGAGGAAAAACTGTCAACTGAGAATTCTATATCCAGTGAAAATATCTGTGAAAAACGAAGGCAAAACAGAGGCATTTTCAGGTAAACAAAAGCTGAGTAGATCCACACGACAAGAAATGCCAAAGGTAGCTGACAGGAAACGACGCCGTCAGGCAAAAACCTGAATCCACACAAAGGAGTGACCATCACCAGAGAAGGTGCACATGTGTGGAAATACGAAAGACTCCATTTTCCCTACTCTGTATTTCTTTAAAGACAATTGCACATTTAAAGCAAAAAATTAATAATAATGTACTCTGAGCTGTATAACATAAGAACATGCAAATTATATGCAACGATAGTACAAAAGATGGAAGAAAGTGGCATGATACGTTGAAAGGTCTTTACAATATACGTGAAGTAGTATAATATGATTTCAAAGTAAACTGAAGTAAATTAAGGGTACAGACTGGATCCCTCGAACAAACTCTGAAAAACGGTACAAAGAGTATCGCAGCTAAAAACTCAGTTAAATTAGTTCATTCAAAAGAAGGCAGGAAAGGAGAAACAAAAGAATGAAGAACAAATAGAAAACAATTAGCAAGATTATAGGTAGACTTGAACTTAAATATATTGATATTAATATTACATATAAGTGGGCTAAACACGTCAATAAAACACAGGGCATAACATACTGGATTTTAAAAAAACCTGCTATATTTCCTTGACAGAGACACACTTTAAATATAAAAATGCATTTAGATTGAAAGTAACTGGATTTCAAAAAAAGAAGTACCATGAAAAAAATGACCATAAGAAAACTGCTGTGGCTGTATCTTCAAACACGGGAAGCAAAACTTATGAGAACTAAAAGGAAACAAAACATATCCACAAAACCACACTTGTAGCTGAATAGTTTACCATTTTTCTATCATAAATTGATGAGAAAACCAGACAAAATAATCAATAAGGACATAAAAGATTTGAACACCACGAAATGATCTAACCTAATGGACATTTACAGACTACAGCCATCAGCCACAAAATGCACATTCTTTTCAAGTACACATGGAACATTGACCAAGATAGAACATACGCTGGGTTATAAAATAAATCTCATTAATTTTAAAGGACTGAAGTCATATACCATTGTGCTGTCTGACAACAACGAAAAGCAAAGAACAATATCTAGAAAAGTATTCAGCTTTTGACAGTTAAGTAACACACATCTAAATAATCCACAGGTTAAAGAAGAAATCACAAGGGAAATTTAAAAAAATATTTTCAACCGAATAATAAGGAAAACATAACATACCAAAGTTTATGGTATGTAGCTGAAGTTCTTATAGAGATAAATGTGTAATTTTTAATACTTATATTAGAAAAGATGGTTTGAAATGAATGATCGTAATCTCTGCATTAAGAATCTCGAAAAGAAAGAGCAAATTAAACCTAAAGTAAATAGAAGGAAGGAAATAATAAATAAGAGTGAAAATTAATGAAATAGAGAACAGCTAAACCATAGCAATAAGACTCAAGAAATCCAAAATTTGGTTTTTCAAAAAGATTAATAAAATGTATCAATCTTTAGTAAGACTCATAAAAAAGTAGAGAGAAAACACAAACTACCTGTGTCAGGAACGTCGTTTCAGAGCCCACAGATATTTAAAGGAGACTGAAATAACAGTGTGAACAACTTTATCACTACGAATTTGACAGCTGACAGAAAACAGAAAAATTCCTTTGAAAGTACAACAAAAATTACACAAGAATACACAGAAAGTTTGAATAGCTGTATATTGGTTAAAGAAATTGAATTGATAATTAAGAGCCTTTAATGGGAAGTGTGCTGATATCTACAATTTATGTAGAATTGCATCAAAAAGATGGAGTGAATAAATAGATTAACATCTGATAAGGAAAGTATAACAAAATGTTAATCTAGGAAACGGACATGACTGTTCATTATACAATTCTATTTTTCTGAGTGGTTGAAATTTTTCATAACACATTTTTAGGGGAAACGTTAGCATTTTCCATAAAGAAAGTTACGCACAAATAAAACCCTAGGACCATATGGTATTGGAATGAATCAACATTTAAAGAAGAAATAGTACCATTCTTCTACAGACTTTTTCAGAAAATAGAGAAAGATGGACTACTCTTGAACTCACTTCCTGAGGCACATAAATCTGATATCAAAACCTGATAAAGAAAGACATCATGAGAAAAGGAAATTACAGCTCCACGGTCTCATGAACATGGGTGCAAAAATCCTTAGTAAGATATCAGGAAATGAGTAACAGGATGAATACGGTTCATCCCAGGAAAGTGACATTGGTTTAGGACATTGGTTTAGCGTTTGAAAAGCAGTCCTTGTAATTCACCGCGTTAACAAAATAAAGGAGAAAAACCTTGTAATTATCTCAATAAACACAGAGAACTCATTTGTCAAAATTCAATACCCATTAACAATTAAAAACTCGAAACAAACAAAAAATAGAAGCGAACTTCCTCAATTTGAGAGAGCATCCTCGAAGGTCATACGGCTCACACCGTACGCATCGATGGAAGATTGTTCCCCTTGAATAGGGAATAAAGCAGTAATGCTACTCATCACTTACTTTCCACATCGTACTGGAGGTTCTAGCTAGAGGAATAAAGCAAGAAAAGGAAATAAAAGGCACCCAGATTAGAGAGCAAGAACTCAATTGCCTTTTTTCATAGAAAACGGAATTGTGAGCAGAGTCCTAAGGAATTTATTTAAAAGGCTATTAGACAAATAAGTGACTTCTAGAGTTGCAGGGCATGATACACACACGAGTTGTATTTCTATGTACTATCAACGAACAATGGGAAAATTAATATACTGAGGAGTAAATGTGATAAAGAATGCACTAGACTTCTCCAAAGAGAAGGCTGTACCGGGTCCATAAAATGCGAGGCTCCGTATTGATTGGCAACGTGTCGATTCTCTTAAAGCTGATCTCCAGATGAATGCCATCCCCATTAAAGTTTCAGCAGGCTTTTGGGGTACAAACTGAGAAGCCGATTTAAAATTTGGAAATGCAAAAGATCTGGAATAACCAAAACGATTTTGGGAAAGACCAGAGCTGGAAGCATCCTACTTTCTGACCGCAAGACTTTCTATAAATATAAAGCCCAGGGGCCGAGGTTGTGTGGACATGCAGACAGACCAGTGGCACCGCATAGAGCCTAGAGAGAGACCCGCTCCGTTTCTGTGGATTGATTTTTGACAAAGGCACGAGAAAGAGTCCGTGGGGGACCGGAAGACTCTCAACAAATGGAGCTGCGGTAACCGGATAATCGTGGGGGGAAGAAAAGAAGCCGATTGCTAACTCACGTCACGTACAATAATTAATTTGAGACGGATCAAACCCAAACACGGTCATAGCTTCTAGAATGCGATGTGAGAAAATAGCTTCATGATATTGGTGAAGATTTCGTAGGACATAAAAAGGTCTAACCATAAAAAAAATTTTTTTAATTTTGATTTTCTCAAAAGCAAAATCTTTGCCCACCCACGGACACTATGACCTTCCACTGCCCACCATGCTGGCGTCACAGCTCTGGACGGACCCACTGCCCCTCCACTTCGAACAACTGAAAAATGAGAAACAATGGCTTTGGGACATTGGCCTGTAATTCTGAGGCAGGAAGGGAGCAAGGTGAGCCTTGGGACCCGCTGGCTCGCTGCCCAGGCCCACCTCTGCCTTGCAGGCCCGCTCAGCGGAAGCCTGCTGTGGCCCAGGCTGTGACAGCCGGGTGGGTGGGCACCGGGCCGGCTGAAGTTCAGGTCCAAGGACAGAGGCCGGGGGCCAGGCGGCCCCGGGGCCAGGCTGCAGTTTAGCAAAATGCACTGAACTTGGGGTCCCAAGTCTGGGTCGTAGGCCCTGCTCTACCTGACAGGGTGAGTCCCATCGCCCCCAGATCTCACTATCCCACCTTGGGTGGCTGTGGAGTGTTGGGCCGGGCCCTGCTCGGTGGGTAGCCTGGCACCCCCGCCCCTGTCCCAAGCCTGGGCTCTGGGCTCCGGGCCCGTTGCTATTCTTGGCTGTAACTTAAGCAGCTGCCCATTAAAATTCCATTAGTTTCAGAGGTTTGAGCTGCAGTTGATATTTCTCATTATTCTGAAATTAAAATTGTCCCTGCAATTTAAGGATAATTGCAGGAGCTGCAGCTGGTGCCCCAGGAGCCACACTGTTCCCAAGAGGAACTTGGAAAGTCTCTTGAAAGTTCTCTGAACAGGAAAAGACAGAGGCGTTTTGGAAAACGAGGGAGGTCAGGGGTCAGACACACAGCTGGAATCTAAATTTCAGCACGACAGCGGGCTCCCGTCTCCGGCCTGGGCAGCCCCGCTGGGGAGGGCCTGGAGGAGGGTGGCGCGGGGTCAAGGACGCTCCTGGGGGTCGCAGGTGCGGCAGCGCAGCAGCCGCAGAACCGCTTGGTGGATTTTGTGGCCGTGGAATGGGGTGGAAGGGTGGTCTGTGTCCCAGGCCCTCCCGCCGCCCGGGGGTGGGGGGACTGAGCCTGAGGCCCGGGAGGTGTCCTCGGCTGGCTTCGGCCTCTGGGCCCAGCCCCCAGCTCCAGGAGGATGAGCGGAGCCACCGTGCACCCGCGGCAGGCGGGCGGAGCGAGCCGGGAGCCCCCGGGATCCCCCCACACCTAGCAGCCCTCCGGGCCCCCCTTCTCCCGACTTGGGGCTCACGTGCCTGCATGCTGCATGGGGCCCTGCCCTCTCTCGGGGCCTCTTCCCTTGTTGGGTCCTGACACCCCACCCGCAGCCGGCCCAGAGGTGAAGGTCAGACGCGGCCCCGCCCGCCCTTGGGGCGCCTGGTCCGCTTGCTCCCTCACAGCGTGGCCTCCGTGAAGCTGCCGCTTGCGCTGGCTGCTCCCTGAGGGCAGGGCTGTGTCAGACCTGAGAGCGACCCAGGGGTCAGAGATGGCCCAGGAGGGCGCCCACGCCGGCGCCCAGCGGAGCTTTGGGAAATAACAGACGGCGGGCACGGGGGCTGGGCGGCCCTTAGGCTCTGCCGCCGGGGTGGCAGCCCTGCACCGCTCCCGGGAGGCCTGCGTCGTCCTGTGAGGAGGCCACAGGCCAGCGCAGGAGCCTGTCCCCAGACGGCAGCCCGGCTCCCGCTGCGAGGCCTTGCTCCAAGCGGCAGGAGGGGGCCAGCACCCCAGAATCCCCCAGAACCCCGACGTGCTCACCGTCTCCCTCACACGGCCGTCTGGGCCTGAGCGGCCTGCCTGCTGAGGGGGACCCAGCGGTGGCCTGACCACACGATTCCCACGACATGACGTGGGTCACACCTTTGGGTCCTCGCGACCCCTCTGCCCCACTCCCGTCCCCACTGAGCCGACACACTGCTCCAGGCGCTGGCTTTGCCAGCACCGCCTGCCCTTTCTGGGACGGAATTAAATCCCGTTAAAAACTGAGTTTGGCTGCAAATAACGGAGCCTGGCGAGAACACGGGCATGGCGTGGGAGCCGACGTCTCGCGCCTGAGAGAAGCCAGGCCCGGGCAGCAGCCCCGTGGGGTGGTCGGGCCCCAGGACCTTTCATCCTCAAGAGTGCCTCATAGTCCCGGAAGGCTGCTGGAGAGCCAGACATCTCCTCTTTCTCCTGTGTTGCTGGGCAGGAACCAGGAGAAAGTAGGAAATGGTCAAACAAACAAACAAAAAACCCCACGTACCTACCTGTCCCTTTTTATGGAGTTTTCTCGGAATTTGTCCCCAACTTCTGATATGTCACTTGTCACTATAAACTGAAAAGGACATTGGGTCCAGTGTTAGCTGCAATACTGCTGCCCAGAATGAAATAAGCATCTGCTACCAAAGAAAAAAAGAACTAACGTCAACGGGCCTTTAGCAGGCTCTGCCCGAGGGGGGAGCTTTGGTGAGCTGTCATTACCGTAGCAGGAAAACCTGCAGCAGCCTGGACACCAGACATCGGAGATGTGGATGAATGATTTCTGGCCTGGCCTTGGGTCCCTGAGGGTAGGGGTCCAGCACCTGAACCCGAGCAGGTGTCAAAAAAAGGCCATGGAATGAGTCCCCCAAAATAGCTCCTACGGTCAGTAATACTGCAGCAAACAGACCAGGACCGCTGGGAACCCTCTCTCCTGCTGCTACGCACCCATGCTCCAACATTTGAGGACCCCAACCGTCCACACCCCTAACCGTCCACTCCCCTAATTGTCTACATCCCTAGCCATCCGCATCCCAGGCCGTCCGCATCCCAGGCCGTTCACATCTCTAACCATCCGTGACCTTTAGAGCATCATGGCCTCTCCTTCGCTTCTGCCTCCCGAGTCTCACATGACCTCACCTTTGACCCCGTCTAGGGATTCGGGAAACATGGTTCCAGCATACGCAGCATCAATAGGAGACTCCAGCACACACCGTGGTAGAGGCGGCGCCTGCTGGAGGAGGGGGCATGGAGGCCCCTGGAGGCAGAGGCCGGGCGTGCATGTGGGGGTCCGGTGCCACCTGGCTCTGTGGCTGGGGAAGGAGGTGCAGCCCTGCCAGGCAGGGTGGGGCTGCAGGGGCGTAGCACAGACCCCCCATGCCTTTTCCCCCTCCCACCTGCCTCGCCAGGCTAGGGCCGCGAGCCCGGCCCGTGCAAACGCCGGCTCACGAGCACAGTGGGCCGCCGCGGGTGTTGCCAACTACCGCACGTCTCAAGACGTAAAGCCCTTCTGCCACACAGTTTGGAAATTTCATTAATCAAATTAGACCGCTTTTCCTTATGATTCCTCTCCCTCAGGCCTCGAACCCCGAGCTTGTGTACCCTTCCAAAATCTCCTCCGGGAGCTCCCATTTTTAACATTTAAATCGCTACCCCGCCTGACACCGCGTGGGTAATGAGAGCCGGTCCGCGGTTTCCTGCCTGCCGCTCGAGCCCGACTGCTCAGCCCCACGGGTGCGTGGGGAAGGCTGTGGCTCTGCTCTGCACCAATCCCGGTGAGCTGGGCTAGTTCTGCATCTCTGCCACCTCTGCCACGTCGCACGGCTTGTCCCCGTGGCAACTCCGGGGGCCCCGAGTGCTCTGCTCAATCACACTTCTGCATCCGGCAGACCTGTTCTTTAAAATGAACACAGTGGGCCCGTCCTCCAAGAAAAGCAACTGACAGTATTTGTGATCGACAATAAAATTCAGCTTTCATGCAAAAAGCAGAATTCTGAGAAGCCCGCATCTGCCGCCGCGAGCTTGGCCACTTCCCGAAGACCTTTTCCCGCGAGGGCTGACGGTGGTCCTAACGGATGCCGGTTAAGGGGCTGCATCAGCGTTTAGAAGATCCGCGTGACGTCCTGGACCAGTATGTTCCACGTGCCCGACAGGCGACGTCACGAAAGCAGGACGGGCAGGTGACGCTCACGGTGCGAGACGCGCCGTGGCTCTGAGGGGACGCCAAGTGTCAGGGCCCGAGTGGGTTCACTCGGGTTCACTCGTCTCGGCTTCCACCTCCCGAGGCTCCGCCCACGCCGATGCGGTCGGCCCCGTGTGAAAACGACGTGGCGCCCGGGTCCCCAGCGCTTCCTGCGGCGCGGCGTCTTCCTGGTTCGTGGGCCTTGGGCCTTTCGCTGGCACTCTTCTTTTGTACGATTTAAAAAATAATTTCGCCCATTTCAAAACACACACACACAAAAACCCAGCGCTGGTGCGAATCTGGTTGGAATTACACTAATAAATGATGACGTTTATTTCGAAGCTGACAGGAGTATGCTAAATTTCTCTACAAGATCAGGTGTTGTTTTAGATTCTTCAGTAAAATGAAATAGTTTTCTCCATGTGCACTTTACGCCTTCCTGGTCAGGTCCACTCCTAGACAGCCGACAGTCTTCAATCATAACTGCAAATGCCGCATTTTTCCATCCTCCTCTTTAACGGATTTAAGGTTCAAGAGCTCTTGGTTTTGGGTACATTTGGTTTTCTGAGTATACAAAAATATTACCTGAAAATAAAGGCAATTTTCCTTCTTCACGCATCTCTTAGCCTGCCTCAGTGCATTAGCTGTAACTGGCAAAACAACATTAAATAATAATGGCGAGAGCAAGCACGTCGGCCGGTTTCTGATTTTAGCTTTCAGAGTTTGCGTGTCGTCTTCTGCAGCCTGTCAAATATTTTAGCATTTACTGATCCAGCCACCTTTCCTTCCTTAATGGGGGGATAACTCAGAAGAAATGGGAAGTTGCAAACCAACATCGTTTGTGAAGGCCCAAACCCCTGCCTGACCAGGTGGTTCTGCCCCAGCCCAAGGACAGGGCGGGCCGGGCCACTCACCAGGACGAAGGGAGGGCACAGACCCAACTCTCAGAGAGCAGCGAGAAGAAGACAGTCCAAACTACCTCTAACATGAGTGAGAAATACCACACAACACTGTAGCCGACACCTGGTGGCTACTGTTACCCTAAAAACTCGGGCCATGATTCTGGAATGCTAGGATGGTGATGGGGAAAACCTGCCACATAACTTAGAACCTCCATCCGTCACCTCCTGGGGAACCTGCTGGCTGTGACACCCTGGTGGGCCACACGCACGGTCACCCTCTCAGGGCAGCCCAGCAGGGGCCCCGCGTTCGTTAAACGAACGAGTTGTTTGGGGGTACCCTGAGAGGCGGACAGACACCTGCACTGGAGCCCAGCCAGGTGAGCCTCTGAAACTCAGGCCTTCCGCACGAGCCGCCCCCAGCTCCCCATCTTTGCTGTGGGGTGCTGCAGCCAACGTGAGCATCCCTCGCCAGCTACGGGCTTGGTGACATCACGTGGTAGCTGAGAGTGGCCTTGGTGGGAATGTCCGCAGCACGAGCACGGTCAAGGTCACACATCAGGGCTCCAGCCACCACTGGAGGGCGTGGTGGGCGTTCCCCAGACACACTGCTGCCCTCAGCCCCAGAGCTGGGGGTTTGCGTCCATGGCAGTCTTCCTGAGGGGGTCCCCCAAGTGGCTGGGAGGGGTTCTGCCCGCCCAGCTGTGCCTCTGGCCTCTCTGGGTGACCACTGCCCAGCTGGACTCAGGGCCACGGGAGTGTCAGAGGAGCTGGTGCTGTCACACCCGGATGACAAGGCAGCCCCCTCCACGTCCCCCAGCAGGTGGCCGGCCCAGCTACAGCCAGAGGGGGCTGCTCCAGACCATGAGTCAGGTCAGGCCACTCGCTGCTAACCCACCCACCGCGTCGTCTCAGGAGCCACTGTGTGGACAGCAAAGCGCTAATCCTGGGGAGAGGCTGCTCCCCTGCCAGCCCCTGCTGCAGCCGGTAACCGAAAGCCCGCAGAGCCAAGGAGCCACTGGGGGAACCCACGGAGGAGCTTCTAGAAAGCTCTGCCGCTGGCCGAGGAGCAGAGGCAGCAGGTGAGCTTGTCCTGCAGCTCCGGCCGCCCCACACCCGCTCCCCTCCGGACCCCGGAGACCCGGCGCCCCAGCTCGGCGTGCCTGGGCCCTCCTCAGCACCACGGCGACCCTCCGGGCGTCCACCTCTCTGTTCAGGCGTCTGCCTCTCCCCTGGGGCCTGAGCTGAGAGGACAGGCCTCGTCTCGCCACCACGACCCCTGGGCCCAGAAGGTCGAAGGCGTGGCACGCGTGAGCCGTGTCATCACCTTTATTACTGTTCCCACTGGGGGGGCCACGGGACACCCGAAGTTCCAGGGACAGGAAGGCGAAGGCGCTGGATTTGCGGGGCGGCAGGGGCTGCGCGCGGGCAGACCGGGGCCCGGGGATCTGCGCCGTGGACCCGTCGGCACCCGCTTTCGTCTCCAGAACAGCCCCAGCGGGCGCGGCCCTCCGGGCCGGGAAGCACCTCCCTTCCGGCGGGGCGCAACCACACGCGTGGCCCCAGACGCCGTCTCGGGATCCTCGACACGGCTCCGGTGGAGAGTGGACGGTGGCACGTGCCTCCTGGGGGCCCGGCCCGGACTCCCTGGCCGTGCGTCCGAGGCGGGCCTTCACGCTGGACGTGGGACCGCAGGGCCTCCCGGGGCTGTGGGGTCCTCGGCGGGCCCGGGCGGGAGGTCCCGAGCGCGGCCGCCTAGGCGCTGGACTTGGCGATGATGCGCTCCAGCAGGCTCATCATGCGCTCCTGCAGCTGCAGGCTCTGCACCTGCAGGAGGTTCTGCTGGTCCAGCGCGCGCCGCACCTCACGGCACGTGTCCTCCATGGCGCGGCTCAGCCGGCGCTGCTCCTCCAGCACCGCCTGCAGCAGCCGCAGCTGCTTCCTCTGCAGGTGGCAGCTCTGCACCTTGCGCTTCTTCACGGGCCGCTCGTCCGACCTGGGGGGGGACAGCGCTGGTGGGGGCGCGGCTGGCGCAGAGCCGGGGGCCAGGGCCCCGCCTGCCCCTCCCCGCCCCCCGCCGTGGGTGAACGGGAAACTGAGGCCCCGGGGGCTCAGCCGCTGGCTCGGGGCCCATCGCCCACGCGCGTGGGGGGCCGCGGGCAAAGGGGGCTGCAGCACCGCGCCCACCCAGGTCACATGCATGCAAGCCCTCGCGGTCTGGGGTAGGGAACCCCGTCAGGAGAGCACCCCTGAACCCACTCGGCGGGGAGGGCCGGGTGGCGCAGGCCCAGTGGGGACGCGGGTGGGGGGGGCACTCGGGGAGAGATGGGGGGGGCGGGTGCTGGGCAGTGTGGCACCCCTGGGAAGCCGGGGACCGCCAGGCCTGGCCAGCCCTGGACAGATGGGGAACTTCAGTCCCAGCAGGACGGGCCTGGGTCCTAGGTCCCCTTGCTCTCCCATCCACACGGACTGGGGGTGGGGGAGCAGGAGGACCCATACCTGGGGGCGGGAGGTGAAGGCAGGCCAGGCCCGCGGCTCCCTGGGCCCTCCACTGTGGGGTGCTGGGAACCCCCGGTCTAGCCAGCCCCTGCTGGTGGTCAGGGAGCCACCCAAGCCCAGCAGACACCCAGGCCCGGCTTGTCTCCCAGCCTGGGCCATCTGCTTCTCAGTGCTACGGCAACCGGGCCACTTCCGGGGCAGGGAGCGGAGCTCTGGGTCCCACGTCCCAGCCTGGTGCAGTGTCAGGGACAGCTGTGGGCCGGGGACCCGGGCTCCAACCACGGAGACGGCCGGCCATAGGCGGTAGGCTGCCTCACCGCTCCGGCGTGGCTGTCAGCAAAGGCGCTGTTGACCGGCGGCTTTGTTGAGAAGCCCCCAGGGGAGGGGCACTGGGCACACTGAAGAGCAGCCCCAACAGCGAGGCGTCAGAACGTGGGGGCCCCCAGAGAGGCCTCCTCACTCCGCCCCATCCGACAGACTTGAAGACCAGGGCCCGGGGCAGCAGCGGGGCTGGGGCTCAAATCCCCACCCTTCCTGGTCTCTCCCCAGCCGGCCAACTCCTATTCGCCCTTGAGCGCCCACCCAAACGGCCCCTCCTCCGGCTCGCCCTGCCCCACACCACAGGGCTGAGTCCCCTGCGTGCCTGTGTGTGGGCAGCGTGAGGGTAGGGGCACGTGGAAGGAAGCGTCTGGTGGACGGCACAGGGGACTGGCACAGCCACTGTGGCCGGCTTATGAGGACACTCAGGAGGCTCAGCCCGCACCTCCTCCCTGGTACCGCGAGGACCAGCCAGCCGGGCGAGGGCAGGGAGAAGCGGGAACCTAGGGTGGGGTCTGCCCAGGGGTGAGGGGGCGACTGGAAGCCAAAGACTGAGGGGCAGGCGGGGGGCGGGGCACACGGTGGAAGGGTCTCGTCTTCCTCCATGAGTTGGGCTTTGCACCCAGGTCTGTTCTCCCTGACACCCCCAGCCATCCCTGGAGAAGCTACTGATCTGTCCCCATTTCACAGAGGGAGACTGAGGCCCAGAGAGGTCAGAGCGTTCCACACAGCTAAGTGACGGAGCCGGGAGACAAAGCCAGTCTGCGACAGGACAGCACACACTGCAGCTTCCACCTGCCCCCCGTCCGAGCCTCCCCGTCACAGGCCTCTCTGTCCCTGGGGCGCTCACACCCCCCCTCGCCCTCCGCCGCCTGCAAGGGACGGCAGGGGACGCTGCCGGCACCGTGGCCACCGCCCTTGCTGCTCGCAGCCCCTCGTCCGGACAGCGGGCTCCTGGCGCCGCTGGCGGTGGGGGCGGAAGGGGACGCACACTACCTGAACATAAGGGACAGTAAGCTGTCGGAGCTGTCGTCCTGGCGCTGGCCTTCGTAGGAGCACTGGTTATACGGTAAGTACAGAGGGGCGGACTTAGTAGACGGCGACAGGGACGCCTCGGTCTGGGACGTGGAGGGCCCCGGCTGCTGGCTGTCCGGCAGTTTGCCATCACAGGACTCGGGGACCTTGGCCAGAATCCTATCAATGGCTAGGTAATAGGGCCAGTCGGGCGGGACGGACTCGCTATCTGTCATGCATTTTAATTTCCTGAAACGAGAGACACAAGAGCCAAGGGTGAGACACAGCTGCTCCCGCCCGGCCCTCAGCGGGGCCACGGAGCTCCGCGAGCTGGGAGGGGGCGTGTGGCACAGGCAGGAGCCACTCTTGGCCACACAGGCGCCCCCCCGAGAAAAATCAGCCAGGCTCCAGGGCCACGGTGACAATGCACTTAGAAAGAAGTCAGGCTCGGGACCTACGCGGCCTTGGATGACAGAAAGCAGCACATGCCCCAAAGGTGAATGAGGTCAGGGTCAGGGCCGAGACCTCAGGCGACTCCTACTGTTTTTCTCTTGGCTGTGGTTTCTAGAGTCTCTGCAATGAACAAATACTGCTTCTAAATAAGTTAGCCAGCCCTGGTAAAGTACCGTAACATAATAAAACACATCATACACGCATAGGAATAGAATGTCATGATATAATAAAATATGTAATACGAACACGTCATAACGTGATAAACACGTTTTTCTACAGAGGACACCTTGGGGAGGACCGCTGGGGTTAGACAGAGCATGGGCTTCAGTGTCCAGATCTGAGTCTGTGTCTCGTCCCCACCACTTTGCTGTGTGACCTTGGGCCGGTTTACTAACCTCTCTGGGCCTCCGTTCTCCTGTCAGTAAGACGGGGATGAAGTGAGCGCCGCGCACGGCCGCAGGGAGGATTTAATAAGACGATGCCCAGCGCCTGACGGACAGCACGCGGCCGACGGCACGAGGAGCAGCGGGGCTGGGCCCCTCGCACGCCGCCTGCCGCGCCCCGGCCCCTCTCAGACCCCTGGCCAAGCGTCTGCACAGCGGCTCTGCCCACCCAGGGCCTGAGCCCCGCACGGCCCTGCCTGCACACGCAGACCCGGGCCAGGCCCGGGGCGAGGCCACAGGTGTGTCTAGGAGGGTGTCCTCTGCCCCGTCAGACCCAGGGCTTCCTAAGGCCCAAGGCTCCCCCCAGACCCCAGCCTCAGCCTGTGACCCCAAGTTCCTGCCCCACATCCCCCCCAAATGCAGGGAGGCCTCTGAGCAAGGGTGCCCTGCGGCTGGATGGCTCCTGTCTCCTGACATAGGGTCCCAAACCAGGGCGTGGCCACTGGTCACTGGAAATAATGGGCTGGCCACCTGAGTCGTCTCCAGTAAAGAGGTACAGCCGGACGGGGGCCTGCAGCCCAGGGAGGTGAGCAAGGGCCATGGCAGGGGCTGACCTTGGGAGCAGCACCCACCATGGGAGTGGCCTCAGCAGAAAGCCAGGGACAGGTCACATGTGGAAGAACACGGCTCTTCTCTCTTCCCAGCCACGAGGCCACCATCTACCACACCGAGGGCTGTGCAGACGCTGGGCGTAGGGGTGGGGGGCTGCGCCTGGGCCCACACCCAGCCTCCGCCCAGGGCTCCCCTCCAGTCCCCTCCTGTCCCCACTCTGGTTCTGCCCACTTGAGCCAGCCCACCGCCTGGAGAAGAGTAAAGACGTGCTCCAGCACAGGAGGGCCCCGAATTCCAGCAACCGTGCTCCACGGAGCCCAGCCGCCCCTTAGCCCCACAACCTTCATATATAAAGAGCTACTGTGAAAAAACAAAAAGCTTCTGCGGTGGGATGCTCTTTAGGGGAACAGATAAACTAGCCAGCCAAAGCGTCGGCTTGTTAAGGGCTGTGCAGCCTTCGGCGAGTCCGTCTTCGCTCTGGGCCTGCTTCTCCTTGGGCAAATGGGAACCATGGGGAACCACAGCATAAAAGGGCTTCATAAACTGTGAAGTGCCGTACATGTGTGCAGCCCTCATCCCCGGCCCCAGGCTGGAGTGGAAGGCCCCCCGGAGGACCGAGCTGCCCGCTCCGATGCACCCTCAGCTCCTGCGGCCTCCTTGGCCCCGTCTCCCGCCTCCAGGAATGGAACTGAATTCCTCTCCTGGGACTCAGAAGGCTTTCAGGATAAATAATGAATGTGGCCAGACACCAATCAGAGCCTGTGCATTACCGAGTGAGACGGAGCCTGGTAAACCCGCCCACGGCACCGCCACAGCCCCCTCCTCACCAGGCACGGAGGGGTGTCTGCAGACAACTCAGCCCTGGTGACACCGGGAGCTGCAGCTGGGACTTAGGCCGATTGACTAAGTGACTCATGACTTCTGGCCGAGCAGCCTGTTTCTGGCCCAGGCCTGGCTGGGGCCAGGGCCAGAGGTCAGAGATGGGCCTTTGGACAGTGCCAGGCTCTGGGCCTGCTCCTCCCCAGGCCACCAGAAGTTAAATGGATGCAACTGGGAAGTGTTTTGGTTGCCGAGGGCCCCCACAGCCTCTGTGCACCTCCAGGCTCCCGCCAGGAGCCACAGGCCAGGTGGGGGTTTGTCTCCCTGCCTGTGGGACTGAAAGGGGCCTCCTACAGCGTACAGCTCAAGGTGCCTGAGGCCCAGGGTGCACCCAGCCCCGAGCGGCCACAAGGACGACCAGGAGGCGGCCAGGGCTGGCATCGGCTGGGCACGAGCCTGGCCTCCCAGGCACTGACAGGCTCTTGCGGGCAGCCCCAGGCCCAGCCCTGCCCTGCCCAGGCCACCCTCCCCCACTGCCCCCCAGCTCCTGCTCAACCTTCACCCCAGCAAGGCCCCAGCCTGCCAGGGACCTTCTTACACCGTGACCCTCCGCAGATGGGCCAGGGCCTCGCGTGCCCTGAGATCCTAGGCGCACAGGCCACACTCGGCGCCCTCCTTGGACACCGGTGTTGTCCAGCCTGGGAGCTCCATCTTCGGCCCTGATGCAGAGGTTTCCCTCAGGCTGCCAGGGCAGGGGACCACCCTGGGACGGGCAGAGACGGTGGGCGCAGGCCTGAACCCCCACCGCTCCCGTCCACGAACAAGGCCCCTCCCACAGCGGGGACCTCCTGGGCGCCCGGGGTGTCCCAGTCAGCTCTAACGACCCCGGCCCCAATTCCGACCGGAGGTCAGTGTGGTGCTGAGCTCACAGCCAGCTTAGTGGACACTGAGGGCGGGTGGGCGTCAGGCCCGGGTGGGACTCGCAGGCCTCGGGCCTCAGTTTCTCTGTTGGTACAGCAGTGTCGAACCACCCTGCTGCCTGGAGCCGAGCCTGGAGTGGTGGCCTGCAATGTCCTGGCTGGGTGGGTGTGTGCGGGTCAAGGGGCAGCTACCTGCGGGGCCCGGGGGGCCGTGCTGAAGGAGCCCTAGGGGCGGCTCGACAGAAACTGGGGAGCGCCGGCGTCAGTCCCAGCCCGGCCCTCGCTGGGCCCCAGATCCACGCCTCTGCAACGGGGCTGCACAGATGGTTTCCGCGGGCCCCGGGAGGCTGCCCAGAGGGACCGCCCCCTTCCTGCGGGCAGCAGCCCCCGCAGCCAGGGCTGGGCCCGGCGCGGCGCATGCGCGTGGGAGGCGGCCCGGCGCGGCGCATGCGCGTGCGAGGCCGGACAGCCGCGTGGCGGGCGTGCGGTGGGCCCGCGGCGGCCTACCTGTACTGGAAGGTCATGTTAGTGATCTTGATCTTGATCTCCTCGCCCAGCCGGCGCTCGCCAGTCATCTCCAGCAGCTTGCTGGCCATCTTCTCGTACACCTTGGCGTTGCGCTTGGTCTGCTTCAGCTCGTCGAAGAACTCCTCCCAGACCAGCACGAGGCCGCGCATCTCCGCGTCCGTCCAGTTGCGGGCCCGCCGGTGCTTCTCCGTCTGAGGAGACACAAGGTAGCCGGGCACTTCGGCCGCGGCCATGCCGGAGGCACCTGCGGGGTTAAAGGACCAGGCTCAGGGAGGCCCGTGCCCGCGGCCTGCACACCGTGGGCGGGAGCCCCGCTCCTGGAAGGCAGCTCCGGCTCAAAATGGGGCCTACATCTGACAGGCAGGAATTTAGTTAAAAGCTTTTAAACGGGAAACGTCATTTTGATGTCACGTTTCCATAGCAACAGAGCAACTGCATAAGCTACAACAACAGAAAGCTTTTAACTGAAAGCGCAGGAATCGGGGCCGCCGTGGCGGGCCATCAATATTGCAGCAGGCGGGCTGGGCCCAAACCCACGGCCCAGGCCCCGGGCCTGCCTCCGCCCCGGCCCGGCCACCAGGCTCCACCAGCCCAGGCCGATGGAGCCAGGCACCTGTGCTGAGCTGGCCCAGGTCCTGAGGCATGGGGTGCAGGTGGTGGCCCCCACCTCAGCCGGGCCCCAGCTCACACAGGCATGGGCCCAGAGAGAGCCCAAGATGGGGAGTTGGGGTGCAACAAAGCGAGGAGGCCAAGGACAGACAAACATGGGAGACAGAGAGGGCAGAGGGGGTGGGAGTGGCAGAGACGGACACAGAGAGGGGACCAGATCAAGGAGCAGACACCCTCACGGACGGACGGACGGATGTGTCAATCCCCCGCCCCCCGCTCCGCCCCAGGGATGGCCCATGCACTGAGTCCCTGGCAACAGGCTCACGTTTTATGCTGGGAAATACAAATGTGTGACTGGCCCGCTGGGCGGGAGCAGAGATCCGGCCTGCAGGTGGGGCTGCTTACTGGCCTGGGTGACATGGCCTGCTGAGGAGCCAGGGCGGTTTCTGAGGCCAGAGAGTAGCTGGGAGCAGGTGACATGTGTGTCCCTGTGCCCTGGGCAGCCCCACGGCAGCCCTGACCACCCTGCTTCAGCACCTTCTGTGCCCAGACCTGCCTCCTCCACCTCACAGGGCGGTTCCCCTTCCGTCCCCAGCGAAGGTTTGCTGGGTAAAGGAATGAACAGATAAAGAGATTAACCTTAAGTAACACACCCCTTCCCAGGAGGTCACTCCGACTTTGCCCCTGGACATACTGGCAAACTCCTATTCGCCCTTCAGAACCCAGTTCTGATATCATCTCCTCTCCAAAGTCTTCCTACCCAATCCTGGTCATTCTTCTCTTTGTCCTTCCTGCCAACTGGACCCACCTTGAGCCAGCCCATTTTACCTTCTCCCTCCCAGCCGTGTGGAGCTGGGTCACGAACACTTGCGAAAGCGACGGCAGTGAGAACTGAGCGCCGGCAGTGAGAACTGGGTGACGGCAGTGAGAACTGGGTGACGGCAGTGAGAACTGGGTGACAGCAGTGAGAACTGAGCGCCGGGAGTGAGAACTGGGTGACAGCAGTGAGAACTGGGTGACGGCAGTGAGAACTGGGTGACGGCAGTGAGAACTGGGTGACGGCAGTGAGAACTGGGTGACAGCAGTGAGAACTGAGCGCTGGGCGCTCGTCTACGTGCCGTGTTCGTGTTTTCTACCTTGACCTTCACGGCACACTTTGTGAGGGAGGCTAGAACTGTTGTCATTCCCATTTTATGGATGAAAAGCTGAAAAAGTGAGGTCACCGAGTGGGGCTAAGGGCCAGGCCAGGCTTTGAACCCAGGTAGGCTGGCTGGCTGGCTCCCTGGAAGGACACCGTCACCCCTCCCCTGTACCTGCGATGCAGCCGACGCACACTGCCGTGGCCTGGGCCGACACTCCTGCCACCTCCCGGGGCCCGGCTGGGGCTCTTGCCCCCGCAGTGGGCCTTTGGCAGGGCTTGACAGGCCCCAGCCGATGTCTCGAGGGGCAGGGGCAGGGGCACAGGTACGACCTCGGGCCCTGGCTGGGTTGGGAGGGTGCTGTGAGATGGCACGACTGTAATGGGGTGTGAGCAAAGGTGGGTTTGAGGGCCAGGCTGGGGATGGGCCTCACCAGCGGGCAGGAGAATGGAGCAGGGAGCCTGTGGGGGCTGCAGAGAGAAGTGCTCCCTAAGGCGTCGACATTGCAAAATTAAAAGATAAACCTCAGGCAAGGGGTCCAGCAGCATGAGCCCGCTGGACAGGCCCAGGTGGCTGCGTAGAGCCCGCCACCCTGCAGGCCACTCGTGGGCCTGCCTGGCACCCTCAGGGTCCTGGCGGTGGCCTGAACTCAGGGAGATGCCCAGGGTGGGCTGGCAGCTGGGGCGCCCTCATTCCTGCCTTCAGCACCGGAGGCGCAGCAGGGCAGGGTGGCAGGGGCACGTACGGACACTCAGAGGGGGCTCCTGGGTCAAGGGTCGAGGCCTGGCCCTGCCATCAGCTCCTGGTGGGAGGCCCGTCCTCTCCGGGCCTCAGGGCTCACCTGGGGAAATGGGGACACCACCACCTGGCTGTGTAGCACCCCCAGGAGGGCTCATGACTGCTGCACTCCTGCGGGCCTGGGCGCCTGGCACAGAGCACTCAGGAGTGTTTGCAGAATCAATGACTGGAAGGCCCACTTCCTCCAGGAAGCCCTCGATCCTCATGTTAAAGATGTGATCTTCCCGAGTGGCCGTGGTGTCATCTCTCTGCCCCACTTGAGGACCTTTCCCCACCACAGTGCCAAGGCCGAGTGAGGCTGACTCACCACGCCTCTCGGCACACTGGGTGGGCGCCCCGGGGAGCTGCAGGCAGATCACAGTCTCGGAGCTTTGGGAGAGGGTGGAGGCTCGACGGGCCTGGCTGGGGCTGGTAGGTTACTGTCAGGACAAGCTGCCGCCCCAGGGTGCCCGGCCTGGGCAGCACCAGCACGGCCAGTCCCAGTGCCTCCAGGGGCAGCAGCTGGCCCACGGGAAGTCACTGCCCACGCTCAGCGGCTCCAAAGCGGCGCCTGCACCTCCTGCTTGCCCTCCGGCCGGCACGTGCAGGGGAGTCAGGGGAAAAGGCTGGACCCCGACGGCCTCTTCTCGGGTTTTGGTGGATACCAGAAAGCCCTGGAGAGGGGGCCCCTGGACGCACTTCCAGAAGCCGAGCCATTGTGCCGAGCCTCCAGAGATAAGGAAGAGTTAGGTGGCAGGGGGTGGGTGGGGTGGGGTTGGGGGTGGGGACAGGGCCAAGCACCCAGCTGACCTGGACGGGGAGGGGTCTGGCTGTTCGCTGCTGGGGAGGGGGCTCCGTACCTTGGCACAGCTGCATGGCCTGCCGGGCCCCTCAGTCTGTGCGGGCAGGGGCCGCAGGGGGCCGGGTGGCACCTGCAGGGAGGAGGGCAGTCAGGCTGGAGCGAGATCCCGGGGGACAGCTGTGCTCAGGCGAGGCCCGTGTCCTGAGCGAAGCTCAGTCTGTGCGATAGGAGCCCCTGGCCCGCCCAGCCCGGCAGGAGGCAGGCAGCCCCCGAGGGGCCGTGAGTTGGGACTATGGCAGTGGGCAGGGAAGCTGGGAGGTGGAAGAACTCCAGCCTGGGAAACAGCAGGAGAGCACCCAGGGTGTGGGGGTCAGTGCTGGCCTGGGCGGCGGGGCAGGGCAGGGGTTGGAGGGCGGGGCCCAGGGCACCCTCCGCCCTCTGCGCTGCACCCCGCCCCTCCCCCTCAACCTTGGCCCTCTGCTTCGGTGGACAGGCCCCGCACCTGGTCCCGTGGCTCCCTGGGCCCCCCACACTCCAAGCCTTCCCTGGCCAGTAGCTCCTCCCAACCCCCTCCCCATGCGGCGTGAAGGCCTGGGAACATCAGGGCCCCGAAAGGACATGGCGGTGACACAGTGAGGCCACCTGGGCAGCCAGTGGATGAGCCATCAGGCAGATGGGGGACTAGGCTGTAGAGGCCCCGAAGCCCATGGGAGATGCTCACAGATTCCTCAAAGTCTTGGTGACTCCCCAAAATAGGCTGACCCCTGGGCCAACGCAGAACGCCTCATGCAGCAGCGCCCGGCACGGCCAGGCTGCTGTGGGCCACGGTGTGGGCCAGGCCCAGAGGCACATCCAGAAGGGCCCAGGGTCTCAGGTAAGAAGTGGGTTTCCTCTGAGAGGCAGGGTCTCGCTCTCGGATGAGGGCCCTCTGCTGCAGTGGGTGACAAGCCCACTCATGCCAGGGGCTCTTTCTGGAAATGACAGGCCGGTTGTGCTGAGATGTGCCAGGCAGAGGCCGGCTGGCCAGGCTTGGCCCAGGGAGGGAACTACAGCTCAGGTGGCTCTGCAAGGTCTCCCAAAGACACGGGGAAAAGCCCACGTGCGCGATCACACCACCGAGCCCCGAGGGCAGGGCCAGGCCGCCCATGTTGGACGTCTATTTAGGCATCACTGGGGGCCTGGGCGGGCCACTATGGCCAAACGGCCAGAGGCCCCAGGACTTCTGTGGACATTTAGTACGTGCTCGAATATCCCACAGTCCGGAGCTGCCGTCTGAAGGTTGGTGGGTAGCCATCTGTACCCTGAGATCACCACAGTGCTGACGGCCCAGGCTCCTGGGAGGGGCTCCCCTGAGCTATGAGGACGCGCCCTTCCGCTGAGCAGACTTCCAGAGCTGGATTCTCGAGCGGGAAGGACTTGAGAGCTCAGATGGACGTGGCAGCACGGTCACACACCGCAGCCCAGAACACAGGTGCCGATGGCTGTGAGAAGGGCCGGCCAGGCTGGTGGCCTCAAAGGCCAGGTTCTGGCCCAGTCCCGGCCACCCCTCTGGGGCCCTAGCTGGACATAGAAGCAGATTCAGCGCCAAAGACCCATGGCCCTGCCCACCTGGACTCCGTCACTTAACCAGTGTGGCTCCTGCAGCCCGTCTGCTGGGCAGGAGGACCACTGCGCTGTGGTCTGCAGGCCACTTCCTCGCCTGGCAGACATGGGGTGTCCGCTCCGAGGTGGCAGCGTGTGCTGATGGGGCGGCCTCTGCCCTCCCCCCGGCAGAGCCCAGGTTCTCCAGAAGCAAAGCAGGCCTCGCACAGCAGTTCAGGGTTTAATTTTTTCCTTTAATTCAAATGTACAATGTAGCAGTTTAAAAAACTTAACTATACATCTCAAGCCAGTCCTCGCATTCCCTTTCGGAAGTGGACAGCCAGTGCCAGGCCAGGCTCTGGGACACGCCCATCACAGCCCTGCTGGCTCCCAGGGCGGTGGGGTCAGGGTGGCGGTGCAGCGTGAGCTCAAACCCCGCGGACAGCCACTCTGCCGCGGCCCCACTTAGCTCAGAGCCAAACCACCCGTGGCGGGGCCGTGACAGCTGGGCTCGCCCCTGTGCTTGCAGTGGGAACTGCAGCGGCTGTCCGGGGCCGGATGCTCCCAGAAGCACTGGGGGAGGCGGGCGGGGGTTCCTTCAACTGCATTAAAGTGACAGGCTCACAGGTGAACGGGGGCCCTGAACCTTCCAGACCACCTTGAGTTGCCACCACCCTCTGAGCGGGCCCCTCCCCGCTGAGCCCTGCTGAGCACGTGCACAGGCCACAGCCCAGGCAGTGTGGCCCAGTCCTCACTTGCATGACCCAGCCCAGCTCCCCAGCAAGCGAGCGACTTTCATGGCTGTCCTCCGGGTCCCCCCCACCGCCCTCCATCCCTGTCCCAGACAGAACTCAGTCTCACCTAGGCCGGTGGCCACGGTTTCGGGCACTCACCGCAGAGGGGGAGACAAAAGCCAAGTGAGGACACATGCTAGGAAGGAAGCCGCAGTGTCAAGAGGAAACTAGTCCCTCTCCCCGCCGAAACAGAACTAAACACACAGCAGCTCCGGCAACCGACGGCAGCAGGGCCCGTGAGGCAGCCGAGTGGCTACTGCTTCGGAGTCCGGCCCGCTGGACCTACGGCGCCGCCCATCTCGGCCCCACAGGAGAGGAGCCCGCAGCCCCCAGGGCTCGGAAACAACACCTGCACGGAGGGACGTTTAGGTGTGGGGAGTCCTTAGGGTGCAGGGCCGTCTCCGATGCTACATTCTGGGTGTCTGGAGGTGTTTCAGAGTCATGCTTTCCTCCTGAAAGCACACAGTTGCTCGCGAAAGTGAGCAAAAACAATAGTAAAGGACACTTGGCAGCTGAAAAGGTCACCTGCACACATCTGGCAGGGTTAGCGGCAGGAGGGACACGTTTCTAAAGAAGACGTGCTTGAGTGCACTGCCAAGCAAGTCTACCCTGGTTTCGTCCAACTCTTTCCTGGCGTCACCAGCAGGAAAACAAAACCACCCCCCACCAAAAAAAAAGCACGACCAACAATCAAATTAATATTTTCAACAAAATTTGGATCGGTACTATGATTGGTGCCTGCCGTAAACTTTTAGGAACTCAAAGTCTTGACCCCTTCTGCAGAGCAGA
The DNA here is from genome assembly GCA_028627145.1 of Eidolon dupreanum. Classification (NCBI taxonomy): domain Eukaryota; kingdom Metazoa; phylum Chordata; class Mammalia; order Chiroptera; family Pteropodidae; genus Eidolon; species Eidolon dupreanum. Next base: position 89,355,963 of record CM053513.1, read on the forward strand.
CAAGCAGCACTGTTTTCTCAGTGGGACTTTAAGGAGCAATGGCCCTCACACTCAGCCCATTCACCCAGCCAACCCCACGGGGCAGGTCTGAGACGTCAGCCTCTACAGAGAAGTGATGAGGCCACACTGGAGACCGTGCACATCAGCATCTCCGGACACCTGTCGGCTTCCAGAGGCGCAGGCGCACACACACCAAGCCAGGGGCGTGGGAACTGCGCTCGACACGTCCCTGTCTGTGCGGCATGCAGACAGGTCTTTGGGTGGCACCTACAGCCAGAGCCAGGCTCCAAGCCCCATGTCAAGAACTGAGTGTTTAGATCACGCTGTGAACGAGAGGACCAAGTGAAGCCTCGGCTGAGCCCAGCGACATGAGCCCCAAGAGGAACAGTTCCAAACTCTACACTCTCAGCGTTCTTTCTCACAAACGTAAACACCTAGCCAGGAACATCAGCTTGTGACACGTCCATCTCGGAGCTGCTGAAATCCTGGGGGGCAGGGGGGAGGCCAGCAAGTTCCAAGAACTTCCCAGAAAAGCTGGGATGAAAAACGACAGCCCAAGTGAGCAAAGGGCAATGGTGACTTTCTTACTTCAAGGTGCTGACACCTGACCCACTTCCACAATGGCGCCGGGCTCGGCGGGACCTCTGCTGGGGGTTGGCAGTCCACAGCCCCCCCTCCCGTGCACGCGCAGCGGGCAGACCCTGCATTCCAGCTGGCCCCAAACCACTGCGGCCAGGGCCAGCAGGAAGTGGCAGCTCTGGGACAGTGAGGGCGGCTCGCGCTGCGGCCCTGGGCGAGCCGTGTGCACGCGGGGAGCTCGGGGCCCACGCACGGACGGGAGGGTGACTAACCGCGCAGCAGAAGGCTCTCTCCTGTGCGGACTCCAGAAAACAGCTGCAAGATTACCTGCCCTTACCACGTCAAACGCCCCAAACCCGGACAGCATGTGACCACACGGCTGGCCACCTCTGGGGCCCAGAGCCCCACCCTCAGCACCCCGAGCTCCTGGCCTCACCTGCATCTGATGCTCTGACTACTTCGGGCCCAGGGGCCCGGGCTGGGGTTGAAGCAGCACTGTGACCGCCCCACCAGGCCCCTCCCTGCCACCGTCAGGCAGAGCCCCACCACGGGCCCGGGGCCGGCCTGGCTCTCCTGGGTGCAGGGTGGTGCGTGGCTGTTGAAAGGGGGCCAACAAGGTCCCAGGTCTTTCTCTAATAGTGGCCACGATCCAAGCTCTGCTACTGAGAGGGGCTCAGACAAGTGCAGCTATTACAACTTTGGGGCTGCCGGGCCCAGCATGCGTCTGGGCCCCAACATGCACGAGGGGCCACAAGGGAAGCAGGTCCCTACACCAGCTGGCCAGCCACCGGGCAGATCGCACCCAGAGCCAGCTCGGGCTGGGAGCTGGAGCATGTCAGAGCTAGAGACTCTGGATACGAGAGGCTGCTCGTGTCTGCTGGCTGGCCTGGTCAGCCTAAGTGCCAGGGTGACTGCCCCTCACTGGTGGTGCCTGAGGAAGGGGATGGCGGGCACAGGCGCCGCCTACACACGGGCCAGCTGAGTGGGCACTCAGTCAGGACTGGATGGAGAAGTCCTGGTACAAACGTCTGAACAGTGACACTTCTCTACACCCTAATTAATGTGAACGCACAGAAAGGAGAGCGTGTGCCTCGAAACGTCATCAGCATGTTAAAGAGGAATTAAGTGTTAGGTGAGAGAGAGGGTCACTGGGGGGGAGGGGCTGTCCACTCCCGCACAGGCTGTAGCATGCAGCAGACTGTACACGGCATAGAAAGGTACCTTAAAATTAATCTCTTTACTGATACAATTAAATTTTAAGTCCTGAGAAGAACACAGAGAAAGGAAGTATGGCGCGGACGCCCTGCTCCCAGCCTCCCCACCCGGCACACGCCCTGCCTGCAGCAGGACCACGCCCCCCAGGCTTCCTGCGCCCCGCTGGGGGACGTGGGGGCGTGCTCTCGAAGACCTGATGGTGTCACCTTCTGCCTGTGAGACAGCAGGGGGGCTAATGGCCACCCGGAAGAGCAGAGGACTTGTGTCCCAGACACAAGAGCAGCTGTGCCCTGGAGACGAGGGCCAGGCCGAACGTCGGGAGCAAGAACGCCGGGTTAGCTGGCAGTTAACACTAGTTACAGCCGAGGGCCGGCGACGCAGCTGCTCGTACCGGCGGCACGGACGCGGGCTCAATCCCGCGCTGCCGCACTGCGAGGGCGCGCCTGCCCGCGGCAGAGGCGCCGCTGCCCGAGGCCACCCCGCCTGGCACTCAGCACGTGGTGACCTTGTGGACGCTCCGCAAACAAGCCAGCAGGCGGTGGTACGGGTTGCCCGGCGCCGCGACCACCTCGAACACGGACTGAAAGGCCCGGCGGTCCAGCTCGCCTTCCATCTGGTGTCTGTAGAAGTCCGTGGCCACCAGGCAGAACAGGTGGATGTCCACCTGATCTAGCTTGCCCATCCGGCTGATGACGTGCGGAAGGCTGGTGGGGGAGTTAAGGAGCGAGGCTGCGGGGGTAGGGGCGGCTGTCTCCCAGTCCTCACCCAGTCCTCACCTGGTCCTCACCCGGTCCTCACCCGGCCCAGCTGACAAGTAGGCCTGGGAAGCTCTGAGCAAACCAGAGCAGATGGCAGGCCTGGGCCATGCTGGACCAGCGGCTCCTCCCGCCTTGGCCCCCGCCAGCGAGTCACAGTAGCTCCCAGGACACGGCCCCTCTCCGGCTGGAAGGCACCTCTGCCCAGCAGAGCGGGTGGCCAGGCAAAGCCGGCCGAGGAGGCCGGAGGCCCATGGGAAGGGCGCCTCTCGGCAGCACTTACCTGGCCTGGCTCCCCGCAAGGTGCTAGCGGCAGCTCCTCCTGCGGAGCGAGGGCAGGGCTGTGGCGCCCTGCGCCAGGCACGGTGGTGCCAGCGTCTGCCTGCAGACTCTGCGGTCTGGGGGGCGGCTGCCAAAAGGGGGTGGGATTTGGATCTTCACTGAGCCGTACCCGAGGGGATGACACAGGGCACAGTGACAAAGGATAATGAGAAACAGCATCGGTGACAGACCCAGCTGCACAGAGCCGGCGAGTGCATGGGGAGAGGTCTGCGGGGGCGCCCGCCCCGCCCACCCGGCCCGGCCTCTGCAGGTCCATGTGGTGAACGCACTGGTTTCGGTTTCCTCGTCGACAGTTTACTCTCTTGGGGCTTAAGGTAAATGTCACCTTGACAGCTGGGGTTTAAAAACTAACACAGCGCACGTGCCCCGACGTCGACAGCAGAGCACGGCCCCAGCCCAGCCCAGCACCCGGAAGGATACATCGCCGAGATCCACGGGCCAGTGGACGCGCTGACGAAGAAGCAGGAAAGGCTCCACATGGCCATGGCGACCGGGGTCCTCTGCGTGAAGTTGGACAGGGACAGCATGACCCAGTCCCGGACCATGGATGACTGCCCCGTGCTGTGCAGAGTCTGGAAAACCTGAGGAGGAGGAGAGGCCCAGATGCCGGGTGCAGACACAGCGCTTCGAGGGGAGGGGCCGGGGCGGAGGCGCGCTGCTGGGCAACATCGTCGGATGCCGAGGCACCCCGTGCATGTGGAAGTCCCCGGCCCGCTCTCACCTTATACACCACGGTGGCCATGAACTGCGGGTAGGGCTGCTGGTTCGACAGGAACTCCCCGATGACCTTGTTCATGACGTCCTGGGGCGGGAAGAAGTCGTCTAAAAACTGCGGCAGGATGCGCGCCACCACTCTGGCTTCGCAGGGAAAGCCCTTCCTGATCCTGGAAGGAGGGACCCGGTCAGAGCCCCGGCCACCCCGCCCCCGCCCAGGAGAACCTCGCGTGTGAACCCGGCTGTCATGGGGCTGCCTGCTGCGAGCCAGGGCCAGGTGCCCCAGACCTTCAGGGGCTTTCCGAGAGGGTCGCGAGCTAGGCTCCGAGTGCTAACCAGGACGGCAGAAGGCACCCCCTCCCTCCTGCGGACCTCACCAGTGACTCGCAGACAGATGCACTGGCTTGAGGCTCCCCGCCCACGTGGGGCTAATGATTCAAAAAGGGGTTTTTAGGTCACGTACAGCATAAAGCAAAATGGTTCAGGCGGTGACATTACAGCAGAGACAAAAAAGCTTTCAGTGGAAACAGCGTCCCTGTGACGTTCTGCTCTGGTCTGTGTCCGAGCGCTCCACGGCCTTCTCCCCGCCACGGCACGGCAGCACCGCCGTCACCTGGCACTGCTTCCTCGTCCAACCCGAACCCACGGCACTCCTGTCGGCGCCTCCCTAACAGATCCCCGTCCGCCCCGAGCAGTGTCCCTCTGACAGCGGACACAGCCATGACGATGGTGTCCTAGCAGCGCATACAGAAAAGCTGCAAGTAACTGAAAAGCACCGGAAGTGGCCCGGAAATGAGGACCACTCCTCCTTCCGGGGGTGCCTGGATATGCCCGTTTGCAGTCGCCAGCTGCTGCCCAGCATGGGAGGCTGCCGCTCCAGACAGCACCCACGAATGACGATTCCCTCTGCCAGCTAGCGCCCACCAGCGTCTGCCCAGCGGTCCGCTGCACGCCTACACGGCACGTGCCGACAGAGCTCTCCCGCTGGTGCTGGCGTCGAAGCTCCAGGAAGGCAGGGACCGAGCACGGTCCTCTGGCCACCACCCGGCTGACAAGAGTGCGTGGGACGGAAGCCTGACTATAAATGTTCACTTTAAATTTCCACGTGGAGACAGAGCGCACACGCTCAGCTTCCCGGAGCAGCGCGTCCGGCCAGAGCGGGCACGGAGTCGCGCGGCGTGTGCTTGTGGAAACCCGAGGGCTGCCGCTGCCTGAGCTGCCTGCAGACGACGGCTGAGCAGGCAGCCCAGGCTCCCCAAGGGGAGCCACACGCATCACGCCACCTGCACTGAGAGGCCTGGGGCCCTGTCCTGCCCACAGGAGCAAGGAGGCGCCCAGCCCATTGTCCAGAACTGGCCAGCTGAGCCGATCCCGGCCACCAGCTCAGTGTGGGACGGTGCGGCTCATGTCGACTCAGAGACACGAGTTTCTTGTTCCAGCCTCTTCCTGCCTCCCAACTCCTCCTGAAGCTGCTCCGACGCCCTGGGGTGCGCGCGTGAGCCCGCTGTGACTGGGGCTCCTCTCCGTACCCCCAGCAGCGTCTGCAGCGGGTCTTGTTATGGCTCAGGGCCCACGCCCAGTCCCCTGGGCTCCAGCTCTCGTGCCCCTCCCGACACCACGCCGCCCTCGAGGGAGGTGGACAGCCACTGATGGCCTCGGAGCCCGTCAGCTCCAAATTCCTAGGTGCTGGGGTCCAAGGACGGCCCGCTCCCACAGAGCCCGGGGTCAAGCATGTGCTGGTCAGGGCACGAGCAGGAAGTGCGGTGGGGCCGCCGCGGCCTCACTCCTCACCTGTCGAAGAGGACAGACACGCGCTCCATGGCCACGATCACGGACTCGCTGTCGGGGGCGGCGGGGCTGGGGGTGGACGTTCTGCCCGGGCTGACTTTCTCCTTCCCTGGAACGAGCCGTTCGGCACCGTTACTTACTCTGTGCGACTGCACAGGCTCTGGGGACAGTGCCTTGAACCCACAGGAGTCCCCGATCTGAAAGCCGGGGTGGGAGGCCCAGGCAGTCGCATGGGGGGCAGTGGTCAGTCCACAGACGGGCTCCCCAGGCATGGCTGACACCAGCACCTCCTTGAGAACCACAGAGAACCCGTCTCTGTGGTTCATATGCCAAGAAGCAGCGACAGGAGACGGTATGGTCCGGAACTCAGACACGGGGGGGCCTGGGCCAGCCGCCCGCGCCCACCGCTCACCTGTGTACATGCAGGTGAGCATCAGGCCCAGGGCCGCCATGGCTCGGTGCGGGCTGTGCACGTTCACTCTGTCCACACTCAGCTTGACCAGCGACTCTGCGTCCAGCCGGGAGAGCTGCTCGGAGAGCAGGAGGCGCTCCAGGCCCCTCAGGACGCAGTGGTAAACGACAGACGGGGTGGACTCCTCGCTCCCGGACAGCATCACCCCGCACATCTGGAGGGGAGGACTCGGAGTCGAAGTGCCGCTCCGGGGCTCCCATCGCTTGTGCCCCTCCCCGAATCAGAACAGCCCGCGCTGCCCCCGCCCGACGGTGGGAGCAGGGCCCGCGCACCTGCACTATCGCCGCAGAGAACTCGGGCCCGGCGTCCAGAGGGTAGTTCTCGATCAGGTAGAAGGCGGTGGCACACATCACCAGCACGTGCTGCTGGCTGTGCGAGTTCACGCAGCTGGAAGCACGAGACGGCCGAGCTCAGCCGCCGCCGTCTGGTGGTGGGCGGCGTCTTTGCTCTCGGGGGCCTTGGCCACCATCCCCACGAGAAGGTGCCTGCAGAGTTCCCACTGACCCCTACGTGCGATGCGGCCGGGGTCTGACACACGCTCTGAAACGTGTTACGTCACTTCTCACAGCCCATCGTGAGACCCGACCCTGGGCAGCCGCCACTCACTGAGCGATGCCTTTGAGGTTGGACAGGAGATAGTCGCTGACGGCCGGGATGAGCTGCTTTGCAGTGTCATCCAGGAGGTCGCACTCCAGCACGTAGAGGATGCCATGCAGGGCCCCGATCTTGCTGGGCAGGTGGCTGCTCCTGAGCGTGCTCTCCAGAAGCCGGCTGACTGGTTCGGCCACGGCCTTGTCCTGGGGCACAGGCACAAAAGCAGGGCTGCCCCAGGATGAAGCGGGAGAGGCCCGGAGGCTGCGGTGGAAGACCGTGTGCGGAGGGGGATTCTCCCAGTAGGCCCGACCGCCGTCCTCAGGCCCTGGGCTGCCGTCCGGGAGCCTGGGTGTCGGGAGTGTCCCTAGCACCCTCGCCGATGAGAACGGCTGCCCGTGCCTCAGCTGCCCGCGCTGACACCCTCCCCTCCTGGGTCTGCGGTGTGGGACGTGCTGGGTGGAGGGGCCTGCGGACCAGCCCCAAGCGAAAGCTCTGGCTCCCAGCTAAGCGGCCTCCCTGGCGGGCGGCACGCCACGCATGTTGTCATGAGTTGCTGGGGAACCCGAGTGTGTCCCCTGACTCTAGGGGAGGGTTCTGGAAGCTGAGCCCGGTTCCTCCGGATCTCGCCCCCTGCACTTCCCCCGTCACTGATTTATGTTTCGTGTCTCTTCGGTGTAATATAGATCACAGTTGAGTGTAAGGGAGCCCTGCGTGTCCTCCTAGAAATGACCCGGGGTGGTCTCGGGGACCCGACTGGCATCTACTCAAAATGTCCACTTCAGTTAGCATCCTAACCACGACTTCAGTGGACCCCACACCGAGAGGGACCGTCACGTAAGGCACAGGGCCGAGGTGGTGGCACCAGCGTCTTGTACCATCCACCTGGGGAAGGACTACTGCCAGCCAAGCCCGCGTTTCGTGAAAAAGTGGTCTGACCACGGGCCCTCATGGGAATGCTGTGCCCCTGCAGTCCCAGCTGAGGGTGACACTCCTTGCATAGGATGTCCCTGTCCTCCTCCCGCCCCATACCCACAGATTGTGGGACCCCTCCCCACGGCTTGACCCCGCCTGTGCCTCCAGATCCCGGCTCTGAGGAGCCGCAGGGCTGCAGTGCGGGAGGCCGACCGCCCCGCACTGGGCCATTGTCTCAAGGGGAAGAGGCGGAGGGCTGGGGCCTGCCCGAGCGGGTGCCCGTCCTGGGGGGACAGGACCGCACGGCCCCAAGGGCATCATCTTGCCTCAGGATCCTCTTAAAGAGCGATTCTGCTCATTTGATTACTGACAGCACAACGTCTGCCCGGGGGGTCTGGGCCTGAGCACAAAAACACAATTACAGTGAAAACGAGTCCAGCAGCTGAAACTCTCCACCAAGACAAAAGGACCCGCCAAGTCTAGCTGCTTTTACGTGGTCCCAACACCCAGAGGACTCAGGCTTTGAAGAGAGGTGCTCACAGAGGGACAGCCGATGGACTCACTGTCTCTGTCCCCTGGGTTGGGGCACCATGGCCGAAGGCCCCCTGGGATGATGCCTGCTCTGGGGCCTGGATCGCAGGGACAAGTTCCACGGGGAGCCCAGGCGGGAAGGGAGAGTCGGGGCTCAGCACAGACGTGGGCTCAGACTGCCTGGGTGCCCGGGGCGTAGGCAGAGGGACCGAGAGGGCCGCGTGGGGTGCGGGAGGAAGGGCAGCGGCAGTGGTCAGGCACGGTCAGGCAGACGGGGCCGAGTGCAGAACGTGGGGGGCTGGGCCAGGGCGGGCGCTGCCGCGCCACTCACTGGTGGGCCCAGATGTGCGGCACGCAGCAGCCACCCGCGAGTCTGAGTGAACGGCTCCCTACTGCCATCGTGAACGTGGGCACCAGGAGGCGTCTGAGTAAGAAGCCCCGTGACCGGCCGATGCCGCGTGGCAAAGCGCGTGCAGGCGCCAGTCCTGGACGGAGGCGTCGAGGCCCCGCCCGTGCATCTGCGCGAGGCCTGCCCAGCGGGCGCCGGGTGGGGCATCCGCGCAGGAGGCCGGGGCGGCGCTCGCACAGTTCTGACCCGCTAGGCAGTGAGAACGCAAAAGAAGGCCCCTGGGGGCGGAAACGCAGGGCTGCTGTGACAACGTGGTGCCCAGGAGGGAGGCCCTGCTGACAGGAAGCACGGCACGGGGGGGAGGGGTGCCATGGCACCTGTGGAGGAGTGGGCCCCATGTCCACCGCGCATGAAGCTCTCCTGGGGCGTGAGCCACCGTGATGGCCACACGAGCGAGGGGTACCGGGGCCCACCCCGGGGCGGGCCCACCGCAGCACACTTCCTGGGCCCTGGGGGAGAGCACCGATGCTGACTGAATTCTCCAGCGTCTCGTACTTGCTGTGGAGGTTTGGGACAAGCCTTCTAAGGCTGAGGCTGCACCCCCGACACCCAGCCATCACGGGGCGGCCTCTGCACCACCCCTCACTTACCATTCCGAGGACGGCGGCCGCCTTGCAGGTGGCAGGCACCAGGTACTGAAGGAGAATCTCGTCCTCTGGAGGGTGCACCCTCCGCAGCTCGGTCAGGGTCACGTACATCATCTCAAACTGGTTGCGTTCAGTGAACAAGTCTGAGACCACGAGAAGCTGGAGACACAGAACATTCGGACGGGGGAGGGGGATTTTGCTATCAGTTACGTAAGTGACGGTTCAAAACACACATTCTCACAGCCGAGGGACAATCAAGTAAGGGAATTGGCACAAGGCCTGACAGGGAGAGAAACCGGCCAACACCTGGAGACCTAAATTACAACGTGAACGTGAAGACAAACTGGTCAGCGGCGGACGCCTGCAGATGCCTCTCTCTGCGCACACGTGCAGACCGGGGCGCGCCGGGACCTGTCACGACCCACGTGGGAACATGCTCCACGGCAGTCACCACGGACAAGCCCCCTTTCTGGTCTGGTTCAAAACTCCAGGCCCTTCCCACAGTGTAAGGGGTCAGGCTCTCAAAAGCCCCACGATAGAAAAAATTGTTTAAGAAATACACGCTTGGCCAGGGATTCTTTTTGTCTCCCAAAAACGGTCAGCTCTTTAACGTTCGGTTCTCGACACATCTGAAAATGAGCGTCGGTGAGGTGTGAGGGCCCCTGTTTTCAGTGCATGTGGGAGGGAGGGCTCAGTCCTCGTCAGAGGGCACAGGCAAGTCTCAGTGACGAGGACAACGGGAGTCAGCAAACCATCTAAATCAGCAGTTCTCGCGCACAGGACACTTGGGCGCTCACAAGACCAAAATGACAGCAAGGCCTTGTCTGCCCCTTGCCTCCTGTTCTCTCCCAGCCACGTGGCGCCGTGTCCTAGGAGTCAGCTGACACTCAGACTGAATGCAGAGCAGCTGTGGGGGCCCAGATGATCTCTAATGAACCGGACACTAAAGAGGTTTGCAAAAATGTCACACAAGGCTCCTCTCACTAATTCAAAACATTATTTTAAAATAGAAATGATCATTATTGTTATTTTAAAATAAATTAACTTGTTTTTAAAATTTTTAAATTTTTATTAATGATGCTTAGTTTGATATTTGAAAATATCAAGTTATAAGTTTCTATTAAAATTGAAAACGAGATTCTTATAAATCTCTACTTGACCAGATACAAAACAATTAAAAAACCTTTGAAGTTGTATTAAGAAAAACCAGGCTAAAAACAAACAAACAAAAAGAACCTGGCATGACTCAAAAGGGATGCCTGTAGGTAAAAACAGAAACCCCATGCGTAATGGCAGTGCCGATGGCTCTGGTCATCTGGTCGACGGGCAGAGCGTGGGCGCTGAAAGGCCTCCACGCCGACCTTCTGCTCGCTCCCTCCTGCTGGACGATCACCGATGATGGCAGAGGCGGTCAGCAAGCATTCAGGAAGCAACCCTTATTGAAACTTCTTGGACTTAATTTGCTGTACTGTAAATTCTGACAGATGTTAATAACCCACAAGAACATCCTTTGGTCCCCGCTAATTTAAAGAAAGGAAACGAATCTTGAGACCAACAGTGTGAGAATGACAGCCGCAAGTTGTGCTTCTCAAAGGGGGTCGGTCCGTGGGCCTGTGTCTCGCAGGTCTTCAAGGACGTCCACAGGGACAGGGAGGTGACAGCAGGACATTTCAACCACTTTCACTGGCTCAAGAAATACACTGTCATCCTGTGTCACGGAGAGTCCCTTCACAGGCCCCAGAGACGATGAACTGTGTTCACGTGCGCGTGTGCGCACTGTGCGTGCACCCGTCTGAGCGCTGTGCACACACGAGGAGACAGGGAGGGCGCACTTACAGATCGAACCACTTCGCTGATCAGGATGACGGGGGTCCTCCGAGCCGAGCTCGACGGCAGGATCCAGCGGCTGTACAACTCCAGCAGGAACTGCGAGCAGGAGTGGATGTCAACGCCGGCCCGGTGCTTCCTGCAGGGATGCGGGACGGGGGCATCAGGACGCAGCCCAACAAGTCAGACGACTAACGAGCTCAAACTGCTCTAAAGCAAAGGCAGGTGGAGACCTGGAGTTGACGGGAGACGTGGGTGGTGACACGGGTGTGGGGACGTCGGCCTCCTCCTCCTCCTCCTCGTCCCACTCCTCCTCTCTCAGGGGTGTGATGTTGTTCCCCAGCCACACCGAGTGGATAGACACCTTCAACAGACAAGGACACTTGGGTCACGGCTCAGGGGCCAGGCGACAGGTTCCGAGGCCCAGAGTGCTGAGCTGCAGGTGCGGTGGGGTCCTCTGCACTGAGCCGACCCCGGTCACCCGGCAGGGCCCGTTCAGTCCACGTGGGCCCCGGGCGGAGGGCCCCACGGGCTGGGGGAGGGGGATTTCACACAGCTCGGCTGCAGGACTAAAGACCTGGAACGAGGGCAGCGGAGGACGGGGAAGAACAGAGCCTCTAGGGAAGGACACTTCAGCCCCTCAGGGACATCTGGATGAAGTCCCAGCGAAAAATGGAAGCAGAACTCGGGATTTCTTTCCAAAACTGGTCCTGCCTCACTAGTCGTCATTCATGGCAAACCTCATTTTTCTGAATTACTTGCTAAAAAAAGCACCCCAGCAAATGCAGAGGGAGGAGGCGTGCTTTCCTGCAGCGAGCAGGGTGGGAGGGGTCTGGGAAGCATGGTGGTGCAGAGACAGGTGGAAGCCCTCCCCCCGTCCCCCTACCCGCTCAGGCAGAACACCTGCGTCCCCAAGGGCCTGCTCATAAGAGCTCCTCCAGCACTCGGCACAGCGCTGCAGTGCCCCCCGTGGGATGTGCTCCCCCAAAACAGCTGTTTGCCATCACTGGTGACACTAGGCCCAAGGCCTACTCAGCACGAACAGCGGTTTCTCCCTCCTAGCCCATCCCTCACAGAGGAGCTGTCATAGCGAGTGAGTGGGCTATCGCGGGCCTGCCCCAGACTGAAGGTAAGCTAGGAGTCCCAGAAGGCCAGCTTCAGGCCAAGGAAGGGCCCCCGCCCCCCTCACTTCCTGCCCAACACCCTCTCCTAAAGCCCGTGGCAGCTGAGGGCAGAGGAACTGCAGCGGACAGGTGTCCCAGCAGGGCAGGTATCACCACGTGACATGCCGGTCTCGGCAGTGAGTCGTGGCCCAGACACTGGAGGATGGGCACAGCTGGGCAAGTGCCACGGGGCCCCAGGCAAGCCCGGTGCCAGTGAGCAAGCCTGGCCTTCCGCTCACTCCCACGGAGTGACACAGGTCACCACTCTGACCCATTCCAGGGTTGGACACGTCTCTGTCAAAGACGAGGACAGGAGAACGTGTCTGCAGCTTCCCGGTCACAGAGGAAGGCTGTGCAGGAGGAACAGGAGAGCTGGGGACACAAGCGCCCGCCTGCGGGCGCCAGCGCGAGGCCGCAGCCCAGGGCCCACGAGGGGCCTCCAGGCTCCGAGCCCCCCAAACACTGCCCAGCGCTCCCCGAGCAAAAGCTACGGGGAGAACCTCGGTCTGACCGCCGTCTGAGCCAGGACACACCGAGAGGACACCGCGGCCATCAGGGCTCCCAGCGCCCGGTGTCCGCAGACCCGCCTCCGCTCCACAGCCTGTGCTGCCATATGCACGACTGTCCCCACTTTCTGACGAGGAAACTGCAGCTCAGCTCACAGTGACCCGCCCAGTGAGCTGTGACCCGGCAGCCCGCGCCGGCCCACCTGCCACCCTGGGTTGTGTGACCACCAGTTGGGACAACTGGGCCAAATCTGCGGCCCGTCAGAGTGAGGGCTTTGCTCTGCGTTCCCGCCCCGAGCCGCTGCCCTCTCCCTGCAGCGAGTGCACAGGACCTGGGTCCGTCTGCGTCTCCCCCGCACCTCAGTCTAACTCGTACTGTCTCAGTGTTCACACACATTTACGTCCTTACACGCAGAGAGTACCTTAAATCCTCCTGGAGATAAATAACATACATAAGATAAATAAAAGTAAATCTTCTTTTACTTAAAAATGCGTTTCACTTTCTTCTGCACGTGTTAAATGGCCCAAACCCGAGGACAGAGGACAGAGTGAGGCGAGCGGGGAGCGCCCCGGCGAGGCGGTGTGACTGACCTGGCCGAGCTTGTAGCTCATGTCGCCCAACTCCCGCTCGGGGTTGATCTGCAGCAGGAGCTTGTCGTGATCGATGAGGGCACCTGCGAGTGACAGCGCTGTCAGTCCCGCCCACAGGTGCCACCCCGGGGCTCCAGGTGGCACAGCATGGCTCTCACTTCACACCCCGTTAGGACGGTAGGGCCGCTGGGGCCTGCTGGACCATCACTTTTCTCCACAACCACCGAGCCTCTGACTCTGAGGAGAACCGGCTGGGGACTGGGCTGCGAAAGCTTAAGAGCCAGTAGCTGTGGACAAGGTGACGGTCCTGCAGGCGAGGCTCCAGGGGCCCAGAGGACAACTGTGGGGGACGGTGCCTCCTGGGGCCCGGCCCTGGGGCCAGGGCCGTCCAGCTGCATCCGCCAGGAGCAGGGCGCCTCCCCCGCCCTACTCTTTCATTCTCTCTATGCCCTAGGCCAAATGACACCCCCACTGCCTTCCACTGGGCGTCACCGGCCGCAGCGGGATGGCCCCTAGCTAACCTTTGCCACTCATAGTGGCGGCCTCTTCTGAGTGGCTTCCCTGGCCCCCGGGGGGGTCTGCGCTCCTCAGGGCTGCTGGAGCGTTTGTACCTCTCCTGGTACCTGCTCTGCTCTTTCTGTGACTGGGATGCCATTTCTCATTTCTCCTACATGCCATCAGCTCCTCGAGGGGACACATGGCCAGGCAAGCTCACAGACTCAGCTTAATTCGATGCCCCAGTGAACGCCCGGGGTGCACACACACTGCATTCCCATACCGAGCCTTTTCCAGGTAACGCTTTCAAGATGCCTAAACCTGCTGGATCTAACAATCCCTAGGGAATCACAAAAACTCTAGGCTAGAATACTGTTTGTCCAACAAGAACACATACATTAAAGTCCCACTGATTTCCAGGCTTTATTTTCTCAAGACTGTTAACACTTCTCATCCTGAGTGAGACCCCAACTTAAATGAATTAGGCTGTACCGTAAGTAAACAGCCTCCAAATAAAATCATGATTTGGTCTCTCTCTGACCAACTGGTGTTGCAGATATGCCAGCCACATGCTCATTTGGCCAAGTACAAAGAACCCTTCCCTCAGGTACCTGTAGTAGCCGGAGACAGAGAGGGGACGGGGTCCCACGCTTGGTATAAATGATGGGTGGCGATGTTCTCTCTCTTGGAAACCATTGCTTGAATTTCCTGCTCTACGATTCCTCTGATCATGCTCAACTTTCTCCCGAACCTAAAATTCAGAACACAGCTTAGCTATTAAGTTCCTTCAAAACCTAAAAGTCAGAGACACCGGACCTCCCCAAACCCTAGTTTTGCCTAAAGGAGATGGGTCACCTACAGTACCAAATGACACTCCCTTTGTAGGCGATTCCTGCCCTGTGCCTCTGTGCAGACATCCTACTAGTTTGTTAATTCTTGCTCTGTTAGGGTCAGCTGACCCCGGCATCTCTTTGTCTCACTTTCATTGTCACCTGCCATCAAATCGCTTTTGGAGTTGTACTCCTGCAGCAAGGCAACACGTAATGTTCTGTTTTTAATTTCAGCAACAAAGGCAAGGGCTTGGGTGAAGCAGCTGGTCACCCTGGGTGGGGGGAGGAGCACCTCGCGCGTCACACACAGCTGCACCCTGGAGACACACGGCAACTCGGGCACACCTGGTGTCGAGCGCCTTCAGAGGCTTGCTTCGGGGCTGCTGCTCCAAGCAGCTCACGGCGGGGTTGCCAGCCACGGGCACGGTCATTGCGCTCAGCACCAGCGAGGTGATGGCCTGCACGGCCAGGACATTGATCTGGGTCCTCTCTGTGTCTTCCTGGAAGGACAGCCCACACATCGGTGAGTCACGAGCAGCCAGACACAACACCACCTGTGCCCCCAGCGGCACACGGGCCCAGAAGTCCTCGCGGGAAGGAGCCCTGAGCGCCACAGAGAAACAAGCCTTCCCAGCCAGGGCTGTTCTGTCTGCCTCAGCTCACCACAGCCTGTACACACTGGTCACGTGAAACAAATCCGGTGGGGCACTGTCTCCCTCTCACAACGAGGTCTCCCACAGGCGCGAACCTCCCAACAGGAATTACTTCTTAAGAAATTACCCTTACGTTTCCCACTGATCTTAGGAACTCTGACTGTGACAACCTGTTTGTGTCTGCACGTGAACCTAAAGACAACGTTGAAGGTTTTCACGTCCATCTACACTTTGAACTGTCCTCTCCACCTGAATTAAGGACTTAACACCCAAGACTTGTCACATCTCAGGCTTTGCTTCACCAGAACGTGGCCTTTCCTAGTGTCATGTAACAGAGAACGCTAATAGTCCCAGAAGCTGGGTGACAGCTCTGCGAAGCAGTCCGGAGTGCGCACAGGTCCACATGCCTGGCCCTTACAGAGAGCTGTTTGTTCTGACTCAGCCTACACGCTGCACCTGAATGTTGAGAAATAGAACTCTAAAAGATTTCCAGAAAGGGTGTAGCCTTCCTGACCCTTAACCTGCGACGCGCCGTGGTCAATGCCCTCCAGCCTGGGGGCAGTGTGTCCCTGCTCTGGAACCTCAGTCTAGACGTGGTCTGGCTACTCCTTTGCAAACAAGGTGACACAGAAAGCAACGAGCTTGCTGCCCTCCTCTGCCCGCCACTGACAGTTCACAAGCTGCCTTACTGCCCGAGTGCCAGCCAGCAGACGCACGGGCCTACACGCAGCCTTACTTCCGGTGGGCTCTCCTCCTGCTCCATCACGAGGGGCTGAGTCACCAGGACACCAAGGAGGGTGGCCCACGTTTCCTCAAACTGGGTACGGCTGGTCCACCCTAGGAATGCAAACGTTACGTCAAACAGTACACCCAGCCCTCACACCTCTCGACGTGATGTGACAGGCCGTACGGCTCCAACTGGAGCAGGCGGGCACTGCCCACGGGGCCATGTAGAGCAGCTCCCTTAATCCCGTGATGCAGAGACACTGCCAGTGCCCACGCACCAGTGAGGACGCTCACGCACGCGGCTGAGGCCACACACGTGGCATGGGCCAAGTTCAGGCCGGGTACCATGGTGGAGAGGGTGCCCTCTCGACCCCTGATGTGTAGATGCAGCAAGGCTGAGTGGGGCCAGAGACGCTTCTGCCCTGGGCACCAGAGAACTCAAAAGGTTCCCACAAAGTCAGCCGCTGGACTGCGCTGCTGGACGCACAGCTCTGCGTACACTGCAGGCCACCGGCCAGCCACGTGCAAGGTGGAGGTGTGCTATACGAAGCCTTCCTCGATAAGCCTGTTAAACACAGAACAGTTAACAGTGGGCTCTCTGCCCCTGTCTGGAAGAAGAGATCATAAAAGAATGTCGTCCGGCCGGGGCACGTGGGCCCTCCGGGAGGGCAGGGCGGAGGGGCCACCCCCTGGCCCAAGCTCTCCTTGCTAAACTGAATGCAGAAAGACTGACAGATGGATTAAGATATAGAATAGAAATACACAGATCGACTTAGATACAGACACGGACGTACGTGACCATTCACACCAGGGAAAAGAAAAAAAGAACAGAGAAAGTGAGCAAGAGCAAAGGCTCACATGAGCCAGGATTGTAGAAGGCCCTGGGTCCCACGGCCTGACTGACAGTTCCAACACAGGACGGCCCAGTGAGGACGCAGAGCTGGGGTGAGGCCCGGCGGCCAGGACGCTGCCTGGCAACAACCTCTAAAGAGAGGAAGAAGAAACACTCCTGAGGCCGCCAGCCTCAGACCGCTGCCCAGATCCCACCTGGCATGGGCAGTGGACTGTCGCTCGACTACAGGGAAAGGGACAGCAGCGCAGCGTCTGCCACGTGCACCCTCCAGGACCTGGGCAGGCTCTCAGCCTTTGTGGCACCGGGACCAGTGCCCCTGTGAGAATCGATGCCTGAGGATCTGAGGTGGGGCTGGGGCGGTGGTGCTGGCGCCGGGGAGCAGCCGCAGATACGGAAGCAGCTTCGCTTGCTCCCCTGCTGCTCACCTTCTGCTGTGCGGCCCGGTTCCTCACAGGCCACGGACTGGTACTGGTCCACAGCCGGGGGTCGGGGTCCCCCTGCCCTAGCAGGGCGCTGCTACTCAGATCTACCCATCGCAACCTCCCACCAGACCACACCTCCAGCTGTAAAATGGGGACAAAGAAGAGGTACCTCCACTGCTCTGCACAGAAGTCCTGACAAGAAAGCTGCCACCGCCGCCACGCAGGGACCCCCTGCGTGAGGTGCCTGGTGCGTTTCTAAACATGCAGCCATCCTGTGACAAGGCGTGACCCCATCTCACAGGGACAGAACCAGGGGTCCTGCCCAACCGCTCAGAGCTCAGTGCCGCCTTGTTTAAAGTCTGCTTTCTTCTCACGGCCATGCTGGCTTCATCACCCTGATCTGCTCGTCACACACACGAGAAGGGATCTCAGTGACCACGCCCGGAGAAGGCACCCCGAGATCACTACCACCCCTCGCAGACGGCTCCACACGAAGACCGAATGCGGCTCCACTCTGTCACTGCCAGGTCCCTCACACGAGCCTGGGGTGCGAGAACTCGGGGTTAAACATGCACACACGCACGCGCACACACACACACGCACACGTGCACACACGCACACACACACACACACACACACACTTCCCGCGGCCGCAGCCACCGCAGCACCACGTGCCCGGCCCCGAGGGAGCAGCGTGAACTACCCAGCGTGTTGATGCGGTAGATGAACTCCTTGAAGACTTCCTTTTCCTGGAGGAACTCCACGGGGATCTCGGGGAACACTGTGCCGCAGGCCCCTCCGGGCTGGGGCGACCATCCGAGCTTCCAGACCTGAGAGCACAGAAAAGAAACGAAGTCGCAGGGTCGAGCCGGCATGGCGAGGGCACCGGGAACGCCGTTCCTCCAGGTGCGGCCTCCGCCCTCAGGCCACGGCCTGCCACCCGCACCCAGAGCCGGTGCGGCGCCTCCCCGGAAACGGCCCGACCGCGCCGCCGAGCACCTCCTGGGCCAGCAGCGGGCTTCCCAGCCTGCTCCTCCGCTTGTGTCCCTGCCCTCACACTGCTGACGCCACAGGCCGGGGGTCGGGAGCTGGCACACAGGCCACGCGCGTCAGGCACAGCCTCGTGTCCGTCTGCGAACACGGAGTCCAGCCTCGTCCGTCGGCCACGTGCTCCGCGAGCACCGAGCGGCAGGCCGGCCTGAGCAGGCCCGGCGCTGTGCCTGTAGCAGGAGCCGCCACCCTTCCAGCCAGCTGAGCTGCCACCTCCAGACCGAGTGCAGGGGAGCCCCGAGCTCGTCCGTGCGGCCTCTCGGCGCGGCCGGCCAACCCCAGCCGCTCCGGCATCTCTCCCTTAGTGCAGAGGACGCCTCCTCGGTCCCTCCCTCCCCTTCCTCCCAGGCCCTAGGCACGTCCTGGCACAGCCGCCCCGGAGCGCGCCCCTCCTCAGACACGTGGGTCCGCAGCCCACCCAGGCGGGGCCCTTGCTGCCGCTTGTCTACGGACAGGGTCTGTGCTGGCGTGTCCCCGAGTCCAGCCCAGATGCCACGACCTCTGACTGTGCCTTCTTGCATGTCGCCCTGCCCCTCACAGGTGCAGTTGTCTCAAAACCCACAGTGCCTCTTCGTACACCGTGGCCGCAACCAGCCACATAGCGCCGCGCCCCCCCGCCCTCTTCCCGGCGGGTGCCGGCATCAGAAGCACCCCGATACCAGCTCGCCCATGCTTCCGGTGCAGCACAGCCTGGGCTGCTCTCGGAACGAGACTCCACGGTACCTGCACCCCACAGCGCAGGCCCCCCACCCCCCAGGGGCTAAGGAACACTGCTTCCTCGGTGCACGGCTCTCGAGTCTCCGACACACACACGCATGTGCACGGGAGCTGGGCCCCACTGGCGGGCACGTGTCCTTTCCGGGAAGAAGCAGCGTCTTCCATGGGTCCTGGCTGACCTTCAGGACCTGCTCCAGGACTCCCGTGCCAGCCCATCACCCCGTCCTTATTTCAGCAACTTCCTGGGCGTGTGGCCCAGCCCCCACCCACCCTGCCCTACTCACACTGACCCGGGATCTCAAACGAGAGTCC
>CM053513.1:89375505-89399869 GCA_028627145.1 Eidolon dupreanum
CAGGTGGGAACACGGCCCCTTCTGAAAGCACCAGGCAGGACAGGCCTTCCAGCCTGGCCTACAAAGAAGGGGGTGAGCGTGCGGAACTTGCACCGCAGCTGCTCCTGCCCCCAGGAGGGTCAGGAATGGCTGTCACCCACTGCTGCCCTCGACCAGTGAGTCTCGAAGGGCTCGCGGTGTGGACTCAGGAATCACAGTGAGCAGTTAGGAAGCCTCATCCTGGCCACAGGCCTAGAGCTTCAACCCAGCCACGCTGGCGGCAAAGCAACGGACACTCGCAGCCCCGTGCCGCGGGCCCCACCGCCGGTTCTACCTGGGCCGGCTTGGAGGAGAGGACAGGCACTGGGTACCCAGGTTTGGTAAGCTGGAGGCCAGCTGTCTTCCTTGGCCATTCTGTTTACGTTGGATCAAACTGAAATAGGTAACTTTAGGATTCACATCCCCTCCCCTAACAAGGGGGTGGCAGAAAGCTAGAGATCAAGACCATTATTCAGACTAGTTCTCATTTTGAGAAAGAATACCTAAAAAGGACAAATTCGGTTTCAATTTTCAGTGGAGTGAAATTCATCATCTCTGTTTAAAGAATGCAAAAATAACAATTACCAACTTTACGCTCAACTATACCTTACTTACATAGAAATACAACATGATTTATTTCAAATATCAAAACCAAAGTAATTCTGCCCCCTGGTGTCTTTAAAAGAAATGTAGTCAAAATAAATGAGACAGAATTAGGTTAACAAACACACACATACACGCACGCATGCACACACACGCCTCACTCAGACACACTGGACCAACTGAACAATGTCCAAAGACACTAGCAGAAAAGCCCATGGCCCCCAAGGCCCAGCCGCAGGCTCTCGAAAGACCTATCCTAACATGGCAGCCACCATCCATGAGTGGCTGCTCAAATTTAATTTAATGAAATTAAATCAAAATAAAAGTAGCCTCTCAATCACATAGGCCACATTTCAAGTGCTCAGCAGCCACATGAGGCCAGAGGCGGCCAAAGCGGTCCGGACACAGAGCCTGCCACACTGTGATGCTGGACAGCGCCCAGTGGACTCTAAAAATACCGCCCCTGGTTTGGCAGAAATGAAAGGACGGGAAGTCAGAGCGATGGGTCAGTGAACAGCTGGAAAGGCACAGAGAGCCACCTGTGGCTCACCCAAAGAAGGCAGAAAACATTTCCTAGAGGGAACTGGTGTCCATCTTGGGTCAGATGGCCAAGTATTTAAATGACCAACACACTTCAAAAGGCCCACCACACTTACAACAGCATCGTCACTTTCTCCTCTTCAAACTCAGGGGTCAGTGAGGTATCGATCAAACGATCTTCAAACGAACAGCGCACGTTCAACGTCAGTAACCCACGGGCTTGAAACCAAAGTCCGTTACCAGAGTTAGACTCCAGCCCCGCCCATGCCAGGGCGCGGGCCCGCAAACGAGGTAGCCACCGAGACACCGCTTTCTCCGGTCCTGCGCCCAGAGCCCTGGTCCTCCGGACTCCCCAGCGCCCAGCACTGGCGATGACACTTTTCCCCGAGGCTGGCTGTGCAGGCCTAGGTCTGTGGTCACCTCCGGAAAGCCTGCCCCCACCTACCCACCCATCTGGTCTGCCACTATACTATTTGTTTCCCTCACAGGAAATACCAAGACTTGTGACTAGACGTCCCTGAACTGTCCTTCCCGCCAGGGCTGTATGCGCCACGAAGGCAAGAACCGCGGCAGCTCCGGTCACCACCCACCCAGGGCCCAGCACGGCGGCGGCTAACGCGGCACGTCGTCAAACGGCTGAAGGCTGAAAACAGTAACCACCTCTTGCTCTAAGGTCATGTACTCCATGTGTGTGTTTTAACGTGTATTCAAGTAGGACCTATGTATGATTTCAAAATCCAGCAACACAGAGGGGCTTCCAGTTTTAAAAGTGCCATCTTAAGGCGACAACCACTTTTCGTGTCTCGTTCTGGTAAGTTCCCCAAACTTCTGCTCGATGAGCTTTTACTGTGTGCAGTGGTTTTGTATGCTCCCCCTTCCTCACCACGGGAGCAGCCCCCTACCCAGAGGAGTGCTGCCCCATTTCTCCACTGGCCTGGGCTGGCCAGAGCACGCGGGGGCCCACGTGTCACTCGTAGGACTCACGCAGGGACTGGGACCACAGGAGGCCGGAGGCCATCCTTTCTGCCATGGGGAAGAGGCCACCAGGGAACGAGTGACCCAGAAACAAGAGCTGCGGTGTGGAAACACGATGCTGCGACCGGAGTGGCCCCAGGGCAGCCACGCGCGGCCACTCCCAGCACTGTGGCCTGGTCAGGGCTCCCTCCATGCTGGCTTGGGGCAGGTCCCCACCCCTGCCATGGAAGCTGCCCACACACTGACCCCTCCTGACAGGAGAGGGCACACGCACTCAGGCTACCCGCTTCCGATGCAAGCGACATGTTTGGTTCTGTGTGGTTACCTCTTACAGTATTTTCTGTCTGTCAACGTAAATTTCGTCACATAACCTTGACAATGCGAGGTGAGAACATTCATGCCCCTGCTGTCCCTCCGCCTCTTCTTCTACCTTGCATTTCCCAAACTAAGTTGGATAGTTTTCCTTTTATATTTGTCAGAACTGAAAACATTTTCATTCTGTTCTGAAGTCATAATCAGGTAAACGTCCTCAATGTTTTATTCACACAGTGACTCTAAAAGTGAAAAATCATCACATTTACAACATGACCGCGTGACCACAGTTCCCAATAAAGCCTAGAAGGTGGCACCTCCTTCCAGGGCCCTGGGCCACTCCGGGGAGACTCTACAGTCACGGGTCCCCCCAGGGCAACTGCTAAAGCCACGCCGCGCTCTGCTTTGCATTCTCTCTGGACGGCGCCTGCTCTGCTCCGTCTCTGCTGGGGGCTGGAGCAGCCCCTCGTCTTCCTGCTGACGGGGGACGCGCCTGCACCCCGCAACCAAAGTCTCCGGCTTCTCACTCATTCTGCCTAAAGCAAAGCTTTCTTCTAGAAAACACTCACTGCTCTTGGAAAGCGCTAACCGTCCAGACACAGACGGTCTCTGCCTACGCTTGACGCACGGCAGGCCTCTTGTGACTTCTCTCTTGGGCTCACTGTCCTTTTCACTCACAATCATGTATAAAAGTAACAAAAACATTGTGGCCTCCCTAATATTTAACAGGAGGAAGCCCTCAGGGTTACTCTTATCACCAACAAACATTTTCAGAGTCGCCCTACGTAGTGTGGCTGGCCGGGGGGCTGGCCGGGGGGCTGGCCGGCGCACCTACCGGACTTGAAGATGTGGATCAGGCACATGAGCAGCGTGCCCAGCTCCTGGCAATAGAAGGTGTGCTGCTGCTCGCTCACTTCCACTTTCAGCTGCTTTGTAACAATGTCCTCCAAGAGAATGCCAACCAGCTGCAGGAGAAACCTTCGGAGAGAGGGGAGGCGACATCACGCAGTGCGGACGTGAGGTGGACATGCAAAAATACATGCAGTAGACACAGCAGAGGAAAAGTGTGGGTGAGCATTACACAGACAACAGTCTGCTGCTGACTGGGGGGAGCTGAAGAGGGTCAAAGGGGTCAAGAGTATGGGGACGGAGGGAGACTGACGTGTGAGTGGGGAGCACGCGACGCGATATACAGATGACACGTTAGAGCTATATACTGGAAACTTATAATAATCTTATTAAACAATACCACCCAATAAATTTAATTTTAAAAAGTGTGAATAAAGCACAACAAGTGGACTTTTTAAACAACCCCGGGTTGAGTCCCCTGGGCTCTGCACATCGCTCTCCTCGCTCATGAGATGGCAGTACCCCTACCGCCTGCAAAGAACTGCCGGGAGGGTCGGGCCTGGAGCACACCTTGAGAAAGTTTCCTCCGGCAAACTCTTCACCTGTCTCCCTTCGCTGAGCTCCTCCGGGCCTAAACCACTCTCCCCATCTCTTAACTTGTTAATTACTGGACAAGAGAGTAAGTACGGCGAGAAGGAGAGCTCCTGGACCCGAGAAAGAACGATCTCTTCAGTCGACTGGGAAATCAGAACCCTCAGAATGGCCAGGATTCCCGAGATCCAGAGCTGAACCGTGCTCACGGATGCCTATGAGAAAGAAAACAGACCAGTTACAGGTCAAGAATGAAGAGGATTCCGCTTTTCCTGACTGCTGCCTTCATGAATGAAGATCGCCCTGTTATTTACATTCTACCAATAAATCTCTGGGTCACAGGGTTGTCAAAGTGTGGTCTCCGACAGTCAGCACATAAACAGTGGGCACCTGTTTAAAGTGCCAGTTCTCAGGCCCCACCTGGCCCCAGCAGAGCCCTGGGTGACTGCAGAGTGTTGAATCTGAGATGCCACCATGAGGCGGGAAACTCACCATTGTATCTGGAGTGACAAACATACTCCGTAAAAGCATGTCCACAGGCCGGAGGGAGGAAGGGGCCAGGATCTCAAATAAAGTATTTAACACTCCGAGGGCTTCATGAGAATCAATGTGCATCTGTTACAATGAAAACAAAAACGCCAACACTTACACCTCAGGTTGGGCCTCTCCAGGTCGGTGACCTTGACCATCACCCGTCACCACCCAGCACTGAAATGCACTTGAACGTCAGTAGTCAGCCAGGCCGACTTCTAGAACACCACAGTGTCAGCTGCATTTTTTTCTACGAGCACATCTTTTCATTTAGATTTTTATCACATAAACAATAGATGTTTCCCATACAAAGATTTAAATATACAAAAGCATTAAAAAAATCAGCTAGAATTGCACCCCGATACCATCGTCACCAACACCTGGGGAGCACACCTCTCATGCAGCTCTTCATCATGCACAGGTATGTTACCTAAACAGGTACAATACACACCATTTCGCTTTTCTTTGCCTTACCTATGCCCCATCCCTACCCTGCTAAACGAATGGGAGTATTACTTTTTCTTAATTTTCTCCACGCTTAACTTTCTCCACGTTCCTATAACCATGTATCCACACACATGAACAGAGATGTTTACGTTGTTATGAAAGATCATATAAATATCTCTGCCCTTTTCCCTTAAAACTACAATAGAGAACTCTCAAAGCAATAGGCTTTAGAATCTAACATTTTTAATGGATGCAAAACATTGCAAGTCTCTACCACAATGCACCCAACCTAGTGACGACAGGCACTGTTTCCAGTTTTTGTCACTACTATCAAGTATACATAAGGGGTCAACATCTCTACAGAGACGAGATTTTTTTCAAGATGCAGATCTGAAAACCGTACAGCATACAGCGCGGAGCCATACCAGAGCTGTGAGGGAACAATCTAGAAGCCGGTGAGCTCCCTGACTCCTCCCACCTGTGCCGGCCCCGCCTCTCTGGGCACCCTGGCAGAGCCCACCGCACCTATGGCCAGGTATGCAGCCGCTCCGAACCCCGGGTCTGCCGTCTGCTCAGGGACACCGTGGTGGCAACGTGGTGGCTCCCGCATTGCCAGCGCCCTCTGCGTTTGTCCTCAGCGTACACACAGGCCCTCCCTCCTCGCAGCTCCCTCCACAGACCCCTCTCCTCTGGCTGCCGCCCCCTCTCTAATCCTACTTAGATAAATGTGTGCGAGCCCCCTCACCAGCACGCCCCCGGCCAGGCGTGGGCTTGCGCTCCCTCCCCAGGGCCCTCCTTGCTGCCAGACCCGGCCCAACTCCCAGGCTCACTGACCGAGCTAGGCTGGTGTGCCCACCCAGCCTCTCCCTGCCCCTCTTCCTGGCCCTAAGAACGCTGTGCCCTCGTGTCAGGCTGCCCCTGCCCCGTCTCCTCCAAGGGCTCCCCCTCCCCTCTCCAGCCTGAGCTGGGGCTGCCTGGCTCAGAGCTCAGTCATCTGGGTCCCACGGTGACCCGTCCAGCCTCAGCTGTCTACCTGCTGCCCTGCTCTCTCCCAGCGACATAAGACTTGGTTGCAATGCGTGTGGCAGCCTCCCCCAGGTGCCTACCAGGCATCCCGACTGAACACACCCAGACCTGGCTCTGCCTCCCGAGACCCACTGCTCCCGGTCCCCACGTGGCAGACAGCAGCGGCCACGTCCTACAAGGACCCGCACGCCCCCTGCTCACACCCCACACCGAGGCTGGCAGCAAAGCCTACTGGCTCTGCCTCCAGACCGCACCCAGCAGGGGGCCACTGCCTGCCACATCGCCCCCACCACCCTGGCCCACACGGCGCTGCACGTGGACCTCCCTGCTCTGCCCTCGGCCCACCCATCCCCGGAGCCATCGGCCTCCAGCCGCCCTGCACCCTAACAGGACTCCCCGGCCTTGGGGTCTGTGCCGCCCTTTTCCATGCCCGAGGCTTTCTCCCCAGCTGTGCACGGGGCTCACCTGTGCCCTCCTTCGGGTTTGCTCAGACGCCACCCAGGGAACAAAGCTGGACCACCCGGGCTCGCCCACCTCTCCTCCCCTCCATTTCCCGCACGATAGTGCATCTGCCATTTTATATGCCGACTGACTTTTCTGTCGTGTGTCTCCTCTACCCCCCATTCTAGTAGAACCTCCCCCCCGAGATCGGCTCAGCTTACTGGGGTCCCTGCTGCCAGCCCCGCGTGCACACGCGGCACATCCCCGCGTGTGGCGGGCCGGCAGGCGCCGTGAAGTGCGGCACGGTCATGCCGTCGCAGCTTCAGAGCGGCAGAAACAAAGTCGGGCGCCGACTGCGCTTTCCGGCTCTCGCCCCCCACCTTCCTCAGACTGCGCCCGCCCGTGAGAGGCAAGGGAACGCGAGAAAGCTCTGGAGCGTCGCTCTGAGAACGCGCACCTGCAGGCTCGGCGTCCTGAGCACACTGAGCAGCAAATCCGCCGACGTGAAACGCCGTCTGCCAATCTCACCGGAAGCGAGACACTCGCCCTCCGTCTCAGCGGCCTCAGGATAACAAGTCCAAACGCAAGGGCAGCAGGGCTGAAGTCACGAGGACAGCGACTACTGCTGCGGTGTTCCCGCCTGCACGTCCCCAGTGAATGTCCCTGTCACGAGCCCTGCGTCGTCCAGAGCACCCACCTCCCCAGCCAGACGTGCAGGAGAGACTAACGCGTCCGCTGACGTGTCCAAAGCGCCGAAGACCCAGAGCTTTGCGGGCAGCAGGGGAGGTGTCCTGGGGGAGGGTGACCTTGGGGGCCACTCCTGCCACCCTTTGAGGCTCCCACCCCAGTTACAAAGATGCTGCTGCCAATGGGTGCAGAGCGCCCTACCCTCTGACACCTGGTGGCAGACGCGGCTCAGAGAACGTGCGGTTACTGGGCACCGTCCCCCGTGGCAGGGCCACTTCCCTCCACGACCCATCGCCAGTTCTGACGACAGAAATTCTCATTAAACGATGGATTACTGGTAAGTTACGTTATGAGTGACAAGGAAACACAAACTCCTAGAGATGAACTGGAAACACGCAGGACTGACGAGACGGAGGGGGCGGCGCAGTGAAGCGGGACAGGCAGCGCCGGCGCGTGCTGGCCGTGTCCCTCTGGGGCACCTGGCGTCACCGCCACGCCTCGGGTTCCACAGCAGCAACCAGACAGGGTCGCTGAGAGACAGAAGTGAAATCCCCCTGTCCCACGACCAGCACCGACAGCCACCATCCTAACATCAACCTGTCGTGACTTAAGGAAAAGCCGGCCACAGGACTCTTCCCCACTTACAAATGTGTCACGATGGCGGGGTGACACACCTGCTGTTTGGCTAGCATCGGGAGGATGACATCGGCTATCTGCCGGGAGAGCCGCCTCCACTTGTCTTCGTTCTCCTTGTGGCACTGCTGCAGGACCAGGATGAACATCTCGAGCACCTGCAAGGAGGGTGGGCACAGTCACCTACTCGTCGCCACACACTCCCTCGTGCCGACCTCCGCTCCAATGTGGCACTCCAGGATCCGAACCAAACCAACGCGATCCCCGGCGAGGGCCCGATGAACCCACGCAACGCTGGCCCTGGGACACTGAGCTGGGAGAGACAGAGACGGCACGAGGGGCCGGTAGCCAAGTCCTCAGGATGGCCACCCTCGCCGCCATTTCTATGGCGTGTACAGACTTCACAGTCAGAGGAAAAGCACAAAAGGAAAAGCAAACTTACATTAACCGTTAGCAGACACAAACACAAACACAGCCCTGACTAAAGCATTCTGCAGAGGCTTCACAACTTTCATGTACATTAATTTCAATTCTGTGTTCTTTGCAAAGATCTCCTACTGGCTAGCACCTCCTTTCACAAGAGTTACGTGTGGCTGAGCACAAGTTTATTAGTGATCTTTTAAACAGATAGATGTATTTGCAAATAAAGTTTTATCGGCACACAGCCACACTCCTTTGGTGAACATTCTGACGAGGACTGCTTTCGTCCACTACAGCTGATGTGAGGAGTTGCAACAGATGCCGTATGGTCTGCAAAGCTTAAAGTGTTTGTCATCTGCTTATTTAGAGACAAGTTTGCTGACCTGGTCTACAAAATACAACAGCTACAAAGGAAGAGACACAGCCACCGAAGCCCACTGTCCATGCCGCCCCGTGTCCCACAGCCACCTCCCCTGCAGGGGTCCGCCGAGCTTCGGCTGTCCCGGGCCCTCTGCACCAATCCCTGCTCTCGACAGAGACCAGCGCCCGCTCTGATCCCTGTACACCAGGCCTGGAGCTTCCGGAACACGCACGGCTGATATGCCGCCCTCCAGGCCTCCCACCACCCAGCGTGCCTGCCGAGAGTCAGTCACTGGTTCTCAAATCTCTCTATAGCAGTTGTAGCTGTTATTGTAATTATGGGATTTAATTACACACCAAGCATTTAATTAAATATTACCTAGATTAACCAAAATGAGAATATGTAAAGAAAGTGTTTCTATGAGAAAAGCTTATGATTTATAAAGATTCAAAGACAAATAGCTAAGAAAATTTACAGCATAAGTGAGGGCTGGGCCACTGTACAAGTCGAAAGATGCGAGTCGTTAAAGAAGCCAGACTTCCGCGCTTCGACCGCCTGGCCCTCCGTGACTTCCGGCCCCGCCTTAAGGAAAGCAAGTCCGGAAGCAGCTTAAGGACACAGCCCTCGGGCCTGCATCGCCATGGCGCAAAACAAAGTCTTCAAATTATTTCAGATTTGATATTTTTTAAAATCAGTTTTT
Source organism: Eidolon dupreanum (assembly GCA_028627145.1). Taxonomy (NCBI): domain Eukaryota; kingdom Metazoa; phylum Chordata; class Mammalia; order Chiroptera; family Pteropodidae; genus Eidolon; species Eidolon dupreanum. Next base: position 89,384,640 of record CM053513.1, read on the forward strand.
AGAATTCTGTGGTTTGGACCGACATTTTTCAATGAATCGATTCTGGGTCCTCGTTCTGGAAAAGAGGGCCTCCGCCATGCTCAGTCCCTCGGCTGAGCTGTGACTGTCAGCTGGGTGGCGGCGGCCTCCCCACGTGGCTGCACTGCTTACAGGAAGACCCTACTGGGCTGTCCCCTCCCTGGCGTCTCCCCAGCCCCGAGCACCCAGGCTGGCACAGGGCAACACCACTGACTCGGGAGGGCGGTGCCCAGGCCAGCTCCTCTGTCCCTGTGGGGACAGGGGACAGTGGCGCCCTCTGTCCCTCTCACCTGATGGTACTGGATGAGCCTCAGCAACATCGACACCACCACCTCCTTCTGCGTTTCCAGCTCTTTCCCTGCGTCAGCTTTATTGGTTCCTCTTAACACGAAGAGGTCGTGGACTATGGGCTGCAGAGCTGGAATGGCTGTGGGGACAAAAGTCCAGGCTGAGGAGGCAGGGAGTGACACCCCCAAACAGTTTCAGGAAACAGGCAGTCTATGGCCACGCCACCCTGAACAAGCCCAATCCTGTCTGATCTCGGAAGCTAAGCAGGGTCGGGCCTGGTTAGTACTTGGATAGGAGACCACCTAGGAAGATCAGGTGCTGTAGGCATAAAAAATAAAAAAATAAAAAAATAAAAAAAATAAGGGATTGTGAGCTGACAAGGTCCTTGCAATCTGTGAGGTCAACCAAGGGTTGTCTTGCTGAGAAGAGGGGAGGGGAGGGGAGAGGAGGGAAGAAGAGGGAAGAAGAGAAAGGCAACCTTAATCCAAATTTGGCTTCTGACAAAGGATCTTAAGGTTACGAATGTTGTGAATTGTCAGTATACCATCATGGAAGGCCACGAGTCTTCCTCTGACACTTATTGATAATTTTGTGGAATCTTAAAAAAATAAAAAAGCTAGATTTGTGATGCAACATCACTTCTGAAAAAAAGATAAAATTTAAAAGTCAAATTCTAAATAATAAAACATTCACACTAACTAAAATAGCAACAGCCTACTCACACATAATCTAAAGATTCACCTGAAGACACAAGATGCTTTTCCAACAGAAAACATTAGGTTTCTGTGCTGATTTCAGTGATTAAACTCACTCTCCCATTAGACCAAGGTCTCCCCCAAGTCCTGCCTTTATCCCTTGCAATAGCCAAAATAAATTCTTTAGTCCAACACCACCACATGAATAGACTCCCTAAAAATGCTTTCCATGGGGAAGGATGGAGCCCGATCATGTCGTCAAGATTACTGAGAGACAGTCTCACCCTCGTGACACGTACACGCGGACACACTCATGCCAGCGACACACACGCAGCACACTTGCTGACTTTCCCACAGACGACCACGCTTTCCAGCAGAAAGCAGGGGGTTCTGGCTGCTCATCAGTCCTGAACCCCAAAACCCTCTGATCCAGGATGCCTTAGTCACCCCTCAGTTTGACATCTGCTCTGTCAACTAAAGTCCATCCAGCAGGAATGTGTGCTTTTGCTGGGGCACGGATCTTGGCCCCTGTGAGGCCGTGGCAGAGGGGACTCCAGTGTGGAAGCGGAGACGGCCCGGCCCAGGCCCCTCCGCCACCTGCGGCAGAGCAGGCGCCAGCTTGGCTGTCCTCTCCCGCACGCACGCTGAGGGGACAGCACCGCGCACAGCAGTGCTGTGCCCCCATCTGTGGCTTGCAGCTCTGAGGAAGTGTCCCCATTAAAGGTCAAAAGCCGACAGGGTCTCAACGGTGGAGCCAGAAAGGAGGCAACAGAGGAGGCTGGGCGTCTGTTCAGGAGTCCAGAAAAAGCCCTCGGCTCGTTCTCGAACCCGCACAGCCTCGTTCCACTGGCTGGGAAAGGGCCGCCTGGGCAGGTGGCCGCTCTCTGCTGTCCTCGTGGACATGCCTACGACAGCAACCAGGCGACAGGGGTCCTGAGTCAAGGCCTAACTCTATCTCCAGATACACCAGGTAATAAATCAGAAGTCCTTATAAACACTGGGACACTTTTACATTTTGTGTTTCGTATATACAGAAAAGAGTATTCATGTCAGTCTCTAGCTGTACCTACATCATCTTACTGTTCCTTATATTTTTACCTCCCGAGAGTAACACTCCACATGCACACACACGCATGCACACATACACACGTGTGCGCGCGCGCGCACACACACACACACACACACACAGAGCCTGCAAAGCACAGAGCAGTTGTGGACACAGCTGGAACTTGGTGCGATGAAGACCAGCCCTGTTGAGCAGATCACGGCTACTGAAGACCACAGTGAAAGGTTTGTCCCATTACCATGTGTCACAGCCTTCCTCCCACTGGCCATGATGCCATCACAGAGCTGAATGATTTTAGGAATTCCGATGATCTGTTTTGAATGATAGCGTTCATAAGATAGTAATACCAGGAAGAAAAAGATGTTTGGAATAATTGCCTCTGATTCCCTAGAAAGAAAAACATCCATTTAGATACTTACTTTTAAAATTAAGAAACATAATCAATGAAAACAACATGAAATACTCATGGCTCGAGGTTGAGAGGGACAGAGTGCCTATCAAGGAGCCCTAGCAAACTGTCTCCCCGTTCTCCTTCCGGAGCGGGCCCATCTCGCCCACATGGAGAGCTCGGACAATCCGCAGGGCTGAGCGAGTGTGAGCAGACAGCACCCGGCCGCGCTCGCCTCCCTCCGCCCCTCACTCTTCAGTAGAGGATGAAACTCAGAGGAGGAAAAGCAACTTGCCTCAGATCACGCAGTCGAGGCGTCACATAACTAGAATAATAAAGTGGGTCTCTAGACCTGAGGGATTCACGGAACACTTTTCCTCTGCTTTGCTTCCCTGACTACTTAAAGTAGCTCAGAAACTAAAGAATTTTAATTTTCGATAATTATACACTATAACAGATATTAAAACCTAACCTGTCTAGCAAGGAAAGCTCAATAAGTGCATTAATAATTACCCCTGCTAAAGACAACCATATCTAAAAATGATTTAAGAAATTAAAAAAAAAAAAAAATCAGTGTTCTTCCAGATGAGATTGCATGTAGCAATCTATTATCATAATTAAATCCTTTGAAATGTGAAATGAAAACTGACAATATGTAATTACCAGATGCACAAATGCTTCTAAATAAGTCTTTAGATACTTACTTGTTAATTCTTAAGACAGGCAAAAATGCAGAGCATATTAATCAGACTTCCATTAAAAAATACCTAGCAAAAATGCCTAACAATCCTTTAAAACAGCAGCCCCCAATCTTTGTGGCCCCAGGGACCAGTGCTCCTATGAAAATCTAACCTCTGAGGATCTGAGGCGGAGCTGAGGCGGTGATGCAGCGCTAGGGAGCGGCTGCAAACACAGATGGCACTTCGCTCGCCCACCTGCCGCTCACCTCCTGCTGTGCAGCCTGGTTCCTAACAGGCCATGGACTGGGCCCAGGGGTTGGGGATCCCTGCTTTAGAGTATGTTCAGGTTATTAATCTAAAATTACATGTACTTATGTACCAAGGACAAGAAATGTAAAATCACAAGATGCCATTACCTGAACTGGCCTACTTCAATGTATTCGAACTGCTTCAGCACAAACCCAATAAACACCTGTGGTGGGGAATAAAATTTTCACGTCAACAATGAAAATGTGCAAACGAGGCTCCTGTCCTCCTTCTCATTTGTGCAACTTTCTAACAAGCCTCCTGAAAGCACATGTACCTGTCTGCACACAAGAACGCAACGTATTCTACCATCAGACTGGGCGATTTCAGGACACTTCTGGAAATCCCGAAACACATTTGCTCAACACCGAGGTGAGACCTCTTTGGAAAAACAAATGATAAACCCCAGGAGACACATCAGGCAGTACCCAGGGTCCACATTTGGGAACTCATTTCATGGCAAAACGAGCAGCACTGAGTTCCTGACATCGGCTGGGCAGTAAGGTGCCCAATTCAACCTATCTCCTCCCTCCCAGGAGCCCGACCTTCAAGGAGCCCGACCCCGAGGTGCTGCGAGGTGAGCGACGACCTGAGGGACAGTGGCAGTGTGTCAGGATGGAGTTAGAGCCACTTCTGGGTGGACCTGTGCCAAGCACCCATCTGCTCTCTCCAACCTGCAACAGCTCACACGTCCACCGCTCTCCCTGGGGCCCTGAGCATGGCACAGACCGCACACTGCAGGTGCCCGTAAATCGTTCTCTCAAGGAGTTCATGGTCTGGCTGGCCACTCTAGTTTTCCATTCTTGTTCAGAAAAAACAAAACTGTGGTGGGTCCTGAGAACCAGGGAGCAAAGGCACCAAATCATGAAAGTGAATCAGAACAAAGCACGAGGCTGAAGCGCTCACAGCAAAACAAAAAAAAAAAAAAAAAAAAAAAAAACCACAAGAAACAAAAACAAAAAATAAAAATCACCTAATGGTGCAAGTCAGGGGTTGTGGGGACTCAGCTTTGCTGGAGGCGCAAAGTGCTGGGACCCAGGCGGAGGCACGCACTTCAGAGCAGCTCGAGGCACCTGCCGAGAAGTACGGCCTGGAGGCCGTCTGAGGCCGGCCTCTCTGAGCGGTTAAGCGTCGGGTGCAGATTTGAGAAAGACAGAAGGCGGCAAGAAGAGCTGGTCCACTTCTGAGAAAAGGCCCTCGGCAGAGTGAAGGAAGAACTGTGACAGCCCGGTCTGTGTGATGAGCAGCTGTCCAGCCCTCTGTCGAAGGGGCCAGCCCGCGGCACGATGACTCAGGCTTCCAGCTGCGGAGAGGAGAGCTGGGGCACGTGAGGACACACGGGCTGCGGGCTCTGACGCGTTCGCACTGGAATGGACAAGCCACCGGCTCTGGCCTCCCCGGGTGGCAGCGCTGGCTGTGGGCCCCAGGCTTCTTCCTTCCTTAAGCTCCCGTCACAGGCCCCATGGCCACCGTACCCCATGGCTTCAGATGAGGGCTTCTCCCCACGAAGCGAGGTGAGGCGAGGAAAGGGAATAAAGGCCCAAACATTCCCCAAAGAGTGTCTTTCCCAAAGAGAAAACGGCCCTTTGGAGCCGGATTCTGGTAACAGGGGCAGACAAGGAAGACAGGCACAGCGCTGCCCTCCCCGCCCCGCGTCAGAAGGTGATGGCCCGGGCACCTGGGGGGAAGTCAGCACCCTGGCAGTCTGCACCTGCCCCTGGAGGCCACCCCTGAGGCGCGAGTCGGTGCTGACGAGGCGTGATTTCTGTCCAGAAGGAGATGAACTGCAGCACTCCCACTCAAAACCCCCGCCTCTCGCAGGGGAGTGACCGAGGGCCCGGCCCAATGGCGACGTTAGCTGTCGTGAATTAGTAGGCGTGGGTTTTGGTTTACGAGCATGTGCATCAAGGAGCAACGCGACTGGCCAGAGTCACATCCCCACAGCAACCACGTGAGGAAGGCTGGCAGTGGAGTCCCACCTGGTGAGAACGAGCCAATGCGCACGCTGGTGGCCTGCGTGGGGACCCAGGAGCACAGGGCTCGGTTACTGTCCCATTAGAGCATATTCGTTTTTAAAGAGATGAGCTTGAAACTGAACGTCATGATGGATCACCTGTTTAAGAGTCTGGATTTTGTAATACTATCCCCCAAACGATACATTTTCATTGCATCTTTCAATTTAAATTCAGATTATCTTAGAGTAGGGAAGAGCGTGAAGACAAGAAAGACTTCTGGTGAGTGCGTAAAGGGTGACGCTCACACAGCGCCCACGGACTGAGCGCTGAGGGCGAGGGCGCTGGCACTGCCGAGGTGTGCTGTGGCCTGCTGCGTCAACTGGCCAGGAAGCTGGTGACAGGCAGCGACTGGTGGGGGAGAGCCACCTACGTGTTTAAGGAAGTCTCAGTGTCTTCTTGAGATCTTGATTAAGTTATGAACAGGTACAGCAGATAAAAGACAAAAGTGACAAACCTGGTCTGAATCCAGAAGACAGTAGTTAACCCGTAGCTGAACCAGCTGTGCCAGCAAATCCAGAACCTGCTTCTGTAACTGCACAGATGTCGTCGTCGTGTACTGCTTCAACGCTTTTATAACCAGAGGCTCAAATAAACGAATGTGATTATGAATAGCATTCTACAAAAAGAAGCGAGGAAAGGGTCCACAGTGAGTCTTCAGCTGAAAAAGCTTCGGCGACCAACCCGGACGGCGTCGGACCCGATTCTCCCCGTGGCGCCACCGCGGCCACCAGCGCTCACCCGCGGCTCCTGTTTACCTTATCCGCCCGGTTCTTCGTGACGCTCGTGAGGTTTGTCTTCAGCTGGGTGGACACCTTCTGGAGTACGTCAAACCACCTGGCAGAGAGGAAAAGAGCGCAGGGAGAATGGCCTCAGATACGCTCCGCACGCTCAGCAAGCCCCGGGTCCCCTCACGCACACTCACAGCATCAGGACCCTGCAAAGTCAGGAAGGGCCCTGACAGCCACTCGACATAGTGGCATAATGCGCTTCTCAGCGGAGATGATTAGACTGCGCTGCGCTGCAGAGGACTCAGCCTTCGAGGCCGGTCACCTGGGGCAGACCACTCCGGACCGAGCTTCTGCTGCTACAGGACACTTATGACAGCCCAGACCGCAGAAGGGCTGGGCCCGGGACGGTCATTTGAAAGAGTCAGGGATTTAGAAGAAGTACTCGATTTTCTTGGAAAAGAGTTTCATTTAAATATTTTCATTACTTACACTCTTTTCTTTGTAAGAAATACAGACGAAGTTAATGGCACTAAGATACAGTCACACACATCCACTTATTTTTTATTTACACCCGTATTACTACTAAACAGAGGACTTATGAGCTTTATTCCTGACACGTGGACACACAGTAAGTGCGTCCCCAGCACACAGCCTGGGCCTGGGCGCTGGCCTTGGTCCCTGATGCTAGTGTGCTCACTGTGGCTGTCTTGTCAATACATCTACAAAGGGACACGAGGAATTCTGTGTTATTGCACAGAGTAGTAACTCAAGAACCTGCTAATAATTATGGTAATTTAAAAAACAACTACTGTATTCCAGGTATCAAAAACACAACCATAAATTTAAGTGAGAAGACTTCTCGCCATAAAGTTACAAAATACAAGTATTATCTGAGACTTCTACACTCTTCAAATACCTTTACACACCAGCACCACTGTGCCACGTGGAAAGTATTCTTTCACCTGAGTCATAGACCCAAAAAGTGCCCCCAACACACAGCACCTTACTGTAAGAAAACAGAAGGTGAGCACTGGGAAATAACAAAGTGCCTTTAACGAGGACACTGTATGTCCCAGTTCTGGCTTGTCGACAGCTCGGCAGTGATGGCCGGCTGCTTCGCAAGGAGCCGATCCAGTCTTCTTTGCCCTCTGGCCCGGCCCCCCGCCACCCGAACCCCGCCCCCATGGGCACACGCCTCTCTGAAGGCAGCGGCCGTGCGCTCATCATCTCCACAGTGACCACATTTCAAGTTCCTTGAACATGGCAGACTTAGAAAACGTCGGCTAACTTCTTTTCATCTTCTGTAAACTGTTCACTGCGTGCTCTTTTGTGTTTCGACCACAGACCGCTCCCGACCGCAGAGCCACGGCCAGGAAGGCGCACTCACCCCGAGGCGTCGTGGTCCTGCTCCGCCTGCACCATGTTCCTCAGGCTGGCATCCGCCAGGGCCTGCGTGAAGTGGGTGTAGGGAGCCATGAAGCAGTGGTGGTACAGGCCGGGCCGCACGCTGGAGGAGCCGAGGCGCTGTGCGCGGCCCTGACACTTGCTGGGGTTGGAAGATAAGCCATCAAACTGGGAGGCCAAGTTTGTCCCAAAGAGAGTCTTCAACAGCTAGAGTGGAAGAATGAAGCCATCAAGATGTCGCTTCATGCAGCATGAGCAACACTACCAAATATCAAACCCGTCCAATAACACGGGGCGCGTCAGCAAACACGCAGACTATGACATCGTGCTGAGAACTGCAACTGGCAGCGGGGCCGCTGCGTGGAGGGCCTCTCCCCGTCAAGAGCAGCCGGGCAGTCGCCAGGCTCTGCGACGTGGATGAGACCGGGCGTTCCAACACTTGGAGGGACACTGAGACAGCTGCCACGTAGCAAGGCTGTGGCAGCACCTCTTGACCCTGTGCCCTCCGTGGTGACAGCCTCTTCCTCCAGGACAGTGACAGGAAAGGACCCTCTGGGCCCGACAATGGAGTGAGCAAAGGAGTGACAGACAAGTGGGGCTGCCGGACACGTGACCAGCAGCGTTCCGTCACCATGCCTGCAGTGAAAGGCTTAAAAGAAAAGGACAGGAAAGTACGTTCTCACCTGCTGAACACAAACAGTTGCCATCATTGGTTCTCGATTGAAGCAGGACTTCAGGTACCCCAGGATCTCCTCAACGCACTGTGGGAAGTAAGGCAGTGAGACGGTATGGTGACTCCGGGTGACACCTCCCGGCCTGCACCCTAGCCTGGAAGCGCCTCATAAACTGACTTCTCATGCGTTCGACAGACGCACGTACAGGGCTTGCCACTTCCAGGCCCTCCTGCGGGCACCATGGGGCGAGGGAGCACCACGAGCAGCGCGCGTGCCAGCGTGTGCTCGGAGGGGACACAGGGACAGGGGTGAAGCGTGCGGAGGGATGCCATCCTGGCACAGCGGCCAGGCGGATCCCGCCGAGGCGGGGCACCCCTAAATCCTTTGACGAGCTTCACTCTGCAGGACAGTAGCTGAGTATCAGCAGAATGGAACACTGGCTAGCCATTAAAAATAACTGTATGCGCTACGCTGACACGTGGAAAAAAGCTCAAGAGTAAATGAGAACACGAAAATTACGCGCGTGATGACTGAAACTAGGTCAGTTCTATGCACATCAAGAACAAGATTTAGAGAAATGAAAACGTGAGCTTCTTTAGATATACTGTATTTCACTTAAAGGAGACACAGGCTTCCAAGGGGGGTCGTCTGTAACTCACGCTGAAATTCATCCAAAAACAAGGTGTCCCGGGGGCAAGCAGGTGGACACACACTCTAGAGCAGATGTGGCAAAGCGGCCCTACAGAGCGTGGGCCGTGCACATGCAGCACAGGCATGCGCTGCACAATTCTGTGAACTCTCCTGCGTGTCTCGACATTTCCTTATAAAACGGGGGGGCGAGAGGACGCTCGGACTTGGAGCCAAAGAACACGGGTTCCCACCGCAGCTCCCCAAGGCGCCAAGAGCACACTGCACACAGCTAGGTGCGCCTTCGCCCTTTCCACTCGCGAAGGTCAAATGAGTAGCTGGAGGGTTCCGTCAGCAGTTTTAAACCCGCCAATTCCTAGCATAAACTGGGTCTAAGCTAATACTCGGTAAATAACTACATATAAGATATAAATAGAACCCACCCCAGCCCCAGTTTGAGGCTAAGAGTCAGATTTAGGTGCCGTGACGTAAGCAGTGTGTGGTGGCATGGGAGGGGGGGTCACAGCAGCTTCTCCCGAAGCTATCAGTGCTTTCTGAATGTGCCTGGAGGAGGGGGTCCCACCTCCTCAGGCACCTGGCCCAGGGGGTGCGCGCCAGGTGTGCCAGCTACAGCTCCGAGGAGGAAAGAAGCACAGACCTTCCCGATGTCCTGCAGAGTGGCCAACTCTAGAATCTGCGCGAGAACATCCAGGGCAGAGCGCAGAAACCCCCCGAACTTCTCAGAGCTGTTCTGAAGATCCAAGGTGACCTTGGGATGGTGGAGTGAGAGAACACGGTTACTGGCAACTGTCACGCTCGGGCCATCTAACACGAGGACACACGTGGTGTGCTGCGGTGCGACGCGTTCTGCTTTGCAGCCCCACACACTCACCGCACAGGCTGCTCTTGCCTGTTTTCAGCACTGGGAAAACGCCTCGGAACTTACTCTTCCAGAGGGCTACACAAAAACCTTTCGAAGGCATCTTCCAACTTACACAGACACTACTGACAGAAACAATTCCTGACTCTCTATCCTAATGAGGAAAAAACTTTAACGTCTATCATAACCAGTATCTGACAAGCGGCCCCCCCACACACACACACATGCCCTATTTCATATATGTTAGGATCCCTGGGGAAAATCATCAAATTCAGACACAGCGTTTCAGTCTGGCTATAGCAAAACATTAAATTAGCTTTAAGAAGTATTAATTTAAGATTCTAAAAGCTCCAGTTTCGTTAAATTATGTAGCAACTCCCTCGTTTAATAACTGAGAGAATGGGTCAGGTCCAAAAATAGAATATGTAAGATTAAGAGGAAGAGACTGACCATGAAAATAAAAACTGGCTAGAGCCCTGTGAAAGCACTACAGTAAATAGAAAGGAAGTCGCCTGGAGGAATGAAACCGAACCACCCACGATGTAGACACGAAGGCAGGCAGGAGACACACGGGATGAAATGCAAGTGGATCTAAACGCTGTGGCCACGCTCACGTCAACCTGAGGGTATTTTCAACAAGCCGAGGAAGTACAGACACTCCAGGAGTGAGACCACTGCACACCCCGGATGGGCGAGTCCATGACGCCCCGTCCGGGGGAGACAGGAGGGAAAGGGTCACTCTAGCTGGCACTGCGGGGAGAGGCCTGGACTTGGCATTGGTGGGGAGGGGTCAAGGGCGTGTGCTCGTGGGAAAGGAAGGCCTTTCTTGAATAAGCAACAGAGGCCACAGGATGAGAATTAAGATCACAGGGCTCTGAGGAGACCTGAAGAAGGACCTAGAAGCTGCCATAAACAGGGCTGAAAGACAGCCTTGAAAACGCTAACCGTAACTCACATCCCCGAGTCCTAAGTCACTCACAGGTATGAATACGCATGTACACGAGCTACCAATCTGAGGGAAACGGCAAGAACCGGGGAACTAGCGTGTGCCCCGTGTTTACAAAAGCAGCGGCACCTTGTAGTTGGCGTGCGTGGCCTTCAGGACATCGTGCAATTTGAGGTATGAAGGAAGGTGGTAGAAACTTCCCAGTGACGAGGATTTGTTGGCTGTAACTGGCCCTGTGGTGTCAGATTGTCGAGAGGCTTTAAAAACACACACACAAAATAAACTTTTAGATCAAAAGCAAACGTTTGCTAAGTTTAAAAACAGGTTACTGATAATAATGATTTTTAAAAGTATTCTGGTACTTTAAAAAACTTTCTGACTTTTAATTGGAAATAATCAGAAATTCACTAATAATCTGAGTACCTCCAAAACCGTAATAAAATAAAAAAAAGTAGCATGATGCCATTATTTGCTTGTTTCGGTCCGGATGCCTGTTTGCGAGTGACATGGACAGCTGAGTCAGAGGCCGTCAGCCCACCACATCACCGCGCCGAGCCCTCGGCTGCCACTGGCAGGACAGGGTTGGCCCAGGCTAAGTTAGGTCGTGGCCCTTTAAGCAATCAAACAGGATGACCCGTGAACAAGCTCTGACGGCTGGAAAGGGTACGCGCGTCATCATTAAAGCAGTACTAAATACTGAAAGGCCAAGCACTGCATGAAACCATTCACTCTGGCTTTAGAGGTTTTTGAGCCCGAGTCCTCAGCTTATTCGCTCCACCAGAGAGGTGAGAGGTCACATCCCGACACTGCGCTTGTGAAGTTCTGAAGCTTCTGAGCTGGCAGATCTTCCTGCGGTGCCACAGTCACCCTCAGAAACCCGCGGCTTTTACAAAGCCTTAACACACGTGCTTTCCACGCAGAATGAACGGGAGAGTCGCGACTGGCCCCAGGCACTGAGACGGGAGCCGGGCACAGCTGGGTCTGTGAAACGGGCCGTCACCTGCGTGGCCTGGGCTCTGGTGCAGCTGCTGCTCAGTGTAACTCTGGCCCCGCGGTGCCGAGCCTCCCAGGTCTGGGAGGTTCCCGGGTCCTCTCTCTCACATGACCGATCCCTCTTTATCTCGCATTTGATACTTCCGGTCGTGAATTTTCCACTTCCCACTCAGAGCTCTCCCCCCGTGGAACCAACCCCCACTGCACTGGAACTGGCCGCCCGCCGCCTCCCTCGCTGGACACGGGGGACGACCACGCTGCGGGGACGAGAAGGGAGGAAGCAGGGGCCGAGCAGCCCGCCAGCTCCCTGCGGTGGCCCAGAGCCTGCACTGTCCCCACCGCGTGTTACCAGGGACACTTAGAGATGCTTGAGGCCAAACATCGTCGGTAATCGCTCAGTAATTAACATTTCACATCTGAAACTACAACCAGGGAAGCCACGTCTGGGTTCACTGCTGTGTATTTTCTTTCCAAAAAATACCAAATTATTATATTAACATTGATGTGAATAGAAGCTTAAATCCTAAATTTCTATGACACGGATGGTGTCCCCATGTCCCGTGCGCCCTTGTCCCCCTCCACAGTCACAGCCCCATACCTGGGCTGGCTTCACTGCTCTTCTTGGGGCTCAGTGGCACAGAGGCCTGCTCTGCCGGTTCCTTCTCCTTCCCCTTCCGTCGGATTGGACTTAGAGATGGCGGGTTCGTTAGAGATGGCAGAGCTGCCTAGGGGAGAGAGAGCGAGCCCGTGAAGTGCAATCGCAGACCCGGGAAACTGCAGCTCGTGGTTCTAGCATTTATGGGGAAAAATGAGCCCGTGTAGTCTCTGCTTCTCTGAATCCCCATCTATAGAGCTCAGACACCATACATGCTCCATTCTCTAGCCACGGCACACTGCAGGTGGTCAGTGTGGACCCAGAACTTCCTGACAGGTGTGCTAGGGGCGGCCAGGGGTGGAAGGCGGTGTCAGGCAGAACCCAAGGCCTTGGGAGCCCGGGCACGCCACCTCCATCGGCAGCAACCGGGGCGTCCTATGGGGCCTCAACATCGGGGGTGTGCGCCAACGTTTTAAACTCTGGTTTCCAAATGAGGAAGCAAGCTTGGAAATGGAGCGACTTATTCGAGGTCACAGCCAATAAGCAGCAGAGCTAGAAGACGAGGGAACAGAGAACCGCCGGCCCCCACGCCACAGGAGGGCCAGCGCTGCGGCGGAGTGCAGATGGTGAGGGGCGTGGACACCGGGACCCCGCTCTGCTGCTCACTCACCGCACGGACCTAAGAGAAGTCACCTCGAGAAGTCCTCTCGAGCCCTGTCTGCAAAACGCTGCAACGGGATAAGTGGCTGCAATCAGGAGACTGGACTGAAGGCAGCAGGGAAGGACAGGGACCGAGAGCGTGAGCAGGACAGTGACGACAGCACCTGGAGAACACGCTACGGGGAGGAGCGGGCACAGCACGGGGTGCACGACTCCATTTGTGGCAGTGGCTGACACGGGCGCGTCTACAGAAACAGAAAGGTTCGCGGCTGCCTCGAGCCGGGGCGTGGGGGGGGCTGAGGGGTGACGGCTAAAGGGTAAGTGAAGGGTTACGACCCTTTCTGGCTTCTGCCACTGACTGTGGCGATGGCCGAAAGCTTCTGTGGCCCCGCAGAAAGAGACGGGGCCACGCGCTGTCCACGGGGCTCTACGGAACGGGGACCCGCCCTCAGCAATGCTGCTGGCACACGCAGAGTGAGGCCACTGCAGCTGTCCACGTGGGACCCGCCGTCGGCCTGGACCGGAACAGTGGCAGGGAACAGAGGAAATGTGGTAAGTATCTGTGTCCATGCGTGTGCACATGTGTGGACATGTGTGTGCACGCATACGTGCACCTGTGTACCTGCTTTCTTACAAGACGTTTGGCAGGGAAAATGAAAGGCCTGGGAGTGAGAAGGAGACCTGCGGTGACCCGCGCGTTCCCCACGAGGGCAGCGGGGTGGGCGCAGACAGGGTGGGAGCTGAGAGGTCCAGGTTTAGCCCGCGCCCGAGGTGTCTGTGTCACCCAAGCAGAGTGCCACGCGGCGGCTGGCCGTGCCAGACCGGCGCTCCAAGGACAGAGCCAGATGCCACACTGGAGCCGCTGCCCACACACGGCTATTAAAATTTCAACACATGACAACGGAAAAAAATCAAGAGTCCAGCTCCTCGGTGGCACCAGCCACGTGGCAAGTGCGCAGCAGCTCGTGTGGTGAGGGCCGCTGTGCCTGGCGTGCTGGGGGCAGTGCCAGCCCCGGACAGCTGTGCGGACAGCACTGGCCAGAGACCGTGATGCGGGACGGCACCTGGGGAGCGTGCGCGGTGGGCGCAAGGACGAACCAGGAGAGTGCTAGCCAGAAGGGGTCAGGAGAGCAAGAGCCGGTGGGAAGGCAACCGGAAGGCAACCAGAGCGTCTGGGGTCGGGGGGACGTGAGACGGGGCCTGAGACGCACCCACGAGATGCAGAGACTGATCTGGGCAGGAAGGGCTGCCATGGAGAGCGACAGCAGGGAGCTGACTGGCAGAGGACAAGAATCGATGGCCGGAGCAAGGGGACCAAGTCCAGGCCAGAGAGGCCTCACGAAGAAGGCAGCGCCAGGGCGGTGGGAGGTACCCGGAGGCAGGCGGGCAGCTGGGACCCTTCAGACAGTTTGTAGTGAGGGGACCGTGGGGCAGCTCAAGAACGGATGCGAGGCACGTTCGCTGAAGACGGAAGAGACTTGGGACAGAAGACACGAGCGAGACAGAGACCAGCCAGGCACGGTGCTGAGTGCGCCGGTCCACCGGAAGCCACTGTGCCAACGCTTTGCCATCTGCTCTGAGGCTGGCTTTCCTGAACAGCACAGAAAAGCGAGTGTCCGCCAGCGCCCGCTTCCCGCACTTTCTTGGCTGAGCTGAAGCCTAAGGACGACGCTAGCCCTCTCCCTCCCGGGGGACAGTGTCTGAGGAGGACGGCAAAGGGCTATGAACCGGATGATCGCGTTTTGATGTGAAACTCAGTGTCACGACAAGAGCCGTCCTGTTCACTTAAAGCGAAAGCACGGGAGGGAGGGACAGGCCATCCTGGGAGCCTAGTCGCTCGGCCACAAAGCCGCCACCCGAGCCCGCGGTTACCTTCACTGCCGGCCCGGGAGCCACGTCATCCAGGACGTGCGCACAGATGTTAACCACCTTGAGCAGGTGGGAGAAGAGCTGCTCCACCATGGGCACCAGGCTCCGATCACCCAGAGCGGGCCACACCTCCTCCTGCTTGGTGGCTGCTGGGCCGGCCTCCTCTTCAGAGGTCCATGGGCTTCTCAGAGACTTGGGGGCACTGGCTGTGATAGAGGCACAGGCGTTACCTCCCACCTGGACAGCGGGGGGAGCAGAAAGCGCTCAGGGAACATGCGTCCTTCTGACCCATCTACGTCGGACGTCACCTGATAGTCAACTGATACCTCGAAATTAACAGGAAACTGACAATGGCCCCCCAGACTGTATTTCCAGTTTCCATGAATGTCACCGTCACA
>CM053513.1:89400369-89436934 GCA_028627145.1 Eidolon dupreanum
CAGGCAAACATTTGGAATTAAGGAACAATTCTGGTGAGGCCAGGAAGTTTTAATAAGGGAAGGCATCCTATAAGTTTGACAACTGTAGGGCTTTTGTTTCAATTTTTACTGGTTAAGTTCACCTGCTGCTGATTGGTCGGCTGTGATTTATGACCCAGGTGGTATATAAGGCTGGCCTTGCCACCACACGAAGGACAGAGGCCACTCCACTAACACAAACACAGAGCTGCTCAATAACCCCTTTCCCTCACTGTACTTTTATTCTACAGCCTAATGGACTTATTGTTTTTAATTTTACACGTAATATTAGCAAAGTCAATTTCCAAATACACGCCTGAGGAGAAGGTATATTTCAAACAAGTATTCTGAGAATTAAAATTCAAATGGAAGTCTATTAAACCTTAACTTTATCAGCAATGTTTTCTTTCTAAAACTGAGTGGTGGATACACAGATGTTTATTAATGTTTATAGCTTTAGAATGTCTAGGCACATTTGATAACTTAATTGTAATAAAAGTAAAAACTTCCAAAACTTCCAAAGAAACGAGTATGATCATGAACAAATGATTATGCTCACCCGCACAGCGGTACAAGCCAACTTGCAAGTAACGGAAGACTCATCCTTCAAAGTTCTCTGCAGCAAAGGAACGCAGTCCGCCAGAGAAAATGTACTTCCTGACCAGAGAACAAGCAGCAAACACCGTTACGTAAACTCAAGCTTGGCGGTGACACCTAGAAAAGCCAGCCCTGAAAATCGGCCGTTACCTGTCAGAGTCCTGACAGTGCCCATCCAGTCCCCCACTCGGAAGCGCGACTTGCTGAGGATGGAGCAGATGAGGGTCCCACACAGGATGGCCGTGGCCCCGCGGACCTGCGGGTCTCCGTGAGCGATGTAGTTCAGGACATCCGAGACGTACTGCTCATCTGCGGGGACAGACCACTCAGCTGCTGCGCCTCCTTCGCCTTTCTACTCAATGAAAGCTCGATTCTCAGCAAAGAAAATCAAGGGCAAAGGCGAGGGCGAGCCAAATCTGGACAAGGCCCGACATAGCAGCCGTGCTGGGGGACCAGAGACCCCACATCCACCGTAGGCCTGATGCCACCGCACAGCCGGTGAGGATCCAGGCTGTCAGCCAATGAGCAAATTCCCAGACTCCATTTCAAAAAAATTAGAAAAACTCAAACAAGCCTGCTCTTACCTAATATAAATTCAAAAGCACAAGTCTGTCCCCTTGCCCAAGAAAAAGCAAGAAGGAGAGGGCGGGAGGATAATTTCCGAAGTGGGACTCTTCCTGCCACTTACTCCATGACGAGAACACGTCTCAGAATGTGTCACAGGGGACTGGGCCTGCTGTCGCCTTGGCCACCCTCAGTTCCCACGTGTCTCTGAGTGTAAACGCCTGGCCTTCCTCAAGTGTAATCCAAAGCAATGCTGATAATTTGTGCTTTCCGTACAAATTCAATGTGTAGTAAACTGGCTCCTGTTCCTAGAAGTCTATTCCTTTGTGTTTTAACTAAGCATCGCACTGACAGTCCAAGAAGCTACGTCACTATCTGTGTTTGATGGAGAACTACAAACAGTTCAAATGCCATAAATTAACTCAAAAAGCGTACTCCTCTAAAAAGAGCCAAGATGGTTCAAAATAGTTTTCAAAATAGGGATTGGACATGAGGAAGGAGATGTGAACTTTTAACATACCAGGGTATTCCGTGGTGTCAAGAGGTACTTTGTAAAGTTTGCTGAAGAAAGCCTCGGGATGAAGGGCCACCGCGGCTCCAACACAGCTGAGCGCCAGCGCCTTCACGCTGACCCTCACGTCCCTGTCCGGAACCAACGCTGCAAAGTAACCACCCGAGTCACCTTCAGCGGCAAAGCAGCATTCCATTTCCAAGCATACAAAACCAGACCCACCAGAGCAGCCGCCCGCCACTTCCTCCTTCCTCCCGACGTTCACACTTGGCGACTCACTCCCCGGCTGACCTCTGCAACTAGTGACGAACTTCAGCTCTGCACCTGCCCTTCCATACTTACCATTTTTTTCCCCGGTTAGCAAAAATGAAGCAGATAAAAGGCGGACACAATGGACAAGGGGAGCAGAATCTTCGTCGGTGGACTGTCCTATGTCACCCTTGATCCGGCAAGGCTAGAACAGAGAAACTGAAACTTATTTGTCTTATAATCAGAGAACCAATATGTTCACTCGTTTATTCATTCAACTAGTTTCCCGGGCAGCGATTATGCCAGCGCTGGGGACAGAGATGCTTCTCTGCCCACGCACAGGCCTGACCTCACACACCACGATAGGGCAGGACAGACCAGCCGGAGGCAGGGCTAGCACTGGGTCATGTGGGCTGCGGCGGGGCTGGAGCACCGCAGAGGAAGGCGGCTGAGACCAGCTGTGGGAGAGGCTGTTCAGGGAAGCACAGCGTGAGCCACCATCCCAGGGCAAGGAGAAGCCCCTCAGGCAGAGGAAAAGCCCAAAGCTGGGAGGGGGCAAGCCTGGCATGAAGGGACCTGGAAGGAACAGCCAAGGTGGCAACAGTGGGCATCTGTGTAGTACTAAGTACAAAGCACTATTTCTTGCTCTAAAGAAATTTAAAATTGAGAGGACAGGTGGTTCCTCAAAAACTTAAAAACAGAATCCCCACATGTCCCAGCCATTCCACATCTGGGTGTCTACCCACAAGAACTGAGATCAGGGTCGTGGAGACATATGTGCACACCCATGTTCGTAGCAGCATCATTCAGTCACCAAAAGACAGAAGCAACCCAAATGTCCATCAACGGATGAACAGAAAAACAAAATGTGGGACACACAGATAACGGAATATTATTCACTCCTAAAAAGGAAGGACTCTGACACCTGCTACGACAGGGATGAGCCTGGAGAGCATCATGCTCAGTGAAATGAGCCGGGCATGAAAGAAAAAATCCTGTATGACCCCACTTCCATGAGGCCCCTAGAGCAGGCAAATGCCCAGAGACAGCAGGCGGGTGGTGGTGCCGGGAGCGGGGGAGAGGGATAGGGAGCCGCTGTTTAGTGGGGACAGAGGTTCCGTTGGAGAAGATGAAGAAATCCTGGAGCTGACGGCAGTGGCGGTCACAGCAGTGTGAATACACTTGATGCCACTGAGCTGGCAAATTCTGTTATATGTATTTTACCATAATACACAAACAAACAAATCAATTCAATGGTGCAAAACCAAGAAACGCTGCAAGGCCATGCACGACCGTCAGGTGAGAGGTATGAGAAACCAACTGAGGGAGCCACGGGTTAACACAGGTCTTTCTGGGGCGGTCTCTCAAGGGAGGCCGGGCTTCAGACAAGTCTCGAGACTGGCCGTGCCTGGAGAGGCAGCAAGGAGGAGCAGGCCTGGGCGAAAGGCCCATTTTTAAAGGAAATAACTGAGCAAAAACTCCACAACCGGCGAGCTAGGAGCATGCTGGACAGGCGGCGCCACGGGGACGCTGGACGCCGTGTGAGCGCAGAACGCCGCCCGGCCTCCAGCCGAAGCCTCTCACCTTGTTTTCCTGATCTCCTGGCTCGGTGGCTTCATCTCTCGACACAAATTTATCCACACTGCTCTCAGAGGGCTGCCTGCTGTGGCCCATGCTTTTCAATAGATGTGCTTGTTGAAGGGCTTCAAAAAAACAGAAGTGGAGACTAAGCTTCCAACGGACACAAATACACATATTTACACACAATCAACATGGAAGTACAGGCGTCAGAGCAGGAAAAAGGATGATCCGTCCTTATCCGCTATTTACAACTCAGAAAACAAAGATATCTAGAAGCTAAGATAAAACTAAGATGTCCGAGACCTTTTCAAAGCATGTCAGCTGACGTCGACATACCGATGGCAGAGTTTCTGAAAGCGTCTGAGTCTTCATCAGGAAGAATTCCCGTGGGTTCCTCGTCACCGTCCTGCGGCGGTCCAAGCTGCATCCCTGAATACTGGCTGTCAGCACCATCTAACACCTAAACGGTTCAAGGCTGTGAGAGTTCTGAAGTGTTGTCGCCAAGTGTCGACACTCAACACAGAAGCGCAAAGGCGAAACTGCTAAGTGACATGAACCACATCTAACATGAAGGCCATTCCTCAAACGCACGTCGATTCATGTGCGTAAATTATCAAAAGCTTGCTGGTCACGTGTTCCTACTACGTTATAGAAAGCTTTTATAACTCTAAAATTTCCCAAGAAATTCCAATCTGGAAATTGCTTTCTTTAACATATATATATAAAAAAAAAAATTCCAAACAAAATCTTTGTCTTTATAAGCAAACTTTACAGTAAGTCAGAAATGAAGAAAATCTTTTAGACAAAAACTTAACAATATAATAATAGATTGTCTCCTCAATTGCTAGGACTAAATCAACTGTTTTGGACACAGTGTTTCATTCATGTAGCCATAAACTGGGTTATAATTCCATATTGCAAAATTTTTCACATCCATTTGAAATTCCATATAATTTATCTGAAAAACTGAATAATGAACCCTCAATATGCTAATAAATTATTACTAAAATAAATTCTGTCTCATTTTTAAAAAATCATTCCAAGTCCTATGTGATCAAAACCAACCAAGGAAAAAAAATGATTTCCTCTGCTCCCAGTCTTCCAAATTAGTTACTAAAAATGGACAAACAAAACAGGTTAAATGAGAAGTTCCACACAATAAAAAACGTTTCTGAACACCTCACTGCACACCGGGGCAGATCAGAGCTCACGCGTCACGCTCCCTAATCCTCAAAGTCTTGCTACACGAGGCCCATCCCACCCTTGCTTTACAGATGAGAAAGTGCAGGCGAGAAAACTGCTGCAGGCTACAGAGCTGACCAGCAAGGCCCAAGCGCTCATCCTGGTGGCCCCCGAGTCAAGCCCTTCACCCCCACCCTGAGCTGTCTCATGAGGAAAGTCCCTGTTCCCTTCAATCTGCTTCCTTTTCTCTACAGCACTTACATCCCCCTGACTACGCAGTTACTCTCCTGTTGACTATTAACTTGTCACCTGCCCCACTAACAAGCACACACTCTAGACTAGGGGGAGGAAACGACGACCTGTCCTGCCACCCATGTTCGTAGCTTTATTGGAACGCGGTCATGCCCGCGTTTGTAGATCATCTGTGGCTTCTTTCACACTCCAGCGGCAGAGCTGTGACAAGGTCACAAAGCTCACAAAGCCAAAGAGATTTATTCTCCAGCCCCTGCTCCAGACTGCGAGCATCCTGTGAGCTCCGCCCCAGCTCGTGCACACTTCCCGGGACACAACGGGGGGGCGGTAATCAAGGACTGGACATAGGACATGGAAGCACCTCGCCAATCAGCAAGAACTGCACCAACCTGAGAAGTAGCGAGGACAGCTTGGTTCCCCACGGGCCAGAGAGGCCCGCAGGCCCCAGTTCCAGCACGGCACACACTTAACATCTGAAACACTCCTAAAATAGGAAATTGCCATCATTTCCTATGGTCCTTTGTTCCCATTTCTAACAAATCTGTCCGGAGCCAGCCACTGTAAAGCGGCAAGGCGTCTCGTGGAAGCTGGGGCAATAAACCAACAGCAGGAATCTCCAGCACAGACGTCAAACGCCCCGAGCCAGCACCTGCCCAAGTGTCCCTGTTCCCTGCATGCTGTTTAGCACTGAGTCACCCGTCCCTTGCTGAGGATCATTCCCCACCGGTCCAGGAAGGTGCCCCGTCCTCCTCTGGTCTTCTGCTTCAGCATACTCCCCGCGAGCGCCCTTCTCTGACCGAGTAACCAGACCCACGTGGCCATTAGAAACCACATCCACATGACAACTTCTCAAAGGGACACACAAGCGCTTTAGCCCATGACTTGTAATCCAATGTTTCTGTACTCATCCAAGTAAAACAAAACAAAACCACATTCTTAACAAAACATATTCAGTAGTAGCAAAACACTTAGTCGTGCAAACTTTTAAAAATAAATTTGGGGTGTAAAACTTCATATGCGGGGGTGGCTCCATAGTGTAGTGGTTAGCATGTCTGCTTTGCAAGCAGAAGGTCCTGGGTTCATGCCCCAGGTGGAGCCACGGACCATACCCTCGGTGCGCCAGGCCCTGGGTGCACGCCGCGAGCGTGTGGGAGGGGACGCCCTGCCTTCAGAAATCCAGTTCTTAAGGGGAAAACGGCAACGTGCATGGGCCAGGGGTGGAAGTGAGGGGGTAGGGAATTAAAGGGGAAAAAAAACAAAACCCTCTTATGCCAAACATTTTGACTGGACTATGCTTGAGGTACTTCTTGTCCACTAACTTAAGAGATCAGAGCTACTTAAATCCATGCTCTATAAGATGGGATATGATGCAAACATTTTGAAAAGTCAAAAAGTATTAAAATAATGCACAGTATTAATGTTATAAATCACACTACATTAAGCCTACAGATCTATTAATAATAGGCTGCTTAAAGACTTTTTTAAATAATGATTTCACCTGTGCCCACCAAAGACTTAAAGAATATGAAATATACTCAATTTTAGCAGAATCCATGTCATCAACTAATTCCTGTTCAGCACAAATGACACTCGGCCATCTCCTTCAGTGCAGGTCTGAGACGGGGTCACCTCTCCATTAACGGTCTGAGTTGGTGGCCTCTGCTTGTCACTAGTGGCTCAGGCGGGAAGAGGGGAGTAAGCAGGAGGGGCTAGGTCTGGGCCTCCGGGGAAGACCCCTCTGCAGAAACTGGGGTATGCCCTGCACCCACTTACGATTTCAGAACTGTCCGAAGGGGTTATGGCTGAGTCTGGTCCTTCGGTGGTGGTCTGGGAGCTGTCGCTGATGGGAGAGGAGGCCTGGGTCCCATCGTTCAGGTCCATGGCAGGGTCGGACGGGACAGCACTGGAGCTGTGGCTCAAGATGTCCTCCTCGTCCCCATCGGTGGCAGTGCTCGTCAGGTCACAGCTGGTCAGATCCACCGAATCCGGCTGCAGTGTGTGCTGTGACCGGGGCTGCTCAGTGATGATGTCGTGACCCGTGGAGTCGGCGGCTGAGCTGGCAGAGCCAGGGGTGGAGACCCCGGAGGAGGCGGCCAGTTCGCCACCAATCTCACCCTTGGCTGAGGCTGAAGACAAAGAAACACTCATTCCTCAAAGGGTGGGAAAAAATATTCAACAGGGATAAAATATTTGCAAAATACCCTAAAATTCACCATCACCATTTTAAGTTTAAGAAAACCCCCATGAAGTACGGTGAATACACGAACTAGGATATTTCAAAGCAAGACAACAGTGCACCCTTCCAACATGACCAAAACTGCTTTCCATGGTCTTACTGCTCACTGTGTTACATCATACTAATAAAATAAGGATCAACAGCAGACACGTTCCAGGTGCTGTGAATTCTCCCAAACGGTATTCCCTGCGAACCTACAGTATACGCCCAGTGACGTCAGCACGTCAAGCGCCTACGCAGCTGCTGCTGCCTTCGCTAGGGCATACGCGAAGGCCCGCGGCTGACGGGCGGGGCGCGGCAGCCAGGCAGGGGCATGGGCCCACGCCCTCACTGATGTCCCAGTGCTCTGGGCGAGCAGTGCTCAGAAAAGACGGTCAACGCACCGTCACTGTGAAGGGGGCTTCCCTTCTTCCCAGACCCTTCTGAAGACCTCTAAGTCGGCCGTATTCTCCCATAGAATCTCACCGCATTTTCCTCACTTAAGATTCTCACTAAACACAACACCGCCACATAAAAACCACTACAAAAAGATCTATGCCAAGCTGTTAGCGGTGGTTACTCCTGGAGGCCACTGGGTCAGTGAACACTTGAGCATTATTTAATGATGTGGATAGCTATAATTTTTGTTATTTTAACTGGGTTTTTTCTTTCAGATTATATTTTATTTATTTATTCATTTACTATTTTCCCCCTCCCCCTCCCCTCTGGTAACCACTAGTCCATTGTCCATGTCCATGAATCTCTGTTTGTCCTGTTCATTTGTTGCTATTAGGTTTATATTAGGTTTATATTCCACATATAAGTGACTATGATGTGATTTTCAACCTTTTCTGTCTGGGTTATTTCACTTTGCATGATTAGTTCAAGGTTCATCCATGTTGTTGCAAATGGCAGTATTTCATCTCTTCTTATGGCTGAGTAATATTCCATTGTATATATGTACCCTAGCTTCTTTAGCCAATCATCTATCGTAGGACACTTCGGTTGCTTCCATGTACTGGCCACTGTGAATAATGCTGCTATGAACATCGGTGTGCATACATCTTTTTGGATATGGGTTTTCTAGTCTTTAAGGTAAATACTCAGTAGAGGGATTGCTGGATCATATGATAGATAGGAACCTCCATACTGTTTTCCACAGTGGCTGTACCAATTTGCAATCCCACCAGCAGTGTATGAGGGTTCCTATTTCTCCACATCCTCTCCAACATGTTATTACTTGTCTTGTTCATTATAGATAGCTATTCTAACAGGTGTGAGATGATATCTCATTGTGGTTTTGATTTGTATTTCTCTAATAGCTAGCAATGTTGAGCATCTTTTCATATATTTGTTGGCCATTTGTATGTCCTCTAGGGAGAAGTGTCTGTTCAGGTCCTCTGCCCATTTTTTGATTGGATTGTTAGTTTTTTTGTTATTGAGAATTTTTTGTTGTTTTAACTTTATTTTTATAATTAAAAAATCAATTTATATTTTGTAAAATAAATGAATAATCAACACTGGGGTTATTCAGATTTTCCTTACCAAATATTTTAGCCTTACTTTCAGTTATCTAAGAATATTCTTTTGGATAGGATTATACAACCCAAACCATTCTCATTTAATCCAATTACTAGTATCTTAGTGGACACTCATCCTTTCAAGGTGAATCAAGAATCTAATAAACTATCTGTAAACAAACGTAGAGTTCTTCCAAGTGAAACTATCCACAGACAACTTTTAATCCCATTTGCCCGCTCCCAACCCGCGCAAGTCATGAGGCACTCACTACCCCCGACTCAGAGACCCACAAGGAGCACAAACTTCGAAGCGGCCTAAACCGAGAACGACAGCAAACATCTGCTGTGAGAGCACACACACGCTTCCAAGCAAACACTCTCCAGAAGCCTGGCTGTCCCCCATGAGCAGCTGGCTTCACGGCTGCCTCAGGAGCAGGAGCCCCCGGGGATGCAGGGGACAGGCAGCGGCAGGGGCCAGCAGACGTGGGGAGGGACCGCTGCCACTCCCCGAGAGCTACCTGTGAAGGCTGGGCTGCTGGCCTCCGACCGCGACTCGGAGTCATCCTCCAAGGCGGCGGCTTCTCCGAAGAGCACTTTCCCTAGGAAAAGACGAAGCAAGGGTCCATTTAGGCTCACTGAGAGGAGGGACTTTGAAAACCAAGTAAGGCACAGTCTAAGTGGAAAACCATAAGCGTATCTGATCTCCCTCTCACACAGGTCATCATCGCATGTATTTGTATACCTCAAGTGCTAAACACGAAGAATGCAGAGATGTCACAGAGTACTATTAAAATCAATAAACCTATATGGAAAGAAGTTTAAAACAATGATTCTCAAACTGTACCACAAAATATTTTAATAATCAGTCTACAGCCATGCCACCTTGAGCAAGCCTGATCCTGTCTGATCTCGGAAGCTAAGCAAGGTTGGGCCTGGATAGTACTTGAATGGGAGACCACCTAGGAAGACCAGGTGCTGTAGGCGTTAAAAAAAAAATTTTAATAATTGGTAAATATTTATTGACTTAGATTACCGATAATGTTAAATAATTTGTATCACCATTTTTTTTTTTAGTCTTAAAAATGGTTAGAACCAATCCCATTAGCCCTTGGGTCTCCAATGGCACATCAGAATTTACACATAACACTTTTATATCTAAAGGTAACTTTTATTTTATTATCTTTCAGTTTGCTAGATTCCATGGTTGACAGTCAGAACTCAAGCACTGTGTGATCTGGGAAGATGGAATAATAGTTCCTATTTTGCAAAGTTCTAAAAATACATTTTACAACAGTTTCCAAACTATATTAATAAGAAAAAAAACAAAAGCCTTAACATGACTTAAAGCATTAAATCTTATGGTTACATTATATATAAATATCATTAAATGACACTATCAAAATAATTATGAGGAACTTGTCATTTCTAATTTCACTGCTCTTCAAAGAATAGGTCGTACATGTGACAACTTCCAAAAGTCTACATTCATGTGACATTAAAGACAAAAAAAGCAAAGGAAACCCAAAATTTAGATGAAACTGGTACAACTTAGGTCATCAGAGAAATAAAAGGGTCCATTATTAAAGAGCAAACGATTTACCCCCACCCCGACGTGAGTTTAGGAGCCAGTGAAAGCAGTCTCTCTCTGTCCAGAATCAGTGGCTTGCAAATTGGGGAGAACAGGGCAAGCTGCTGCCAGAGAAGGTAGGCCAGGCCATATTCCCCGGCCTCGCCTGATCCTACATCCAACAACGACAATTCTGCTTTTCTCTCTCTTACATACTTGCAGATTTCAACTGAAAAAGAATTTTGAGGCTACAATAATAAATAATTGAAAACCACAGCTCAAAATGAAACAAACAAACAAACAAACAAAAAAACACTGGAAAAATAAAAAAAGATTGAGGACATAACTCATGTCCTAGACAGAAGAAAATGAAACAACTCATATCAACCACGTGACTCAGTCATCTTTTTATCATCGTCACTGGAAAGAATGGCTAAGAAACAAACAAGACAAGCATCAGAATAACTCAGCCTGGAAATCTCCAAATTCAAGAATAGAGAGACTAACTTTTCCTAGAATCCCTGTGCTTTCAAACAATCTCAGTGTTTCACCAAAATCTCAAAGTTGATTAAGCATCCCACATGATGATGGCCCAAATATTATTGCTTCTAAGTTCTTCTAGCATATAACTCAGTCAAGGCTAAACTATTATTCCTGTTAAGATCTCATTCAACACTGCAAATAATATTAGGCATTAGTCTCTCAATTAAATACTCAACTCAAAACACAAGAATGATTAGTATACTGGAGGTCAAATATACCACAATAAAAAAAGAATTAGTCTTTAAAGATTTCAAAATTAAAAAATGACAGCAATTACTTCCTATGGAAATTTAGACTAGAAAAGAAGCTAACTGCTGTTGCAAAGTGATAATGTGTACCAAAACTACCGGATTATATCAGAAACACTTTGATCTAATAAAAATAAATTAATTGCACCAGAACACTTGGGCATGTACAAAGATAAATATGGCTGAAAAATGATAACTGGGCCCAAATTAACTATATAATTAATCAAACATTGTTCCTGATCAATACTAAACAAAATTCACTGGAAAGGTAAGTTACCTTTATAAAACATAGCATATTCCCTAAAGCAGGAGGAGGCAAACTACGGCTCTCCTGCTTCCAAAATAAATTTTACTAGAACACAGGACCCATTAGTTTAGTATTGCCTACGGCTACCTTCCCGCCACAGGATGGAGTCAAATAGTTACAAAGGAGACAGGGAGGTCCACAGGGCTAAAATATGTAGCACCTGACCCTTTACAGAAAAGTTTCCTGACCCCTGACCTAAAACATTAGAAATTTCTGACAAAGCAATTCTGATACACGAGCAATTTGTACAAGCCACCCTACCAGGCCCGGTCAAGCCCAGCAATATTTACACACACAACCTCTGCTGAGAACGGGCACAGTCGACTATATTACAGACACAGAAAGATCAGTAAGAGTCAAGACTCTGATTTCTGAAATAATCACCTTTTTGTTTTCTTGAAAGGACAGGGCTGCATGAAGAACCCCCTCCGGCTGTAAATCACAGAAAATGACAGATGAAAGTAAGGTAACAAACTGCTAAAATCCAGAAGGAATTTGAAAATATTCAAAAAGTTTGTTTCAACTTTAAAACTAGAGAATATGTGAATGTATTTCCACAGGCGGTGCTTAAGCACCAAACTGCTATACTTAAATTTCAACGTGAAAATTACATTACTGTAACTCAATATATAGTTCTAAAGATATGACCAAAAATGTGAAAAGAGCTCAAATAAAGAGCATTTAAAGAACCAAATTAAAACCATCAGAAATCTCAGTTGACTTGATGAACTAATAACTGAACAGAAATTTTCATTAGAAATAATCATTAGAAATGAGTATTTCAGCAATTATTTTAAGGTGTGCATTCCACAGAGAAAAGGGCTCTTCAGTACAATGGATGGGGAATGGGCATATTAACATTTTCTGCTCACGGTTCAGGCACACATTTATGTTAAATGAAGCAGCAATTAGACAAATTAACCAAACTCCGACTAGTCCGTGAGTAAAGGTCACCCCACACAGAGGCTGCACTAAATCGACCACACGCCCCAGGGCCTAGGAGAGGCCAGGCGGTGCGGGAGCCTCCTCCGTGCCAGACACAGTTCCAGAGGCTGCGGTCAGGGCTCCCGTCTGGTCCGGTGCCCGAGGGGCCTCTCCACACCCGCCGGCGGCACCAGCGGTCGGTGTGCGGCCGCACCGGCCGGCCCAGGGCGCAGCCCCGGAGCGCGGGGGTGCTGCGGAGAGCAGTGAGGGTCTCCTAAGCTGTTAGGACAGCGAGGAGGGACCTCAGAGCAGAAAGGGACTCTGAATGCCCCGGAAGACTTGAGGATCCCACCTCTGGCACGGTGACAGAGATGACAGGTCCTGGAAATAACTCCCCTAACGTTTTCATTCCACGACAGACAAAAGGCCACGTGGAGGCATCCAAGCTAGAGGAAGCCGACCTCATTTCGCCGCCTCGCCTTCCACACTCCGGTTCCTCCATCTGTAGGGTCGGGATGATTCCCGCCTTGTGAGTTTTGTCCTCAGGAGCACAGGTGCACAGTGCCTGACACGCAAGGGCTGACCGTCATCCGACAGAGGGCAACCAGCATCACCGCAGGGTTCATTCGGAGTCGACCTTCCCAGTGACTCACCTATAAGTTCCACGATGCTGCCGCTGCGGCCGCGGCCCGCGGGCTGGTCCCTGGCAGCGGGGAGCTGCGCCAGGCCACCGGCCGTGGTCAGCACCTGCAGGAGCTCCGGGGGCGGCGTCCGGAAGAGCTGCTGCAGGAGCTCCAAGGCCCCGGTCACGACGTTGTGGTCCTGGTGCTGCGTGTACCGCAGCGTCAGCTCGTAGACCTGGAGATGGGGAACGCAGGGGGTCGCTCTGGTTTCTAATGTGTGGACAAGGGGTCACCTTTTTTGTGTTTGACAGTCTTACGTTGGCAAAATTTGTGCCTTATTTTCTGTCCCTAAAAATTTCTCTGTCACATCTACCACTGTGGTCATTAGCTTCCATGCAGTTTTCTAAATTCCATGATTTTTTTCACTCTTAATTTCTTAAATATAGAGCACATTCACAAAAGCAGAACGTCCTAATTAAGACCTCATCTCCCTGAACTGGTAACCAAGGAAGAGAGAACGAGGCCCGACACTCACTGAGCACAGTCACTCTGACACACACTTAAGCAAGGACAATCAGTCACCACCACGAGTGCCACTGAGAAAGTTCCCAAAACCTGTAAGGCGTTATGCCCAGTGCTATTAGTGCTTACAACACTACGACACAGCACGTGGACATAACGAACTTATTCTTTTTCCCTTTGTTAAGAGTTGCCAAATAACATACAGAGCACCCAGTGAAATCTGAATTTCGGATAAGCAACAAATAACTTCACTGTATAACTATGTTTCCTATGATTTCAGGCACGCTTACACCACAAAATTATTCATGATTTATTTGAAATTCAAATTTAACCGGCACTCTGTAGTTCTGCTTGCTGAGTTGGGCAGCCCAACCTTTAACATCATAAAAGCAACACTAACGTTTAATAAGAAACAGTGTAAAGGGTATATATTAAAAACCACAAGTCTCAGCAGCAGCTACTTTATTTCACATGTGTAAGTTCTAACCGGGACCTCCCCAGCTGGGGTCACAGTGCCGCAGGCTGCGGTCCCAGGCAAACGCGGCCCACACCCACACCCACACCCCCGCACCTGTGCATGCACCCGCACCTGTACACACCCACACACAAACACACCCTCACCCGCACTCACACCCACACCTGCACCTGCACACCTGCATACACATCTGCACCTGCATCCACATCTACACACACACCTGCACCTGCACCTGTACACACCCACACATACCCACACCCGCACACACCTTCACCCGCACTCACACCCACACCTGCACACCTGCATACACATCTGCACCCGCATCCACATAAATACACTCGCACCCACACACCCACGCCCACACCCACAGTTGTGCCAGGCGGCTGTGGGGCACAGGGGCACTGGGCCGCTCCAGACAAGGCCGCTGCCCTGGACAACCGGCTTGCGCCCCGACTCTGCAGCCATCTAACTGTGCACAAAGTCGCTAGGGGAAAGGACTGCGGCATCCCACACTGCCTTCACCTCGCTGCCCCCCAATGGATAGCGACATCATCACTTTCACATGATTAGGATTTACTCATTCACGTGCCACTATGGAACTATTTAAATCCTACGTGCTGTGCCCAGAAGTTGAGTCTAAAGACTGACCAGAACCCAGTGAGGAGCCCGCCGCGGGGACAAACACAGCTGAGCTGCGGCGCGAGCTCCGTGGCTACTGAGCAGGTGAACGCGTCTCACGTGCCCTGGTTTAGAACCAGGGCACAGCGTTCTGTGCCAGGCGGGGTCAGAGCTCACGCAACACTCTCGGCACCCGTACATGAGGACCTTCATTTTACTGATGGGACTGCCGTACGGAGGTCGCACAGCCAGGCGTTGTGACCTAGGACGTGGACCCAGCAGTCCGGCTCCAGAGGCCACGCTCTGCCCCCTCGGTCCTGCCACCTCCCTTCCGTGTGCGTCCTCTGCGTGGCAGTCCCTCACGCATCGGCACCAGAGTTCCCCGGCGGCCCCTACCTGCACCAGCTGCTCTGCCGAGGGAGAGACTTCCATTTCTTTCCGTGTCACCCCAAAGCTGCCTTTCAGGCTCGTGTCCTTGACCTGCTGCTGCAGCAAGGGCACCAGGTACCGCAATGTGAGCAGCACCCCAAGAATCAGGAGGGTGGGGTGTTCGTCCTCCACAGGGACCAGCAAACCTAGAGAGGCGGTAGCAAGATCTCGTCGCGTCTGATCCGCTACCTGGTGATCCACGGCTTAATGTGTTAAACACCAGGTCCACAGAACCCTATGTGAGGCGGGCAGTGAGGGACAGACATGACACAAACCTCACAGTGAAAACACATGCGTATCCTGTCGCGGGCCGAAGCCCAGGAGTGGCTGAAAGGGGGGCCTCACACCTGCGGCTTGGCAAGGCCCTGTCATGGGTTCTGGGGAGTCGGAAGCTCGGTCGGCTCTTTCATACCCAATGTCCAACACCCACGCCCCCTCTGGCATTTGCTAGTGTGGACACCCACGATGGCCCCAAGCACAGGAGAAAGTGTCAGCAGACCTACACCCGAGCAGAGAACCTGCAGGGCCCGGGGGCTCGGCTTCGGGCCTTGGGGACTCACGGCACTCAGAGCCACCATGGCCGCCGTGTGGTCTGGCAGCATGGAGGGCCTGGTCTCGGAAGGCAGGTGGGGCGGCACGCTGGCCCGCGCGCACTGCCCCACTGGCTGTCCTGGGCCCGGGGGAGCAGCACCCTCCCAGTACTCAGCCCAAACCCAGCCCCCATTCCCCAGCCGGCCGGCGCCCAGGGCCTGGGCCCGGGGCGGAGGGACTGCCTGATTTGAAGGAGTTTCAAGGTCCATCTGGAGCAGACGCGGGCGCAGCAGCAGGAGCACCGCGTCGTACCTGAGAGCGCGTTCAGCAGCCAGCTATAGAAATACTGCGTCCTTCGGGAGTGCTGGCAGACGCTCACGGCGCAGCCGGCCGCCGTGCGCCGCGCCGTCGGGGAGCTGGACTTCAGGTTGGCTACGAACGCCTTTAACAGGACCTGTGGACGCAAAACGCCCCGGGCAGGAGGGGTGGCTCCTGAGAAGCTCGGCGCGCCTCGTGAAACTCAGCCTGCCCCGAGTCCTCGTGGAGCATCAGCAATCAACAACTGGAGGCTTTCCAAGGCCAAATGCAAGCCCCAAGTTCGGCGTGCCCCAGAGCGGTCTGCAAACACGTGGTCTGATTCCTGCCTGCCTGCCAGGTGGGACTGTGGCACCTGTATCCCCCACACGAGAGCAGAACCCCAGCTCTGGAAAAGCTGCACCCACAGTGTCTGGGAACAGCGTCAGTAAATGACACCATGTACAGTACATGCAGTAAAAATAAAGGACAAATGATGAAGTCAAGAGAGCACTCGCCACCTACAGTGACATCCCGGCCCAAGAGAGCTCGTGTACATGCTGCTAAGGTCCCTGAGAGACGTCCTCGGGTCCAGACGACTTCACTGACCTGTGACAGAGTATACTCACGCTGTTTTCCTGAGAAACAGACAGCAAGCTTTTGTCACTGGACCTCGAGGACAGCCCAGAGACAGGGCACTAACCTGCTAGCCACAGCCACCTAAGCCTTAACGGAGCCAAGGGAGGGAGGGGCAGCCCAGCCGGCTGCGGGCGCCTGATGCCGATGTCACTTAACAGCATCCATTCCCATCATTCTAAACCATGCTCTGAACACGAGCTGTCCCAGGTCCTGTTCAGCACGTGCTGAGCACTGCTGGCCTTGTCAGCGACACCACCGGGGCCCCACCACTGGAGGTGTGGCCCCCGGCAAAGGCGCAGCAAACAACAGACCGCTGTCGGACTTAGGATCAACTTTCTCCTAAACAGTGAAGTGAGCACGAGCTGGTTCCCGGAGGCTCATCAACTCCCAGCGAACCTGCACGTTAGATCTCCAGATCTAGAGAGCTGACAGAGCAGACCGCGGGCCACAGCACGCCCCCAGCGGCTGGTGGCCTCCAGTTCCTCCCCAAACAGACACCACTTAGTCAACCTATCTCTGACAAACTTTTTTAGCTCCAAAAAAAGACAGTGGCATCTCAAAAAACTCCCGAGTCAAAACATATAAACATATCACTGAAATGATAAATTAAGAATCATTCTGTGTCAGCCCAAACCTCAAAGCACAGTGAAAGCTAAGCATTATTACGAAGAGTCAGCCCGTGGGGAACCTAAACAGTCTGCAATAATAAAAAATAAAACTGACTCTGAGAGCTCGAGGGACCTTCTCGGGTCCAGGTCCCATAAACCGAGAACGCCCCGTAGAAGGTAGCAGGCAGGCAATACCTAGACCAAACGAGGGCACAGGCTAGATAGACAGAGACATGGCACCCAGGAATTTGCAGGCATAAACCAGCCCCCTATTCGACTCTTCCCCACATAGAAGTGCAGAAGCGGAGACAGGCTCTTGGTGTGCCTCCAGGTTAACTCGAAAGCTTCTAACCCAAATTATGAAGCATGACAGACCTCAGGAAGTCCTCTCAAATGACCGCCCGTCCGAAAGCCCTAACCCCGCCAGCCTCACTCACATGCTTGAGGTAACGCTCATACATACCTTAATTTCATTGTCGTTTGCAAAATTGCCAAAAGAAGCCATAATTTTGGGTATAGCTGCAGCCAAGGTCTCCTGAACAGATTCCTCGGGTCTCTTGCTTGTTCGAGTCAGACAAGGCAAAAGGTTCACCAAGTAAGGCCTGTGTACGTGAGAACATGGGTTATTCCACCAGGTCCGCTTCAATGAGAAACTAAGTGATTAGTTTAGCCCCTGTTGGAGAAAAGACAGTTTTTATATGCAAAACAGTCTGCGGTGGAAAGAGGACAAGCCTCTGCTAAAACAGCAAGAGCACTAAATGCAAACGGAGTTCACATGCTGGGAGACACTCAGCCTTCATGTTTCCTGCAACCGCAGAGGACTCTCAAAAGCTTGTCTGAAAAACTATTTGCAGATTATAATAGTAACTAAAATACACCTTTTAAATTACAAAATAATAGGTAATAGAAGAAAATACCATTTAAAAAATAAAAGTCAAGAAAAGAGAATAAAGGTTTTTTAGAAAAGAAGCATTACAAAAAATTTTAAGTGTTCAAACTGAACAAGGCTTGCGAGGTACTTGGCCCTCTAGAGAGAAAGCGGAAGGTGGGACTGAGGGAGGGGAGTCCCCGGGTGGCAGGCTGCCACAACCCCGCCGGGCGCTCGGTGGGCGCACAGGCGCCCTCGATGGCGGAGAAGGCCACAGGCGGGTCTGTTCCTGGGATAACGTGAGCGAGGCCAGCCCTGCTTTTCTAAGGAGATGACTTTTTTTGCTGAGACCAGGCGGGAAAAATAAGCTAGCCGTCGAGAGGAAGAGAAACCAGACTCTTTGAAGAAGCAAACCAGGCCAATGAGTCTCTGGAAAGTGCGTGAGGTGACGGGGCTGTCGGGGACAGGGACTCCCTGGGCCTTGATGAAGGAGCATGGGTAGTAGATGAACAGCTCTGTAGATGAGTAAAGAGTTCACGTCAGGAAAAGACCTGACCCAGTCATGCTTTTTAGGGTCACATTGGTCACTACATGGAGAACTTGGGATGTGGAAAACTTTAGAATTATAACAATTTTTTCAAAGTAAGCATAGTAGAAGCAAAAGGCTATATAAAAAGAAACTTCCTTAGCGATTGTATCTCTACAGCCAGATCAGATTCGTATTAAACTCAAACTCAGTGGAATGGCCGCCTTCCATGCTAGCAGCGAGGGCTGGGCTCCTCGGGGAGGGGCCAAGGGCCCACGCACATCAGCACGGTGGCCAGCTGAGAAGGAAGGAGCCAAACGCTGGTCCGTCTTTTGTTTTTCAATCCATTAAGACAGAACTGTTCCAACTGGTCAAAACACTATTCACAGTTTAATGTTCACGTTTTTAACTCAGGTAACAGGTGAAATTTGTATTTCTACAAATCTTATAGTGAACAATAATGAAGTTGGGACTCAACCTCCAACCATTTGACAAGGTCCTTTTCAGCAACTACCACATGCAGATACCGTCGTGACTGGTGCTGAGACACAGCAGACGACAGACCGAGAAGACCCCTGCTGTCCCCGGGCGCTCAACTCTGTCTTTCTACCCTCGCAGAAAAAGAACGAGCACGCTGCTAAGTGTGCGAGAATATTTCTGAGCGCACTAAACAGAACATCGACTGCCACTGGGAGGGGCAGAGGTGGACCCCTGAGGCAGAGTGGACAAGAAAGACTTCTGAAGAGGTGACATCTGAGCTGAGATGTAAAGAATCCCTAGAGCTGGCCCTCACCAAAACAACAGGAATAAAATAATCCAGAGCGTCCACATACCTGCATTTCTGAGGCCGGACCAGGTGAGCCAGCTCGGCAAACCTCCAGAGGGCGGCGCGCAGGCTCCGAGGGGCACCGTTCTGAGTGGATTTAAGGAGTGGTGTGTTATGTTAAAGTCACAGACAACAGTCACTGAGACGACGTCATATTAAAAAGGCAGGTTTCTCATCGTTAATTTCTTTTTTAGAGAAAAGGCCATGTAAGTGTTAGTGCTTTCGAAATTTTAAGATCTAGTGGGCTCAATTATAAAGATAAAAAA
The DNA here is from genome assembly GCA_028627145.1 of Eidolon dupreanum. Lineage (NCBI taxonomy): Eukaryota > Metazoa > Chordata > Mammalia > Chiroptera > Pteropodidae > Eidolon > Eidolon dupreanum. The sequence goes on from CM053513.1 coordinate 89,419,873, forward strand.
TAAATTAACATTTTAAGTTCCCATCTCATCTAATAAATAATAAAGAGTAAACTTCTAAAGAAAAACAAAATCGTCTACTTTACCAAACAGCTTTTCCTCTTAACATGTTTACTTATTAAATATAAAATTTTACATATACTGCTCAATATAGTGAAATAGTACAATTTTTTCAATAACAGAAAATAAAGGCCTACCTTTTTAATTTCCTTATAGAGTTCCAACTGTAACCTTGGAAGATTAGAGTCCATCAAAGCCTACAACAAAATAGAAGAGGTCTGTTCGTAGGAGACACAGTCCCATCATCAGCAGCTCTAAAGGAAGTTAAAAGGCAACTTAAATGTCAATCTAGGGGCAAAGCAGAATTTAAGAGGAACTAAAGGAAGAACCTATTCATTAAGAAAAAGGCATATATGAGCAGAAAGTTATTAGATAAACTAGATACAGGTCATTCACTTGAATAAAAAAACAGAAGGGAAAGAATTTTAACGGTTATTATGGTCAAATACTATATACTATCCAAACTAAACGGCAGATGGCTCAAGTCCAGGCTGAAGCTCTCACGTGAAGCCATTAACGGGCGACAAGGGAAGAAAACGCTGACGGGTCCCTCTTCACTGAAGCGCAGTGTCGGACGGTCCGACATCATGATGATCCGACGTCACAACGGCCGAAGCCTCAAAGCCAGCAGCGTTGCCCCCCGGCCCTGCCCTGCGGACCCCGCGTCCTTTCTGAAGGTGTGGTCCTCCGATACCCGGCGCTCCCAGCCTGCTGGCCCCTGCGACCTCCCGAGCCCGTGGCCAGCCAGGAGCCTCGGCTCCTCATAGCACAGCTCTCACTGGCGTCTCCGGACCCCCACCCAGGGCCACACGGCCTCTGTCCCACGGGGCTTTTGCTGCCCAGGGCGGGCTCCCGCCTCACCAGGTTCCTCTCCCCAAGCACACGCCCCTCTGACCCCGCAACCAAAGTACGAACCCCTCCGGCTGACCCTACCACCTCCTCCCATGGCACACACCGGCCCCAGGGGGCCTGCAGCAGCTTCTAGGCAGCCCTGGCGGCTGGACCCGCAGTAGTCAAGAAGGTGCCCAATCTCCTCGTTCACCTACCGGCCACCACCTCCAGGAAGCCTCCTCTGTCTCCCCGCACAGAAATCGACTCAGCCACAGCAGGATGCCAACACCGCTCAGAACTGAACATCTACACCATGTACGTATCACGTGACTTCCGGACACATGCCGCCCCGCACGAAGCTGGAAACGGCCTGAGGACAGGAGCCCGGCTGGCAGGCTGGGTCCCATCCCCAGGGCACTTTCCGACAGAGAGGAAAAGCAGACCGAGCCATCCTCTTGGGCCACGTAGAGCGTGGGCCTCCTCACGGGCGTTCACCATGCTCATGAGAAGCCAAGGCCCAGGCCCCAGCACCCATGGGGCCATTCCTGCATCCGCGTCTGCCCTGACACCCAGGCTGTCCTTCCCCCGCCGCAAGGACGGCAAAGCCAGCCAGACCTGCTGAGGCGGCCTGAGGACTCCTGCATCACGGAGTAGAAACCTGAGCAGGGTCAAGCCCAGGGAGAAGGGAGAGGCTGAGGGGCCGACCCCGTCTCATGTGCGGGGCACAACGGGCCTCGCTGGAGTCCCTGCACTAGGAGACCAGAAACAAGGAAGAGAGATGGGGACAAAGCAGGGAGAGGGCCAGGAAAGGACCCAGGACCTAGAGCTACGACCCAGGGTGACCCCGAACAGATGCCACGCGCTCCTGTCCCACAAGTCTTGGAAACAGGTCTCTGTAGAAGAAAGACTTCAAGTGGAACGGTGCCTCTATGGAGTGACGTCAGAGCAGTCGGGGGTCAGACTGCTCTCTCTGCCCTCCTTAATCCCCCTCCCGCCACAAACCAAGGCAACCTGTGGCGCCCATTTAGGTTTTCTGATTCTAAGGACCAAGTTCAAGAACTGAAATATCAGGAAAAGCCTAGCCTGGTCCCTCCAGTGGGAATAATAAAAGCAACAAGGACATTTAGGCGTGGGAAGAAGTAAGGTGCTCTGCAAACGTGCTGCGGGACCCTACGCACAGGAAGGAGAGGGAGGAGGCCAGACGGCTGCCTGCCGGTGAAGGGACACCGCCCCAAGGCTGGTCTCGACAGACGGAGCGAGACTCCTGTGGCTCCGGAGAAGCCGGCCACCCGAGCATAGACAGCGCGGCTAGCCAAGAAACGGGGTCCTGCCAGATGGGAAGACTCCTGGGGCGACAGGGGAGCACGGACTCCACACGACAGAAAATGGAGAGCAGCTGGTGCTCTTCGTGCCCCTCGATCTCTTCGGGGAAGAATCTAAGCATCTCATGGCCAGCGAGAACCTTTCTTACCACTCTGCGGACAAGTGGCCAGGATGACGCCAAGCACGTCGCGTGCGTTCCTGCATCTAACACACACACACACGGATGGCACACGAACCTTGTCTGATCCCTTTTACAGTTAAGGACACTGAGACTCAGAGAATTAAATACACTTCCCAGAGCTGTTCGGCTAGCGGGAGGCCGAGGCGAGACTCAGTCTCCTTAAACACAGGAGCCGAGGGGGAACCGTCTGCCTAAAGGAGGCCGGGCCCGTGACGGGAGAAGGGTGATTTCTCGGCCAGTGGATGATGTGGAAGCCACTGGGAAGGTTCCAAAGAACAGTTTTGTTTTCAAGACCCTAACAAAAAGGGAAACAGTCAGCCAGCCTCTATCCACCTGGCCACCTGTCACCAGGAAGGAGCCTTCAAGGAGAAGAGATGCCACCTCTTCTCAAAGCCTCATCTAGATTCCAGGCCTGGACTCGGGGAGTGGGGGAAAGAGAAGAAAAGCTGGGAAGCTGTGACCCACAAGGTCCCCGTGGAGAAGGGAGCAGGGACATCTGCTCCTTAACGATGGCCAAGAAATCGTTTTTGGAGTGTCAGGAACTGTGTCAGACAATCTTCTTCAGGCTGGTTAGCCCACGGCAAGTCAAAAGGCCCGGCCACAAATTCAAAGGTGGCCTAGAGGACAGTGACTAGGATGGGTGGGGACGCAAACCAGGAGCAAGGCAGAACGAGAAACACAAAGATACTTTTCCAATCCATTCAGAATTATGGAAAAAGGACTTCATCGCCCATGGTGGCAGAAAACAGAAGACGACAGCAGATGAAAGCCACGTGATCGTGGGCACAAACTCTGCGTCTGGAAGCAATGACGGAAGCCAGGTGTCCCCTGCTTCCTCCTTACCTCACCTATCACCCAAGTGGCTTCAGCTTTCTGGCTTCACACCCTTGCCTGGGAACTCCTTTCTGCCCAGTCATGTCACATGAACTGCTGTAGAAGCCACATCTTACCCAGATCTTAGGAGGGGCAGACAAAGGAGACGAAGGAGGAAGGCCGCAGACACCGGGACGGCTGCATTCGCCCGGCCCCTGCTTCCCCAGGGCCTCGCGGTTTCCCTGGGCTACGTCCAAACAAAAGGTGGCACCTGTAGTGACATTTCCCCCAAGAGCGCCTGGGGCCACCATGGACACCCACCTATGACCCACACACGGCGCAGGTGCAGGGGCAAAGCCAGCGCCTGCTGGTTCAGCAGCGCGACAAGCCCGCTAGGACGCAGGGCGCCTCCGAAGCACACAGCACGGGGAGCGCATGCGCACACCGCAGGACTTCGCTACTCACACGAGGGTGCTACCACGGCGCGCGCAGCCTCGGAGCTCTGTCCGCAGGGCTCTTACTTTTATGACTTTGTTGAGGCACTCGTCGGCCACCATCCTGACATCCGACTCTGCGTCATCACTGCACAGCAGAAAAAGCTCCATGGCAATGCCCAGAAGTTTCTGAAATTCTGGAGAATTTCTAAGTGAAAAAAGAAAGACTGTCACAGCCGAGAAGAGCCTAAGAAAACATGATGACAAAATGGAATGAGGCGTCTGGTATCCTAGATGGGATTCTGGAACAGAAAGAAGAATGTTACATAAAAATTAATGTTAGCAGTATATCAATAATGATTAATTGTGAAAAATGTACCACTGTAACGTAAGATGCAAATACCTGGGGTAACTGGACGTGGGGTACATGAAAACACTGCTATCTTCGTAAGTTTTTCTGTAAACTCATAACCATTCTAAAATTTCAAAATTTATTTTTTTAAAAAAAGTTAGTACTTGTAAGACAAACCTCATTTTTTTTACATTTTAATTCAAACGTCTTAAAATCACTGTTTTGTGTATTTTAACTCAATTAAAAAAAAAGACACCAATAGCCTCCTGCTCTCTGCCAATGTGTTAACTGTACTCTTACTTACAATACTTCTGGAACCCTGGACATCAGCAGCCCAGCATAACTTTTACTCCTTTCTGAACCCTGCCTGCAGTTCGCTCCGCACCCAGCCACATCCACCGTGCAGGGCGCACCACCGCCGGGCTGTGCTTCTGTAGCTCTGCCGCCGTCTCACCGAGGCTGGAGTCTGCACAGGGCGCGTGAATGACTCTGACACGTTTCCCAGAGGGAGCCCGTTCGGGCTGTCCGGACCCACCGGCTGAACACAGCCGGGACACAAATACTGAACCGCCACGAAACGGATTCACACCCCTGGGAAGCACGGCAGACCTCAGCAGCCCTGGACGATGCTGCGGTCCCTGAAACAGCAGAATCAAGCTGCTGCTTCAGGATCTCAGTCTGCAGTACCCTGAGGTGGCAGCTCCCTCGCCCTCTCTCTACGTTGTAATTCCTACCAACAGTCAGCAGGGCCACGGGCCTGAGAGAAAGCAAAGGACCACATTAGCAACAATCAACAAACAAATACAAGCAAGAAACAAAACGTGCCACCCAGCAGTATTTCAAACTCTGTCCATGTGGAATACAGCTGCGACTAAAGGGCTAAGGAGGAATGTCCCCGAAACGCTAGCGTCATGTTCAAAGCAGTTGTCTGCAGAAACAAAACGCGAGCCACATGTGTGCTTCTATGCTTTCTAAAAAACACGTCAAAATAAAGATAGGTAAAATTATTTTAATACATTTCACTTAACCGAATATTTCAAAAATATAATTTCAACACATAATCAATATTAGTGAAATATAATACAATCTTTTTTTTAGCACATCTCAATTCAGACAAACTTTTCATCAGAAATACTTTATCTATATTTAGACTTCATAAAATTCAGCTGAAAAGTAGGTTCACTCGCAACCAGTAAATTCTGAAGTTCTCATGCACAACATAGTGATTGTAGTCAATGCTGTATTGTAAACTTCAAAGTTGCTGAGACTAGATCTTAACTGTTCTCAACACAGTAAGAAAATGATAATCATGTGACTTGATAAAGGTGTTAGCTAACACTATTATAATAATCATACTGCAATAAATAAATGTATCAGACCAGCACACTGCACAACTCAAATATACACGTTGTCATTATGTTTTTTTAAAAAGGAAAAAGGTTTCTACACCATTTGCAACCATGCTTAAAAGTTCTCCAATAACTAAATCAAATATTGATCTTTAAACTTTAATAAGTCAGATACAGGGACAGTCAGGATATCTATTTCTTCTTTAGAGCTTTAGAAGCGTTTCCAAGAAACTCATCCATTTCCTCTAAGTTGCCAAATTTATTGGCATAAAGCTGTTCATAACATCCCCTCCTAATTCTTTTAGTATCTACACAACTAATACTGACCTCATCTTCCTCACTGGTAATTTGTGACTTCACTTTGTTCGGTCTTATTAATTTTACTCTTTTCCAAGAATCCGCTTTCGAGTTTATTGACTTTCTATATACCTTTGTTTTCTATTTTACTGACTTCCATCCTTATCTTTATGATGTCCATTCTTCTAAATTTGGGTTTTATCTGTTCTTCTTTTTCAAGTTTCCTAAGGCGGAAGCTGAGGTCATTGACTCAAGACCCTTCTTCTTTCCTAAAATGGCATTTAATCCTATTAACTTCCCTTTGATATACTAAAGTAGCATAATTGTTTTGAAATTCTTTTTTTTTTATTTTCAACCAATTAAAAATACTATCAAATTTCCCTTTTTGACTTCTTTGACCCTTGGGTCACATGGCAATGTGCTGGTTTTCTACATATCTAAGGCTTTTGCAAACTATCTGTAACAGGATCCCACTTAATCCCCTTGAGGTCAGATAATGTGCTTTGTGTGATTTGAGTCCTTTTACACTTAGAGACCTGTTGGACAGCCCAGCATACGGTTTATCTTGGCAAACATCCTGTGAGCACCTGCGAATGTCTTCTGCTGTTCTGCAAGGAGTTTCTACAGATGTCGATCAGGACGGGGGGCGCGGGGGGGGGGGGTGTTTTTTCAAGTCTTTTAGATGCAGATTTTATGACTGCCTGAAGATGTTGGACAGAGGCTGTTGCAGACTCTACGACTGGATTTGTCTGTTTCCCCTCGCAGTTCTATCGGTTTTGCTTCATGTCCTTTTGAAGCTCAGCACACAGGTACTGAAACACTTAGGACGGTGATGCCCACTTGATGAACGGATGCCTTCATCATTATGAAATGACCGTCCTACCCCTGGCAATAGCCTCTGATTATGAATCCACTGTGTATGAATATAACCAACCAATCTGGCTTTCACCTGAACGGCAATGCATGATAAATCTCTTTCCATTCTTTTATTTGTGCCTTTATACTTAAAATGGTTTTCTTATAGGTGGCCTACATCAGGTCTTGCTTTTTCAGCCAATCTGAAAAACCTTTTACATTTAATATCATTACTGATATAACTAGGTTTAAATCTACCATGGTACTATTTCTTTCCTATGTGTCCCATATGCTCTGTATTTGTCTTTATCCCTATTTCTGCTTTCCTTGGGGTTGAGTAGTTTTATGATTTTTTTTTTTTTTTGGTTTATTAACTGTAAGTCTTTGCTGTGCTTTTAACTGTTGTTTCACTGTATTAGCTTCCTGTGGCTGCTGTAACAAATTACTAAAAACTAAGTGGCTTAAAAACAGCGACATTCACTCTCTCACAGCTCTGGAGGCCAGAGGTCCAAAGCCAGCACCACTGAGCCACGTCAAGGTGCCGGCAGTGCTGTGCTCCCTCCACAGGACTCAGGGACAATGGCTCCCTGCCTCCCCAGCACTGGGGGCTGCTAGCATTCCTTGGCTTGTGGCTGTATCGCTTCGAAGCCAGCATCTTCAATCTGTCCTTGATCCACCTGCGTATCGCCTGTGTGTGTAAACTGCCCCTCTGCCTCCTTTTATAAGGACATGTGTGACTGCATCTAGGATCCACTCAGATAACCCAGGATACTCTCTCCCTCTCAAGTTCCTTAGTCGCATCCGTAAAGACCCTCCCCCTTAGAAGGCCACATCTATACCGAACCCCAGGAATGAGGACCTAATATCTTTGGAGGTATGGGACATCATCCTGCTTACTGCACTATATTTCCATTTCTGCTCTTCTTTATGCCACCGTTGTTACGTATTTTACTTCTACATGTTATTAAACCCAAATCACACTGTTTTGCTATATACGATCAATTAAATTTTAAAAGATCACAAATAAAGGGGGGATCCTCAAGCTTACTACAGTCACCACTCCCATCCTCTTCAAGCTTCTATGTGGATCCAGGTTTCTATCTAGTGTGTTTTGCTTTTGCCTAAAATTCTTTCTTTCTTAGAGCGGCTTCCTGCTCTAAGAATAAAGTAATGTACATTACTTCAGCTATTATATGCCTGAAGAAGTCTTTACTCCATTTCGAGTGAGAGATCTTTACTAGGTACAGAATTCCAGGGTCTTCTCTTTTCAGCTCATGACAGGCGAGGCACCACTGAATTCTGCATGCATCACTCCGAACGAGAAACCCGCTCTCTCACCTTTGTGCAATTTAGCTCTTTTTTACAACATGCCTCTACTTAGCATGTTCAATCTTTTCTTCCTGAATACATGAAACAGTTACAGTAACTGTTTTAACATTTTGTGTATAAATTTTACTATCTGTGCAATTTATGGGACAAATTCAATTAATTTTTCTCAATCTGAATCACATTTTCCTGCTTCTCTGCATTTCTGATCATTTTGACTGGATGCCAGACCTTGTAACTTTGAGCTTGGTGGCTGCCATGTACTTCTGAACTCCTATAAATATTTCTGAACTTTGCTCTGGGATGCAGTTCTGTTACTTTGAAGGCGTATGTTCATCTTGGGGTTTGCTTTTAAACTTTGTTAGGCAGGATCATTCAAGGGTAAGTCAGCCCTATCGCTAAGGCGAACCCCTCAGAGTACCCCGCCAAGGCCCATGAAGGATGAGGGTTTCCACTCTGGCTGGTATGCCTGGAGTGAAACTGCTAACGCAGACTGATAGTTTAAAGCTTTATATTTGGCCAAACTGCCTTTTAAGAAGGCTGTATCACTGCTGTATCACTGACAGGATCCTACGGAGTTTCTGTCATCTGCCAACTTGACAGGTAAAAAATGTTCTACGGCAATGTGCTGCACACAAGGACGATGCGGTCGACAGCAGACTGCTTCCGACGGCGGTCCCTTACAATTATAACAGAGCTGAAAAGTCTTTATCACCTAGTGACATAATAGCACAAAGGCTACAAAAATCCACAAGGCTGTGGCTGGGATGGCAAACATTACCCTGGGTGTGGATGAGGAGGACACGGGGAGCTCAGGGGGCAAGGGGGACTCCTGAGGAGCTGACCGGTGAAGTGTTGGAACTGGAGCAGGAGCGTGCAGCTGAAGAGGAGAAAGAGGAGAGAAGGGTGCTGCAGGAAAAGGAAAAGAATTCCTAAGAAAATTTAGTGAAGGGCTTAGCAGAAGCATCTGGACTGAGCTGCAACAAGCTCCTTAAAAAATATGAAAACACGAGCCCAACGCTGACTGACAGGTTTTCATCAAGAGAGAGAATGTTCATGGTGCATTATCTTCTTACAAGCAAATCTATGATGAAAGAAAGAACAAACCAAGGAAACCATCATGGGCCTATTTCTGAAAAGAGGGACACCTTCTCAAGAAGAGCCCCAGGCAGGTCCTCTGGTCCAGAAGGCACTGTTGTCACAAAAGGTGACAGCTCCATGCGTGTCACTGCCTGAGACCTTCGCGAGGGACAGGATGTGGAGGCAGGAGACAGTCAGTCATGACCATGACCCCACGCAGGCCTCAGTTCATGCGTGTGTTTGTGTCTAAGCTTTTAAAGAAAAGTTTAAAAAGTTAAAAAAAAATTTTATAGAAAAAAGCCTATAAAAGATATTAAGAAAATGCTTCTGTACAGCTATATAATGTTTGTGTTTTAAGCTAAGGATTATTACAAAAAGTCAAAAAATTAGAAAAATTGAAGTTTATAAAGTAAAAAGCGGCAGTAGGCTAAGGTCAATTTATTATTACAGAAAGAAAACCATTTCTTCTAAGTCTAGTGCAGCCTCAGTGGAGAGTGTGTGTACAGTCTGCAGTGGTGCCAGTCCTGTCTGGCCTTCATGTCTCCTCGCTGCCCACTCGCTGATGCACCCAGAGCAGCTCCCAGTCCCCCAGGCTCCATCCCTGGCAGGTGGCCTCTGCAGGTGGGCCATTTTTATCTTTTACACCGTATTTTTACTGTAGCTTTTCTATGTTTAGATACACAAATACTTGTCATTGTGTTACAACCGTTTACAGTATTCAGGACAGCAACAGCTAGCTGTTACAGGCTTGTAGCCCAGGAGCAACAGGCTAGACCACACGGCCCAGGTGTGCAGTAGGCTAGACCACCTAGGTGTGTGTAAGTCACTCTATGATGTTCGCAGGACAAAGTCAAGTAATATCGGGTTTCTTAGGACATATCCCTGTCGTTAAGTGATGTGTCTATATTTTAATCTTGTTCCAATGATTACAAGTTGAACATTTTTCTGTAGGAAGCACAAAGTGTTAGCTATTATGTTTATTGGCCAAGTCATATTTCTTTTCTGAACTACTTATTCATAGTCTTTGTCTACTTCCCTATTAGAATGACAGACTTTTTCTTAATGATTTATTACTGTTCTTTAGAGAGATTATTAAGCCTTTGATATATAATATGCTGTCAATACTTTCCCCAAGTTGAGTTTACTTTTGAGTTTAAGGTGGATTTTGATATACTGAGTTATATTCCAGTCAAAACAATTTTTCTTTTATTAGCTAACCTTTCTCCGCTTAAGATTATAGGTTCTTTTAGAAGTAATTTTTCGTTTTTCTACACTGAGGTAACTAATTTGACATTTGTTTTTTTTTTTACAACATGAAGTAGAGACATAACCCTAACTAGTCAATTGGTTCAATAATCCATCAGTTCCCTAATAATACAAAATGTTATCTTCATCATAAATTCTGAATTGACACACACAGATACACACATACACTTTCCCAACTTTCTATTCTGTACTTTCAGTAATGTCTAACAGGTATTTTAATGACACATACAAGTGTCATCATACTACTCATGGTTTCAGATTTTCTTTGCAACATTTATATATTTATTCTTGCAGATGAACAAGTTCAAAAATATCCCTACTAAAATTCTGATCGAGATCATTTTAAATTTATGAAAAATTTAGAGAAAATTTAACTTTTGATAAAAATAAAAATCTGCCCACCTTGGAAAAAAAGTAGTCAGTCATCTCCACCTTTCAAAAAAGTCAACAGTAGTCTTTATGTAGTTTCTGCATATTTCTTGTCAATTCCCTGAAATTTTATGTGGTGGTGCTACTATGAACAGGATCTTGATCCATTACAATTTCGAACAGACTTATGCTAATACATGGGAAGTCTATGGATTTCTGTGCATTTACTTTTACTCAAACACCTTATCAAGGTACACTTGCTTAGATGAGGGCTTCTAGGTACCTCATCAGTTCTATCGAGAATTCTCAAAAAAAAACAAAATAAGTATAAAGCACAAAGTACTCAGATTGAAAGAGATCTTATTTTCTGGGTCCATAAGCTTTCAAAATAAAACAGTATCCCTTGAGACCTGAGCAGTGGGTATCAGATGGCCCCAGTAGTGCCATTGCGGTAGGGCACCAGCTGTTGTCAGGCGTTTAAGCACTCCACACAAAAGTGGTAAGTTACAGGGCGATGTACATCACGACAGGAAGCAACGAATCTATCTCTGCAGTTCTGCACGGTGTCTCGCTACGACCTGATCCCACAAGAACCCTACCAGCGGGGTTTCCATTTCATAAATGAGGCAACAGAGGCTCCAAGAAATTAAACTTATCTAAAATCACTCAGCTTACAAGGAATAGAGATGAAATTCAAATTTTTTTCCTGGTATTGTTTTCTACAACAGCATGCTAACTAAGAACTTTCACATTTTTTATTTTCAGCATATGTTCTCACTTATTATTATATTTTCTTTCCATAAGATTTCTGTAAATTAAATAGAAACAGAAACATCCACCATATTTCACAAATGATGCAATGAGTTCAACTAAAATGAAATATTATGTGTGAAATCACTTTGAAAGTATAAAATACAAATGCGAGGTACATTAAAAATAAGTGAATCACCAAGTTTCTGTTAGTACTAAAATCAAGATTATTATTCTCAGAGCTTTTCCTAATAGATTATAAAGAGCTCTTTCCAGCTTCCAGCAGTAGAATAACAAAAATTATTTATTTCAAGGGAAAGAAAAACAAGGAGATACGAACTTCATACATGCCCATCTGGGTAACAAAGTTCAGAAATCACAGGTACATCTGTCTCTGTGCAGCCATTAGAAACAGGCTTAACATATCTCTATCCAATCCATGGCTACCAAGGACAGTGGTCAGAAGGACAGACAGTCAAAAGCAAAGAGAACAAAGAGAATTAGCAAAGAAACTACAAAAGGTGCCACTTCACCTCAAGGGAAGACCAAGCAGGGGAAGCAGACCCACAGTCAGCTGCCCGTGCCCCCCGAAGCACAGACCTGCGGGCAGCAGCCCTGCCAGAAGTCAGAGCACCCACGTGCAGCGAACGAACAGCAGCAGAGCGCCAAAGAGAAACGGATGAAAGATACAATAATTGGACAGGCTCGTGTTGTTCCCATTACTACATGAATGTAAAAATAGCAAACAAACGATGATTTCTGAATGATTACAGTTACCAAGAGTGCTAATTAAATATAAACATGCTGTTCAAATATCATCATGGTTACAACCGCTCGTAAGATTACAAAAAAAAAAAACATTGCTCATTCTACTGTCTGGATAGCCAGAAGCATGGGAAAAGGGTCTTTTAAAGGTTTTAAGACAACGGGGGAGACGAAGAATACTCTAGCTCACTCAGAATGAAAATATAAAGTTTACATTTTCATCAGCAAGCTCAAAGTGTAATTACCTGAGAGACTGAGCCACTATGTTTTCACATATGGTCAGACAATGATTCACACGGTCTTTCTTGGTGGCTGAGAGGTCTTTCTTTCTAAATGGAAAAAAAAAAGGAAAGGAGGTGAACACGTGCTGGACGCTGCACCCCGTTTATTTCCGCAGCCCTCGGTGCGCGCCACAAGCACTGAGGACGAGCGGGAGCAACGCGTACACTCTGGGCCGGGGGCCGCGTCGGGCCAGGCCGGGGAGGGTGGCCGAGCGCAACCCGGGGCTTCCTCGGCGACACGGCTCCACAGCCAGCAGGTGATGCTACCAGTGCACCTGACTTTTCCCATTTTTAGAGAGATTGCCGTGCCAACAGAGACTGGCCCAAGATCACGCAGAGAGAGGGCTGTGCGATTCCGGGGAGCGCGACATCACACGGAGTCTGCACACCTAGACACCGCCACTTCTCCGCGCCGCGCTGCTCGCGGACTGCAGTCGGCACGCCACACAGCCTCACGCGCTCGTCAGCTGTAATGTGCACAATGGCGAATCGTGCCTGTGTCCCCAAACAGCTAGAAATAGGCCTCTCACTCAGAGCTTTCGAATGAGACTTCTCGGCCCAACAGGAGATAAACAGCCAGGTCAAGATCAGACTAAAGGTGCCTGCTGGCCACCCAAAGCCATGGCTTTGGCTGTCTTCTGTCTTCAAGGCAGAGGGATCCTCCAAAGGGGAGCGAACGTGAAGCAGGCTTAGGAAGCGCGTCCAAAAGAGAACCAGACCACTAGGTTTCTGAGGGAATTCCATTACCAGGGGCGGGGGCGGGGGGTCTAACCTACGACCTGCTGGGACTGCTTAATCCCTATCGCGGTCCTCCGGCTTCACGTGCAGCCGCAGGAACGGGCTCCCACGCCGCAAACCCCACGAAGCACACCCTCCGAAAGGCGTGGCGGAGGCGGCCGGGAAGAGCACAGGTGTGGCAGCGCCTCCCAAGGGGGAAGTCAGGGGCCAAAAAGAAGGGACAGGGTCCCAGGCACAGAAGAGGACCAAGGCCTGAGCGAGAAGCCCAGTCCACAGCACAAGGCAGGGGCGGCCCCGTGGCCAACCGCCCAGCTGGAGCCAGTCATGACATGTACTTGCACCGAGGAGTCACACGGCAGGGGGCTGCTCGGCCACCACACTGCCCCTCTCCCCTCCTTGGACACAGGCCTCCCGCTCAGACGCTCCTGCCCAGCTTCCCTGCAGCCACGAGAAACACGCAGCAGACCAAACAGGGATGGCAGTGGAAGATGGAGCGTCCACCCTGCCGGCTTGCCCTGGGCACCCCCTTAGTTCCCTCCAACTGGAACGACGTGCCTGACGCCCAGCTGCCGGTCACACAGACGAGACATGGAGAAGACTGCGGAGCAGCAGCACGGAAGGAGCCTGGGTCCCTAAGAGACCACAAGAAGCAGAGACCCCCCACCCTCGCAAGCCACCCCCCTCAAAGTACTCTGATGGAAAGAACCCGACGTCCTCCTGGAGGACGGACGAGCAAACCGCCAGCCTGCGACAGACGCTGGCGGGCAGGAGGGCGGGCGGGCAGCCCGCTCAGACAAGGCTGCGTCTCAGCGTACCAGGTTCGAGACCACACACCGGATGAGTCCACTCGTGAGACGTTCTGGAGGAGACAGAACTACAGAAACAAAAAGTGAGCAGTAATTTCCAGGGGCCGGGAGGAGCTGACAGCAAAAAGGCATGGGGAAGTTTTGGGGGTGACAGACTACTCTGAATCTGGACTGTGGCGGTAGTTACATGGCTTGATGCATTCGGCAAAATTCACAGAACTCTGCACTGCAGAGAGTACACTTTGCTATATGCAAGTCATATCTCAGTTCTAAAAATAAAGTACTCTGAGAATGAAAGTGCTCTCCCCTTCATTCATTCATTCATTCTAGGCGAGGCAACCCTTGGTTGACCTCACAGATTATAAGGACCTTGTCAGCGTACAGTCTCTTATTTTTTTTTTTTTTTAATTTTTTATGCCTACAGCACCTGGGCTTCCTAGGTGGTCTCCCATCCAAGTACTAACCATGCCCGACCCTGCTTAGCTTCCGAGGTCAGCCGGGATCGGGCATGTCCAGGGCAGCATGGCCAGAGACAGTGCTCTCCCCTTTAAACCACCACACGAAGTCTGCGACAGCAGCTCAGTTTACCTACTGTAGCACAGCGACCAAGGACACTAAAGAACATGACGCATGTACGCATTTTAGGAAGCAAACTAACTCACCTGCCCATTACTCTTGGCTCTCCACAGCGAAAACCTGCCCGAGGCCTTGAATGTACTGAATTTGCAGTCTCCTGGTGGCAACGACGGTGGCCCTCAGTGTGGCAGTCCCTTACACTGGATCTCAAACAACTCCTTACGGGGTGCTAATGAGAAAGGGCTGGAAAACACTAAACTAACTGGACCCCACAACTTAACGGCAGTCAGAATAGAAAGATTCACGACTTATGTTTTCCGCAAAGTCAGAATCCAAGCAGAACCTTCATCCTGCGGTGTCACCGCCTCCGAGTCCGAAAGGTGGGTAGCCTGTGACTCGTGGCAAGTCCCTTCACCGTCTAAGCCCGACTTTTCCCAGACAGAACTGAAGCAGCTCACCTAAAGCAAGGGGGGCGGCCAGGGGTCTTGGATGGCCTACCCTGATCAGAAGGCCAGGGCCCCCAGAGTCATCCCAGACAATCCCTTGAAGCTTCGTCTGTTTCAGTAAGAAAGACTGCCACGCCGAATGACTGGGTGTGCCACAGGCTGGGGAGGAGGTGTCCCAGGGTTTCCTCAGGCTGCAACACTATAAGCGTCCTGGACTTCACGAGACAGCACTGCATGTCAATGCCCCAACCACCTGTGTGGTTAAAAACCACAATGCAAGGTTTCAATGTGCACATCTCAGGAGAGCCACATGGGTACCAAAAGCGATGAAAGCCAACAGTGTCTCACTAACAACCTGCAGGCCTGACGGAGAACTGGCGGGGCCCGTGGAACACTTCCGTCTTCTTAGAAGTAAGAGATACAAAAATGAGTTGTAAAAAGAACTTTGCTCTCTCTTCACATATGTGATAAACTAAAAGAATACAGTTAGCAACAAACGACAGCGCGTCAGCTCTCGAGGCCCGCTGCCCAAGTTCAGGGTGGCCGGCTTGGGCTGCTTCCGCATGCTGGACCTTGGGCAAGTTCATCCAACTATGACTGTCAAAGGCAGAACATGGTGCAAACTTCCAAACCCAGGTTAACGAGGCCCATTATTATTTGGCCTCAGGCTACTTTCCAACTTCCACCATTGGTCAATATTCCTGCACCTTCGGAGAACGCTGTCTGCTCCAGCTAACTTACTTGTTTGGGCCCTGCATCTTCAAACTCAGTTCTCGTACATTCTGTGGTCCCTGCTTAAAATACTTCCTATCTTATTTTGTCCAATTAGCAAGCTTGGAAGTTGACGAAAACTACTATTTCGTTCCCCCCTGGAATTTAACTAGATTGATGACTGATAAGCCAAACTGACTTGTTCTACGTGAAAAGTGAGTATGGAAATTAAAGTGAAAAAACAGAACCGCCTTGCTCTGGCCAGGAACTGGATAAACAGGGTCAGAACAGTCTGACTCCTCAACCGCATTTGATACAGCAGTCATTTTAACTTCACCTTCAAAATAAAAATAAACCTCGGTCAGCCCCGTCAGTGTGCCGCCGAGCGATCTGCACAGACACACATTTGCCATGTTGGCACAGAAAAACCACGACTCTGCAGTGTACTTCAAGCACGTTAAGACAACTGTCAAAGAACCAATTCTAAGAATGGGAATTCAAGCCCTCTCATCTAAATTCTCATTTTTAGAACTATGTTCAGACTATGTATGAGAAATGTGAGTCTGGGCTGACAGTGAGCAGGGGAGGGCCCAGCTCCCCCGGGAACTGGAATCATCACTCACGGGGCACCGGGCTGGCTCTTCGTCCTGACACAGTGGAGTCGGTGCCCCACAGCTCGCACAGCAGAAACGGGGCGCAGAGGCTGCAGCACCCCCAGGCAGAGACCAGGCCCTCTGACCCCTGCCAGCTGCCCTTTGCCTCTTGCCAGTGCTGTCACGATGGCAGAGTGTTCCTGGAAAATCAGGACTCCGGCAGAAAGATTTTTTAAGAAGGAACAGGACATCAAAAGTCACTCTGGAATTATGGTTCAAACATAATTTAAAAATAAAAGTGCTGTTTGATTAGGGGAACCAGGGCCCAAATCATAAAGCCTAAGATCTCCCCACTTTCCAGTCGGCATCGCAGAAAAGGGGCATTAAAATGAAGCCTCTCCTCCTGGTGGTCTAACTGAACCAGTGTCACCCGCAGAGGTGCAGCTCAGACACCAACCTGGGATGCTAAGTGACACAAAGGCCCCATGCTGTATGATTCCATTCAGAAGAAATGTCCAGAACAGGCAAACCCAGAGAGACAGAAACATGAGTGGTTTTCAGGGGCTGGGGGAGGGAAAAGGGGGAGGGGCTGCTTTAGGGGAGGGGCTTTCTTTTTTGGGGTGATAAAATGTTCTGGAAATCAGATAGTGGTGATGTTTGCAAAACCCTGTGAATATACCAAAAACCACTAAATCGTACACTTTGAAATGGTAAATGTTATAACATGTTGATCGTAATCTCAATTTAAAAAAAAAATTCTGTCTGCAAATCCTGTCCGTCAGCTCTCTCTCCAAAGGGATCCAGAGTCTGGTAGCTTGCCTTCATGCTCCCTGTCTGCGTGGTGGCCTTTTTTTTTTTTTTTT
>CM053513.1:89437434-89473708 GCA_028627145.1 Eidolon dupreanum
ATATCTGATAAGGGTCTAGTAACCATAATACATAAAGAATTGTTACTATTCAACAATTAAAAGACAAATAAAGTAAACTAAAAAATGGATAAGAATGAGGACAAGGGCTTCAAGCTAAGTGTAAAAGTCTGGGTCCCTAATGTGATTGTTGCACTTCCTCAAACAGACTTATTTTTGTCTTCTAATAAACTTTTACCTATTCAAGCTATTGTAGCAGGGCGCAGGTAAATATGACCCTAATTGAAAACACCAGCTATAAATAAATTATGTTAAGCTTAGCAGACAGCAACGAAGAAAGCCTGCGGGTTCTACCTTCAGAGTTCAGTCACTCCTCTGTCACCTTGCCACTGCCAGCACCCTGACAGACCCCACTGCCTCTCGCGAGCACGGCGGGAGCTTCCTCACCGGCGCCCCGCGTCAGCCCATGCTCCCCTTCACTCTGCTCTCAGCCAACGTTCATATAAAAATGGAACTCGCATCCTGCTGCTCCTCTGACCCGACCCTCTGACGACTTCCCATCTCCCTTAGAACAAATGCCAGCTCTTTACACCACCTACAACCTACAAAGACAGGCCGGCTGATCTACTGTGACACTCCTCTCCTCTTGACCTCGCCTCCCACCAAGGGTCTCCCTCTCACTAATTCGACCAGCCAAAGTGACCTCCCTGCTATGCCTCAAATGCGGGGACCTTGGGCCTGTCCCCTGCCTGGAATGCCCCTCCTCCACGCACCCTCACAGTTATATCCTTGACTCACTGCAGGTACTGACTGAAAAGCCCCCATCCGGTGGACCTGCCCTGGACACGCTAAAATGTCCACACCTCATTAACCCAGACATTTCTTGGCCCCGTTCCCCGCTCTGCAGCTCCCCTTCATTCATCACCACCCACCTACCACAATGTACTGTACTAGTCTCTCGTTCACGGTCTGTGTCTCTCTCTGAAATGAAAGCTTCACGAGAGCAGAACCCCCTCAGTCTGCTGCCCCGTCACAGTGCCTGGCGCACGGGAGGCGTTCGGCAAATATTTACCGATGAGTGAATAAATGAAGTCAGGGAAAACTAGGCAGGAATCTGAATGAGCAAGTGCCAAAGGCAAATGTCAACTGCCTCATTAACTGCAGTCAGGACCCTTCCAACTCGGGCCCTGCCCCTGCATGCCAGTCCCACCCAGGACCCCGCATCCTAGAGGCTGAGCGAGGCCAGGCACTCCGATGCTGCTACTGAAGCCCACGCAAGGCCGTGACACGACAGCTCCACACAACAAAGCAAGAGCCATAAAAATAGAACAGACACTTTCTAAACTGCTTTTGGCCCATCTTACTTTGGGGAATGGACTCTTCAGCTGAAGCATCTGAATAGAAATGCCAAGATCCAAATTGTAAGCAGTGGGTTTGTTACTCAAAATTTATGAATGCTTTCTCGCCAGCAAACTACATAAAAATATATTTATGCATTTTACTTAAAATAACTCTAATTAAGCCTAATGCAGTTGATTTCAGAGCATGCCTAGAACCATTAAAAGTTACTATTCTGAAATACTTGTTTTTAAATAATTTAAACTCTATCTTCATATACCCATAGGTTATACCTGGAAGGATTCACAAGAAGGCAATACAATAGTGCTTGCCTCTGGGAACCGTTAGGTGCTCAGGAGGAAGGAGTGGGTGGGAGGAGTTTGCTACCTTTTGGAATCTGTGGCATGTTAATGCATAACTTATGCAAAAATAATACATTAAAATTTTTAAATAAATCAATCATACAGTACCTTAAAATAATGAAAAAAATCTATCTGTCGAATCAGCTTCAGAAGGAAACCTCTTTTTACCTATATTTTGAAGATAAGCAAATCCAGGTTGTCAAATCAGCATAAGAAACAGAAGGCATATTTTTAGATTGACAAATGTTTGCACAAGTCACCAGCAGTGGTGGTAAGATCTTGCTTCCCACCCAAACAAGAGCCACGTGCATGAACCTGCATGACATCCACCTCCTGGAGAAGCACTACACTGAAAGCCTGGCATGGGTGATGATTAGCAATTACCTGCTGTAGAAAGAAGTCAAAATGTTAAAAAGAATCTTTTTCTCTAAGAATTCAAAGAAGAAAAACTCACTTCTAAATTTTATTCTAACAGATAAGGCAACATTACTCCTCGAATCCTCATTTTCTAATTAAATTCTCAGGACACAGCAAGGATCATACCAGAAACAAAAACAAGAAAACATTACTAAAAGTTAACCAGCCTTAAAAATGTGAGCTTATTAAAAGACGCTGCTTCTGGAGAACTGACCTCCTCAAGTCAGTTCCCACTTGAGCAACTAGCAAACCTCGGGAGCAAAAAATAAAGTGCCCCTAGGTGAGTGAGAGGCCTGGGCCTCAGCAGAGCACTCCCTAACCAACCTCTGCGGAACGCTCCGCGCAGGGGGACCGCACGCTGCAGGCTAGGGACTCGGGTTCTCTGTAAGGAGGTGCTATTAATGGTCTCTCCTCTGTCTGAACAATTCTCCCACGCGCAAGCATCAGACACCCCTATTATTCAAGCAGTACCAGGATGTCAGCAATGAAGCAGCAGACGCCCGTGAGGTGCAGACGCCGTGTATCAGCGAGCCGGACCACGAGCTGATAAAATATGCATCACTCACCCCCGCGCCGCCCCCGGCAGCAAACCCTTCCGTCAGCAACGGGTCGTTTTTATTTACAAGTGAAATTAAGCAATAAACTTGAGTCAACTCCTCCTAATATTTAAGTCGGTTTTGTTACTTTTCACGTGTTAATGATAATAACCACCTAAGTAGGTCCCAACTCATTCGAGTGCGTGCAGCCCAAACTTGAGCTTAGACAAGCCGGTCTCTTAAAATCCGGTTACTACCGCGGCGGCTCCCGAACTAAATAAAAGGCCCCGAGGACGAGGGGGCACAGTCTCAAGGCACAGGCTGATTAACCGGCCCCGGCAAAGGGCTCTCCCTGCGACCGCGCCCGCCCGCCCCGCCGGGGCATGATGTCATGCGCTGCCCCCGCAACTCCGGCTCCGAGCCCCAGCTCCCGGGAAGCGGCCTGCGCCCCCGGCGCGCCTCCCGCTTGGACGAGGGACGGGAAGGGAAGCGGCCCGGAGGAACCAGACGGGACGCGGGCTCGGCCCGGCCAAGCTCTGCTCACGACACAGCTGCGGTTTCTCGCAAACGGAGCAGCAAGTTCCTTCCCCAACTTCGCACGCTGGGACAGGCGGGGGCTGCGGCCTGAGCGCCTCGGTGCCGCCAGGGGCGGCCCGGGACGGGGTCTCGCAGCCGGAGGGGCAGCGGCGCCGCCGCGGGGCCCAGGTCTGCAGGGGCGCCGCTCCCCACGGCCGTCGCCGGGCGGGGAGCCGCGACGGGCCCGCACTCACGGTCGGTGCAGCGGCTCCTCAGCCACGGCCGGGCCGGGCGGCGGCGGGGGCGGCGGCGGCTGAGGTGGCGGCGGCTGAGCCTGCGGCGGCGGCGGCTGAGGGGGCTGAGGCGGCGACGGCTGCTGCTGCTGCTGGAAGGACTTGAGAGACTCGAAGGCCTTCATCAGCTTTTCCAGAGTCGCCATGGCGGCCTCCCGCTCCGCGGGGACGAACCCTGGAGCCCTCGGGCCGGCTCGCGGCGCCGCTCACCAGCGCGGCAATGAATGGGGCTCGGGGCCGCAGTCAAGAGCGGAACCGAAACGCCCGGCCATCTTGGATCCGTCCCGACAGGCCCCGCGGCCCTGCGCCCCGCGACGCTCCGCCGGCGGGGCGGGGCCTGGCCGGGCCGCGGGAGTTGACAGCCAGAGGCGGCGGCCTCTGCCAATCGCCAGCCGAAGCGCCGGCCCGCCCACGCGTCCGCCGGGGCCTCCCGGAGCTGGCGCAGTCACTGAGATAACAGCGCCCCACCCCGGCGACGGCGCGCGGCTACAGGGCGGGGCGTTGTCATGAGGGCGGAACTTACGGCGAGGGGCGGGGCGGGGGCGTTGGGGGCGGGGCACTACGGGGAGGGGGCGGCCTGGGGGTGGTGCTGAGGAGCGGGGCGGGGCCGCGAGGGGCGGGGCGGGGCTGCGAGGGGCGGGACGTGCGCTGAGAGGCGGGGCGGGGCGTTGGATGCAGGACTTGACGCTGAGGGGCGGGGTGGTGCTGGAGAGCGAAACCTGCGCTGAGAGGCCAGACGGGGCGCTCGAGGCGGGACTTACGATGAGGGGCGGGGTGCGGCGCGCCGTTAAAGGCGGGGCACTACGGGGAGGGGGCGGGCCCCGGGAGGGAGGTGCAGCTGAGGGGCGGGGCGTACGCTGAGGGACGGGAACCGGCCTTGGGTGCAGGGCGGGACGCTGGGGGCAGGGTGGAGCGGGGGTGAGGGTCGCGGCGGAGGTGCACCGCGCCTTGTTCTTGAGGTCTGCTCTATCTGGGATGTGGGGCCGACTTCTCAGCTCGGCTTTAGGAAAGCGACGGCTATTTTCTCTTGGTTGAGAATTGTACCTTCAACATTACACGTCCTTTCTGTCTGGCTTATGCTTTCCAGCCCGGATTCTATTCTGTCTGATATTCAGATCACGACTGCTGCGTTATTTTTGTTTGTATTTTCCTGGAATGCATTTGCAATGGTTAAATTTTAACCTTCCTCACTTTGTTTTAGGTGTCTCTTAGAGACTGCAGAGTTGGGTTTTGCCTTGTGACCCAATCTGCAATCTCTCCCTTTAACTGGTGAGTTAAATCCGTTCACATACATTATACGGTATGTCGAGTCGCGGTTGGGTCACATTACTTTCTGTACATGACACCGAAAGGGGGCAGAAATATATTCAATGAGCAGGAGCTGAAGCTGGGAAGTAATGGAGCTGCCGCGCCCAGGAAGTGGGCTGGGGCTCTGGGGGAGTCCTGGAGCTGTCTTTACCCTGGTCCTCGACTTCTTTTAAAGCAATATTTGAATGGTCAGTCACACTGCACGGTGCGCTCCCCTTCCGTGGCACATACAGGCTGCGTCCCTCCGCCCCTGTAGAGGCAGGCTGGGCCTCATCCACAGGCCAGGGCCTGCTCTATTCTCAGGAGCAGGAGCACAAACTCTGGTGTAGGAATTAGCTTAAGCTCCGCGAGGCACCGTGCTCTCCTCATGCCTAGGTGCAGTTAGCTCTTCCCCTTCCTCAGTCAGCCTGAGCCCAGACCTCTCTAGACCGCACAACCCAGGACCACAGGCCACTGTCACAGAAACCCTCCAACACACTCCAGACTCAGGTGGGCAGCCCCTGAGTGCCAAGCACTGACATCGGGCTCCTGGACACACCGTCTCGCAGAGAGTGGGCAGGAGTGACTATGCCTGGCCTCGGGTGGAACTCAGCAAGATACTGGTGTGACCCCAGGGCCCCCTCCCCGACAGCACCGGCTAGGCTGATGCCTTAGCCCACCCTCCCCCTGCTCCATGGGCACAGGTGACACTCGAGCCCTGCCGCAGGCGTCCACGGCTGGGGTCTCTGGACATCACAGAGGTCCCTGAGTGGCTTTTTCTTCAGTCCAGCTTTAGTGAAAAGGCAATTCAGCTCTGAATGTAGAAAAATCTGCAGACTCACAAGAGACGTTTTAAGATGTGTCACATGTTTATTGCCATCCACAGACAGGAGGAAGCACTGAGCACGTGCTCCGGGTGCTGGCACTGGGGTCCAGCTGCGCCGGGGGTGTCACAGTTGTGTGGGCAGCTGCTCCTTCTCATTGGCTCCAGGGTCAATGCAGCCCTGTAACACATGGCACAGCAGCTGCTCAGTCACCTTCCCGACACAAGCTGGCAAAACTTCCCTTACGTGTAAAGGACCATTCAAAACTTTGGGGGCGCGCTAACTCTAAGGCAGACAAAACCTCACATATTCTTTTATTTACTTCATGGTTTGGAAGATGTTCAATTCACACACAGAGGAAATGGCTCAGATTCGTTCTCTCCTGGCACTTCCTGTCGCACTGCTTCCTATTTTCCCGCTCACAGCTGAGCACTCAGCTCCAGGCCAGGAGGCTCCCGCCCTGCACCACACACCTGGGGCACCGGCGTCTCCTGACTGGCTCTACCTCCACAGCTCCTGGCTGAGTGAGGACTGAGAGACGGCTCCCAGAGGGCCTGGGTTAACCCGGGCCTAACCCCCCCAGTTCTGAGGGAACGCGGTCATGGGAAACGCATCCCAAGAAACTTGCACCACCTAAGCCTGTTTTTCTTATACTGAAAAAAGATTAGAATGTTAGTGGACAACCTCGGAGTAAACTCAAGGACAGGGCACAAAGCGGGATGACCTACTAGTCCAAGAAGAAAACTTCACTTGAAAAAAAAATTTTTTTTTCTATATTTAATGTTACTATATAAAGTCTCTCCAAACCACTCTTCCATTTTCAAGAGGATCAGCTTTCCGTGTGAAAGCAGAAAGATAACAGCTATGAGAATCAGAACATCCAGAATCTAAATAGTGTGTACCGTTTTATGATTTGTTCTATAAGATACTGATTTCCCAGCCTAGCTTAAAATGCTGTGTCACCGACAGAGGCATCTTTGAGTGTGGTGAGCCATCCCTTTTGGATCAGAACAGATTCTTCATACACAGCAAACCACCGTGGGGGTTTTCCTGACTGGGCTCTAATGGCACGATATAGCTAGCTGGCTCTTAAACTATGTGAAATGTCATATATAAGAGGCATTGAAAAAAGGAAGTTGGAAAAAGAGAAGAAAGTTTTAACTTGGTACAATTATTTTCTTTTAACCCATCACATTAAAAAAAAAATTCAAACCAAAATACCACAAATTTTCACCCTTACCCCTATTTTGAGGAGTCTATAGATGAAGCCTCTCTTTGGTCTGAGAGCTGATTTGTCTTCTAGATCTAACGTCATACTTTCCTCACTTTTACTTTCGTTGATATCCTTGAAACATTCAGATTCGATCATCTGCAGCCACAGAAGAGCAAGACAGAGCAGCGGTGAGGTTGGTGAGGTCGGGCAGCCCCCTCCCACCCAGCGTGCTAGTGCCCGGGGGCCCGTCCAGTCCTGGAGGCCTCCTTCCCCTGCTGCTTGGCCTCCTCTTCCCCTCTCTCTGAGCACACCCCCAGAGGGGTCGCTACCATGGGAACCATGGTGCCAGCCAGCCCTGAGCAGGACTCGGGGCTGGCAAGCCGCCACTGTGCCGAAGATGTCCACCTCCTGTGACGGGACCACGGGCAGCTGCAGTGAATACATTTTATCTACATACACACACACACACACGTATGTAAAATAGCTAAAAAACATATTTTAAAGAGGAAACTACTGTACACACACATCATCTCATCTTTTCCCCTTCTGTCCTCGTAACTAGCACTAGCTCGCTGTGCTGTAAAGGGCAGTACCTCGTTCTGCCAGGGTATGGAGACACAGCCCGTGACAAACTGGCCATAGAAGGTGCTGTCGGCAGTGTCCAGGCAGACCCCCTTCACCGTGGAGAAGCGCTCGATGTCCAGGATGTCCTTACAGTAAACTGCTTGCGGCTGTGCACCGGGAACAAGGATGCGCTGCCCGTGAGCTCACGGGGTTGTCACTGTCCCCGCCAACTAAGAATACCATCCAGACCTGGGCCCCCATCCCGCTCCTGTGTCTTGGCCAAGCCTGTCTGAAACATTTCCTGCCCCTTCCCCAAGACACACTCGGCGTCACAGAGCCGCGGACGCTGTCCTCTCCAGCTCCCTCGCTGCTGTCTCACCCACAAACCTCCTGAGGCCCCAGCGTCTCTTCTGTGGTGGAAAACGGATGCCAGAGGCCGGGTGAAGAAGGTGGCCGGGTGCTCTTGTTGGGGCACCAAGGAGAAGGCTGGAGGCCATCGGCTATGGATTCCCCACCCACCCTGGCCTTCAGCTCCCTCCCTTCATGTGACAGCCCGCTGGAAGGGTGGGCCTGGTGAGCGAGCCGGTGACCCTCTGGGACAGAAGCGGCAGGCGGGCACGTTGGGGCTGCTGCCCACGCCTCCGGGGATGGGGAGCAGAAGGCGCCGAGGGCAGCTAAGCAGGGCTGAGCCCGTGCCAGAGGCGCCCTGCGGCTCCCAGGAAGCTCTATGGCCTGCCAGGCCTTGCACACAGATGGCTGTGACGACCAAAGGAAGATGGTTCCCTAGGTCACTGTCGGCCCACTCTGAAAGCATCTGTCACAAGGTAGGGAAATGGAAGCCCTCAGGAGACAGCCCAGGGACAGGCTCAGAAGAAACTGCCTGACACATGACCATCTGGCTCTCGTGTCACCTGGCCCCAACAGGTCCCTCTGGGTGAATCCAGTAGAAACCCCAGGTGCCTCGAGCCTCAGCAGGTGCCGGCTGCCACGTCTCCTGCCTCAGGGAACCCTGTCTCAGGCTTGCCTTCCCTGCTCCGGACCCCAAGCAGCCGCAGAGCTGGTGAACAGAAGGCTCTCGGACCAACGGCCCATCTGAAGTCCCTGCCTGGCTTTCCTCGGCCGGGCTCTGCTTTACCGGGAGCCTATCTGTGCAGGCTGGGACAGTCTCCCTGGCTGCAGAAGCCTTGCTCGCTGTCCTCCCTGTGGCCAGACACCTACAGCCATGTCTGGCGGTAACAGGCATTCACTAAATATGTGATGCGTGAACTCATCCAAAGGAAGAAGGTATCATATAAGCTACATGGACATAAAATAAACCTAAGTCCTGAACTGGGCAACTGAAACGATTTTAATTGTACATCTTACTTCCATCGCACCCTGCAGAACCTCATCTTCACATTTCTATAAAGTGCCTGCAGCAGACTGGTAAGGACAGAGTCTGCTGTTTTCACCTGCAGGGACTCCCACCAGGAACTGACCTGTGCCAGCCCTGGGCTGGGCACCCATTTGGGCCCCTCGGAACACTCACGAGCAGGCTCAAGTGGCCACTCTGGGGCTCCCGGTGTGGAGCCAGGACCTCTGAGACCCATAGTGGGGAGGCGCATTCCAGACTGAAGGAGGGAAAGTGCCAGCACCGATGTCAGAAAGGGACACCGGCAACAAGGAGAGCCTCGTGGGGCACGCCAGCAGACCAGGGCTGAGGGTTCTCAGGGGCGGTGATAAGCGCTCAGCTCCACCAGCAAGCACGCCACGGCAGACACCAGGCCGGAAGCCGGAGCGCCGCGAGCGGAAGCCACGCCGCGCGTGTCAGGCCGGCCGTGTCCCGGGACCCCAGGCCCCCGCGGCCACACGGTACTCACGTCGGGGCAGAACGGGGGCTCCAGCATGTGCACCTCCAGCCTCCTGAAGTTGATGTCCTTGAACACGGGGTGCTGCTTCACCCCGGCTGCTCCGTCACCCGTGCAGCCCAGGCGCTGTTTGGGATTCTTGGTGAGTAACTGCAAGAAGCAGAAATGGAGTCAAAAAGCTCCAAGGATGAGAAAGAAAACTCAGAAAATCTCCATAATAATCAAAGATCGGGGGCAGAGGAAGGGCACTCCATCTAAACAGTCACTCAAATTTCCAAGTATTGACCAAATCCCATTAATTCAGATTTTACTAATTTAGAACACGTGATGCTTCAAAAAAGTTGAAACTCAGTTGTGCCTCTGAGTGATCAATAAATAGTTGGCTAAGTAAATCCTTCAGTAAAAACAAGTTAACCCTATAATAATTGGGGGAATTTTTAAAAAGAAATAGAAACTAGCACTTCAGAGATACCACATGAACGCTAAGTTACTTAGAAACCATTTTAATCTTTTCATTAAGTAGACCGCTAAGGATCTCAGATAGGCAAGAATCAGCAAACCTACTTCTAGAAATTGTACATTCTTAAAGCTGATAGAAAGTATCTCTTTCAAAAGTATCCCTTATAAATGTGCGACTGTCCCTAATTCAGATGGGCCTTCCTCCACAGTTACCGTCAAGCAGCACGGGAGAGCCCTGGACCACTTCGTACAGCACGGACTGGGGCTGGGGAGCCGCAGCGCAGGTGCCGCCTCCCCGGCTGCCTGGTCTTGTACACAGGTTTGATGGGAAGCCCGCGAGCCCCTTAGTTCAGTCGTGTCTGTGCTGCTTCTGCATTACAAAGGTGGAGCTGAGACCCGCAAAGCCTAAATAACATGGACCATCTGGCCCCTCCCAGAGAAGTCTGCTGACCCCTGGCCAAACCCATAGCCAGCACACTTACCTGAATATAAACTGAAGTCCCAGGCAAAGGCCAGAGCACACTGGGCCCCAGCTTCCCCGCAGCGCCCCGGCTGCACCCCTAGCCCCCACTGTCTGCACTCTGGCAGCGGCTCACGCCTTCTTGGCTCCCCTCCTCAGACCTGCCATGCTGCGCCTGCCCTGGGCTAGCACACACACTCTGCCTTCCATCTAGAAAACTCTATGCGTACGGGCCCACTCCTACCAACCCCCTCAGGTTCCAGCCTCCTGCCTCAAAGCATCCTCCGCCACTCCCCTAGGCCACCGTCCCCACTGCTGTGAATACATCACTTGGGTGACTGCCCAGCGCCATCTTTCCTGCCCCACTGGAAGCTTCAGGAGGCAGAGGCTGCTTACTCCGGTGTGCCCACCACCAAGCCAGGGCAGGGCCTCAGGGACACGCACTCTATGCGCGTACTCTCTGCGTGCCTGGAAATGAAGGGGAACGCCAAACACAACTCCCACATCTCAAGGACTGCATGGCCCTGTCACCAGGCCTGCGGCCAACGCGCCTATCCCACGGCCCAACCAACAGCACAGGGCAGAGGACAGCACCTTGGACCACGGTCAGAGAGCCTGGGCTCGTGTTTACCGCTGCCGCTCACAATGGGACATCATGAAACTCAGACTCGGTTTGTCGACTATGAGCCTGAGATTATCTCGAAACCCGCTGTGAGGACTGCATGGGCATATCTGTCACGGAGCTTCCAAAGCTACAGAAAGGCATCCGAACGCCAGGTGTCATTCTCCCTCCTCTGCAGATTACGGTAAAAAGCCAACTTGTCCTGCCCCTCCCCTCTTCTCTCTTCCTACACAAGCCCAACTCTGACCTTAAGCCGAGCTCGGCCACTCCCTCGGCACACAGGCCCGAAGCGGCCGAGAGGGCGCCTGGCAGAGAGGGCGAGGAGCCCGGCCGAAGCCCGCAGCACCTGCAGGCGTCCTCGGCGAGGGGCGCAGCCCACGGCCCATGCCCCGGGTGCTCCTGTCCCCTCTGCTCTCCTGTTCGGGGCGACCCTGCATCGTCGGACGCTCCTCCTCCACTCCAGTTGTTGGCCGCTAGCCCACCTAAGAACCAAATGCTTCTGCTGAGGAATCGCCGAGTCCCCGGCGATCCCGTGAGCACGGCTCACAGATGCGGACCCCCGAGGCCCAGACAGGGGGCTCTCTGTGGGAAGCTGAGGCTCGCGCCAGGCGCCCACCCCGAAGCCAGCGCTCAGGTCGCAACACTGGCCCCCACTCAGATGCCACCTTCCCCAGCACCTCCAGCGGAAAGGCACTCCTTCCTCCTAAAGTCCCAGCAAATTCTGCTTTCTCCTATAGTTATTTTTACGTTTGTTTTAGGCCTGCCTTTAACCAGTGAGCTCCTTGGGGGCAGGCTTCATCTCTAATTTATATGTTTATACTCTCGCAACCCTATCAGAATGTAGGAAGCACTCAGTATACAGTTATCAACTGAACATAAACAGTAGCTTAGCCAGGATGTTATTAAATATAGAGTAGCTGACTAAACACTGTCAGCTCCAAGCAGAAAGAGCTGGAAGAAAGGCCTCTGGTCCCACTGTTTAATGATGGGCCACTAACACATCGCGGCATATGTGGAAACAAAAGGAAAAGGAAACCAATAATGACCCTCCAGCCACTGTCAAGTCCGGGGAGTCACTGGAATACTTCTCAACAGGTGTAACTGCCAGCGATTCCGACACACCTCCCTCTCTGTGGCCTCCTCTCCGAGGACCTGGCCCACCGTCCCTGCCCCGTGCCCGTCGCGGCCTAGACTCTTCATGACCAGCAAGCCCTCCACCTGCTGTGCTTCCAGCAGCTTCTTCTCTGTGCGCCCCCCAGTCTAACTCTGGCGAGGAGGAGCCACGACTCCCAGCTGCGGCTCCTGGGACGGGAGGAACATGACACGCGATGGGCCCCTGGTCTCACTTTAAAGCACGTGGGCTGTGACACTGTGCAGCAGTCACGCCCATGTCCCTCCATCTCATCTCTGGGGAGCCTGGTGCGCCTCCTCTCCTCACACCTCCAACAGCCCCCTCCCACCCTCGAGCAGCTGATGACCTCAGAGAACTCAAGCCTCACAGAACAAGCTCCTGCTACACATCTACAGTTCCCCACCCCCTGCACCCTCTCTCCTGTCCACAACCCTCTGGGTGCAGCCAGGGCTTCGCCTCTGCCCTTCTCCCCTCCCCCCTTCCTGCCACGGCTTGGACTTCCCCACATCACAATCCCTGCAGGCGCCACCGTCTCATCTACCCGGCAGAATCTGGCCACTTGTCACCCGCTCTGCCACCACCCAGGGCTGGGCCCCACTCCCACGCTCACCCGAATCCCCACAAAGCCCTGCTGGCCTCCCTCCGTCCTTCCTGCCCAGCCCCTCCCAGCACACCACTCCCCCCGGAACCCCGGAGGGCTTCCCGAGGTCGGCGCACACCCGACCGTCTGAGAGTCCCCATCCGCCTCTGCTTCCTGTGCATTCCCGCCACCCTCGCAGCAGAACGAGCATTGCAGACCCAGCTCCTGTCTGCTCCAGTCATGCTGGATCCCCAGTGCCTAGGACAGTGCCTGTCCCACAGGAGATGCTCGGGACTCCTGGCGAATGAATGAACATGAACGAAAGGGTATGCGGGAAAATCCTAAGCACGGCCTATGGTAAGTGACAGGGAGCTGCCTCCATCCACCCCATGCCTGGGCAGCCGTGGGCCTCGAGCGAATGAAAGCGGGCAGCAGGCAGCGGTCCCGCCCAAGGGTGCATGGGGCAGATCCAACCATGCCCCGGGAGCCCGTGGCCCTGCTGTCACGCTGGACACGAGAGCAGGCACACGGCTGGCAGGCCGAGCCAGGGTGTCTGTCAGATGGCATCCTCAGCAGCTGGCCAAGGGAAGAGAAACGTGGGCACAGAGGAGGAAAACCTCACTGTGTCAAGTCTGCCAAACACCCTGCTGATGTTTAGTGTCACGTGACGTCGGTCATCTGTGTTCTGAAAACAGCGACCATGACACTGCTCTCCCCGCAGCGCCTCAGAGAAAGCCACAGCGAGCTCTGCTCTGCCTTGCTCAGCCGAACCCGAAACCCACTCCCGCCATCTTCCCAGATGCCTTCTGGAACTTTCCCTACTGTCCTGTCTGACTCGAGAGGAAGCCCCACTGGCATCTGCATCAGGAGACAGGGAAGCGACCTCTGCTGGCCTCTCCCGAGCCTGAGGGCCTCGCTGCTACAGCGGCTGGACACCATTTGCCTAGCGACAGCGAGTGAGCGGCTTAGTTCCCAAGCTGTCCAGAGCGCACCCACCATCCTGCAGATGGACTTGGCGTCCGCCGAAAACTTCTCGGAATACTCCTCCGTGTCATTGTTCACTCGCCGCTCCACCTCCTCCCGTTTGACTTTCTCTTTGAATTTTCTGAATGGAGAATGTCCCTGAATCATTTCATATATCAGACAGCCAAGTCCCCACCAGTCAGGACTAAATGTATAGTGTTCATTATTGATAACTTCAGGAGCTACATAACAAATACAGGAAATTTAAATTAAATTAAATTTGCTTTTAAATTTTCTTCTAATTCCAAATTACACACTCTAAATGTAATGTTTGCTACAACATGGATCAACCTGGCAAACGTGTTTCGCGAAAGCGGCTGGACACAGAGGCGGAACAGCGCACGATTCTATTTCTAGGGGCCAGTGGCTGCAGGGCAGGGGTGGGAGGTGAGGGACGAGGCGACTGTTACGAGTACAGGTTTCTTTCTTGTGGTGACAGAAGTATTCTGAAATTAGTGGTGGTCTCTGTACAACTCTGTGAACACACTGGAAGCCACCTAACTGTACACTTCAGATAGGTGGGTTTACGGTATGTGAAGCATATTTCAATAAAGCTGCCATCAGAAACAGTATCCATTCGCAGAACAGGAAGTGAGTGGCCCCAGAGTGACCACGGAAAGGTGCTCCGGGGAAGACCCGCCCCCTGAGGGGTGTGCCCGCCGAATGCACAGAGGTGCCCATGCCGTTGGCCATCTGTTCACCACACGGTCAAGACCCGCAGCAGCAGCTGACAGCAGAAAACAGTGGGCCGTGGGGTGTCACTAAGGGACTCTACAGAGGCCCTCGAGTCCCTCCTTCATGTCAGAGGCCACCCCTGGGACAGGCTGGCACCGCTGGGCTGGGAGCTGGGAGGGTAGTCCCCTGGAGCTGACCCAAGGCCAGGCTTCAGAATAGTCAGGGAACAAGAATTCGCAAGGGGCCTGCGAGGCCAGTGTGTGCGTGGGTGGCAGCGGCAGAGTGAAACCTGTCCCCGTTCAGGCCCTGCCGCTGCTGAGCCGCATGGCCCTAGGGGCCTCACTGCCGGGAGGGTCCCCGCAGCCCAGCGCAGGCTGGGTCTGGACTTCAGACACCACCTGGCCACCGGGCGGGAGGGACCCCCAGGTGCTCTCGCACGCCCACTTCTCTGTGCTCCGAGGGCTTGGCGCCCACACAGGCAGCGCAAGCCTTGCGGGGGCGTCTCGTACGTACCCATGTAGCCGACTGTTCCAACTCTTCCTCGAATCGTCTCCCCTTTGGGGATCTCCACGGCTAAACCAAGGTCTGAAATCCGGATATGTCCTGTGTGTGTTCAAACACATTACACAAATCACAGGGGCGTGCTGACACTTTATGACAACACAGAATGGGAGAAAAACATCTAAAGAACACGGAGAGCAATTTTAGCAATCCACACCCGGAAACATTGAAATCTAAAATTATATTTAACTTTTCTACTTTTAGTAAAATACCATCCACTGAATTCAGTTCCACTAATGGCAGGAAATTAGATTTCTGCCTGGCTATTGATCAGGAAGCCCTTTAACTACACACAACCAGCCGATAAGGTTTAGTATTTTATTTCCACATAACTACCAGATACTTAAATAAAACTATAATAAACACTATGTCAACTACAAAATAGCAAATGAACACTTTCTGTCAGAATACCAGTAGGCTTTTATGCAGGGACAACAACAGACGAATACTATGGCGTTTTTCTCTGAAGAAATGATAAAAGTCAGGAAAATAGTAAATAAAATAAAGGAACTTCATTTAAAAACTATATTATGTGTTAATATCTTTAATATGAAGACTTAAACAGTTATTAAATTCCTTGAGAAAATAATAAGTTACAGAAAACATTCTTTTGAGAGTCTATTAAAAGAAAGCAGGCCTGGAAACAGACGCCCTGTTCAGCTTATTCACCTGTGTCCCGAGCTTCGAACATAGTACCTGCCATCTAGCAGATGCTCAATACATATCTACTGAAGGGATAAATGAATCAACCAGTAAATACTTACTGAACGCTAAAAACATGCAGCAGGCCCTCCTCCACCCAGAAGCAGTTTTACTCCAGTCTACATTAGTCTAGAGACAGGACTTGGACCCCTGCCCCAGGCTATAGCTCGCCATGAACTGTGTCCCGCCCGGGTGCACACCCACGCTGGGAGGCAGGAGGGTGGGGGGTTAAAGCAGATTCGGGAACCACAGAGCCTAGTTCCAGTCCCAGCTCTGTCATTTATTAGCACTTCTCATTTTCCTCCTGTCATATAGGAAGATCCCCTCAACAACGCAGTTTTTATGTATTTCACGTTTAAGTAGAGCACATGCATGGTGTGAAATTAAGTATCCCTCTTATTTTTCTACTAACAAAGTGATTTTTTAAACTGAGAAATGAACAATGAAACCACTGACAAACTACCCAACACTCCGAGTTCGAGAACACGTCTGATGGTGGGGCTGCAGGGAGCAGGCACACTAAGACACGGCCGGTGGGAACACAAGCCAGCACGACCCCACTCCTGTGACTGTGTCCCGGAGACACCAGAAAGGATGAGAAATGACAGGTGTCCAAGGCTGCGCACTGCTGCACGAATGGAAACAGCCCACCCTCTCCCAGTGGGACTGGGTGAATCAGGCGGTGCGTCTGCAGGCAGCGGGACTAAGGGATCCGGAAGGATCTCCACTCACTGTTGAAGAGTGATCTCTGTTACCCAGTAAGAGGGTAAAGTGGAGAAAAATATCATAATGATGTTAACATCATGAGGAACTAATATTTTCAGCATTAGGAGAAAAACACGCACGCATGAAATGAAAAAGTTAAATGAAAATTAGGAATATCAATATGAATCCATGATGAATATTTTCTTTTAAAAAGAAAAACAAGACAAATGTTTTCTCTGTCCACTGACAAGGTCTAGGAAGAGCCAACGGGGCAGCAACGGGCATCTTGGTGCCCACGCGGCGGCCTCACAATGCCACTTTCCACGTACGAGGCCAGGGCCCTCTGGAGAAATGGTCGATCCCAGGCCTCGGTCAGCACATGTGCAAGATAACCCTGGAACACTGCCGCAGCAGAAAACAGGAAGTTACGAAAGCCCACCGGACACCCCGTCCAAAGATGGAACAGTCAACATCAGAAAGAATGATGATTCCGATGGATTAAAACATATCGATGTGTTAAAACCCACAAGTTCATAATGACACGGAAAAATGAAACCTCGTTGCTTGTCTTGGAGAATGATTGAAAACAGAATATTCTGAAAAGTGAAAATATAGGGAAGCAGTATTCCAGTATTTCACCTGATTTTCCTGAACAAACAAGTATACAAATGTTGACGAAGCAAAATTCTTTTTTATAGATGAATCCCAACAAATAGGTGCAAAAGGAATGACAGAACTAGAATATCACCATTTTATAATCCCGATGAAACGAGGTATCTCGACAATGATTGTTAAGCCATTAAATGAGAGGCTGGCAGGATCTGAGTAACGGCTAGATCAGGCTGACAGCATTCGAAAGCACAGACCAACCCGAACGCCACAAAAAGAGAGATACTCAGCCACCACCCGCCTCCCAACGTACTGCAACAGGAAGCACACACGACGTCTGCTCACCCACGACCAAGCCTGGGACCCTTCCAGCCTCCAGATCTAACAGGCTTACAGGAAAAGCGGGTGGTACGGGTGGGGGTGGGGAGCACATTAAATCCAGCCAAATCCACACCATGGGAGATCAGAGGAACATCCACGTACTACCTGCTGGGGCCATAACAAAGTGCCACAGACCGGAGCCTTAAACAATAGGACTTTACTTCCTCACGGTCCTGGAGGCTGGAAGCCCACGGCCAAGGTGCTGGAAAGGCTAGCCTCTCTCCGCGGCATGTAGACGACAGCCCTCTCCCCGTGCCCTCACCTCCATCACTCCTGTGTGTATCTGTGTCTCACTCTCTTCTTACAAGGCCACCAGTCATATTGGATCAGGGCCCACTGCAATGCCCACATTTTACCTTAATCGCCTCTTTAAAAAACTTTCTCCAAACACAGTCACGTTCTGAGGTCCTGGAGGTTAGGACTTCACCACATGAATTTTGGAGGGACACAATTCTGCCCATAATACCTGGTTTCACAAACAGATAAATAACAAAAAGAAGCAGGGGGGAGGAACCTATGAAAATGAAAAAAGACTCAACAAGATAACAACCAAATAAAATGAGGTTCACTGAATAGTCAATTATAAATACACTCGATTATAAAAACTTTATGAGATAATTAAAGATTTAAAGTCTATGGAATATCAGGTGATATTAAGGAATTGTTAAATACTTTGGGATGTAATAACAGTCTTGTTTTTATGTTTAAAAAATAGAACCCTTATCTTAGATAGAATAGGATGTGATTTCCTGGAAAATCACTGTCAATAACAAAATGCTACTGGTTTTTATACAAACTCATTACTTATTCCACTCTTTAGGAATCCACCTACTTCGTAAAACAGGCCTCTGCTACAGACAATATAAGCGCGATACAGTTTCCGTTGTCATCACAACCACCAGCTGAATTTCCTAAGTCAAGTCCCCCGTAATGTGTAAGTTTGCAAAAAAAAGCGCTGCCATTTTAGGATGGTCAAAGGGTAACTGTACCTCATGCCTAGGACAGACGACATCATCTTTTCTCACCTAATTCCACCACATAAGTCACGTTCTGCTTCAGAGACAAAAACAAAACCTCAGGAGCTGTCCAGCAGGGAAATAAAAGCATGTATTCTGTGGCTTACTGGCAGAAATCAGTTCTTAGGAATCTTAATTGCATGACAGCAAAAATCCTAAAATCAACTGCATTTTTTAAATATTAGAAACGAAAGTATAGCTAGGATTACATTTTTTTCAATTAAAAGAATAAGAAAACAAAAAAGATTAAGTCTCCTGAAATCAAGGAAAGCAAACAAGGTTTGTCACTCCTTTCTGTTCTTAGCTACAACATGAGCAGGTCCACAGTGTGTAAGAGCAGTAACGGGCAACGCCCAGGAACGCTGCTGGGCCCCTGCCTCTCGCCAGGGGGGACAAGGCCGTGGGGACCCATGGACGCTGACCACAGCCAGAAGAGCCTAAGGACAAACAGGATGACCACGGGAACAGAACAGAGCCCAGCCACTGGTCCACACATACAAAGACACTCGATTTACGACAAACCTTGTGCTCCAGAGAGGCAGGGAATAAATGTCTCCCCAGTCAACGGTGCTGGGTCAACTGGTGACAAAAGTGTATCTTAACCGCTACTTCGCACCGTAC
This sequence comes from Eidolon dupreanum, assembly GCA_028627145.1. NCBI lineage: Eukaryota > Metazoa > Chordata > Mammalia > Chiroptera > Pteropodidae > Eidolon > Eidolon dupreanum. The sequence goes on from CM053513.1 coordinate 89,456,136, forward strand.
AGAAAAATCAGTTCCAGATGGATTACAGAAGTAAATGGGAAACATAAAACACGAATGTTTTTGGAAGAAAATATCAAAAGTTCTAGGTCTAGGAGTAGGCAGAATTTTCTTAATCAAAACACACACAAAACAAACATCACACATAATGGGACAGTAATTCATAAACTGGAATGTACCAAACTACGAATGTCTGGAACTTCTGCTTCCCACCAAGGAGTAGTGGCTGATACATTTGCCCTCTGCCCGAAATAATTTAAAAGACGATCGAATACACTGCTGGACACTGGGCCAAGGCAGCCGCGGGCCGTGATTCCCGAGTGGAGAGGGACAGGCGGGCTGGGCCCCACGACCTTCCTGGTGTCCCTGCTGGCATCCCACCTAAGAGCGACCTTCAGGTCATGGCACAGGAAGGGGCAGCTACACAGAGCAGGTGGTCTCGCTGAGGTCAGAAGACAGAGGCTAGACCTCGAGAAAGACGAGGTAGAGAAGGTCAGCTCTACCTTGTGGGGGAACGTTCTGGAGAGGAGCGAGCTACACAGAGAAAGACCTACCGATCCCCGCATGCGGTTTCCTTAAGGCCACTTACAGAACGAACAAATGAGGGACTTCTGAACAAGTCACGTGCTCAAACGGTGCTACAGGGAACAAGAAGACAACGCAGCACCGAGGAATGAAAGGAGCCCCCTCCCCCCAAAAAAAACTGTCTTGCGTTCACACACTGAATGACTCAGTATCGTTATGATGTCAATTCTCTACACATTTGCTATAGATTCAACATAGTTCCAATCAAAATCCCAGCATGTTATAAAGTTTTTTTGTAGAAATTGAATGATATACTAAAAACATATGAAAAACTGTCAGCATCAATGAAAAATCTGCTCCTCATGTTCTATTTTCACTCTTATTAGTTTCTTATGACTTTTCCTTGGTGTTTACATATAGATACGCAAATGCAAATATACATCACTATTTCCTCTCCCACAACAGATAACACACTATACGCTGTTCTGCACCTTACTTTTTCCAGTTAACAGCATACGCTGGAGATCGCCCCCCACTGCACACAGAGTGCATCCTGCCTCTTTAAGCCATTTTAATTCCCACTCTGATCAGCAGCACAAAGAACGAACCACAGGGAGTTAGGGCTGGGGTTAGAGTTTGGGTAAAAAAAAGAAAAAGAAAAAAGAAGATTAAAAAAAAAAAGAATGAATCACAGGCTAGGAGCCAGAAGCTATGGATGTGACCTTGGCAAGATCCTTCCAAATCTTGGTGTCACCTTCCACCAAAAGTGAAGTCCTTCCCTTCCTCACAGGGCGGCTGTTTCACGCACACACTGCAGGAAGCAGGAAGCGCGTGGCGGAGCGTGAAAGGAGTCTATGCACTGGACGCGCCCGCGCTGGCCTTCGGGGCCCTTGCCTTCAACCCTGCCCTCCCCTTGGTTGGCATCCTGTTGGCCTGTCACATGCTCTCCACTAGACTGCAAGACTTCTCAGACAGCCAAAATAATCACCTGAAAAAAGTTCCCTCTCAGCATTTAGGTGGTTACTTGTTAACACACAGGGTGCAGGTGTCACCCAGAGAACCGAGGTCTGAGTGGGTGCCCGCGCTGCTGACAAGGGTCCTTCCAAAAGGCCGTTCCTGTCCCGGCCAGTGTGAGAGTCCACGGGGCGTCTACACTCCTGCCCCGTGACCTGTGCTCTGCCAAGGGGACAGTACCCAGAGCAGCCTGGAAACACACGTCCAAGGAATAAAGCAGGATGTGGGTGAACAGCGAAGAAGAGGAGAGAGAAAAATGTCCTTTCTTTCACTTGACCTTGATATGCTTCTAAAGCCTAATCATTAACTGAAAACTATGACCATCGCCGCTTTTTGCCTAAATACAGGGGAATGGTAATGTTATCTACATTATAATTAAAAAAAAAAAACATGTACCCGTTTCTTTTTGTTGTAGTTTCTATTCTGCATTAACCGGCTAAGTCCACATTAGCTTTGTGTCCAAGTCCCTCTCTACAAAGTCTATGCTTTACACAGGAAAGGCTCACTCACTTACCATGATCATCGAGGAGAATATTCTCAGGCTTTAAGTCTCTACAAAGGAAGAAACAACAACAAAAAGCTCAATTATTCAGAGGTTGAAACTGGCCCCTCAGCACCCAGCAGAAATAACCGCAGCTGTCTCTACGCTGCGAGCAACAGCGAGAACGGCGGATAACGAAACCACCCTGCGTGGATCGAGTCATGAGCCTCCTGGGTCGTCACAAGGCTCCGGTCATCACGTGGAAGGACGAGGAGTCGACAAACAATGTACATGTGACGACGGTGTAAAGTGGACACCTCGCAGACTACACAGACTTAACTGGAGACGGTGGGTTTTGAAACGCGCGCCCAGCGGTCGGGAATGAGTCCTGAAGGCGCGCGGCTCCAATTCTCGGATCGTCGGGATACTTTTCAATGTGTCAACTGAAAATTCCCCGTACTAGCAGAACTCACCCAGTTGGAGGGGTCAAACAGCCGTGGAGTCCAGTCCTGGCTCCGCCCCTCGTCGGCTGTGTGACCTCAGCCTCTCTGAGCCTCAGCGTCTCCCCTGCCACGTGGGGGACCGACACCCACTCTCAGGCGGTGCGGCGTGCGGCGCGGTCCACAGCAGTGACAGTCGAGGGACAGCACAAGCTTCCAACAGATGTAAATCACTAGAGACGAAACTGTCTGAAATCCCAAACTACTTGTTTATTTTTTCCCTTAAAAATTTATTTTTCAAAGGATTTATATTTTACCGATTTCAGGTGCGTCCTAAGCACAACAACCCGTCTCCCCCGAGCATCGCTCCCAACCAGTGGGCACGCCACTAGAACCCACAGAGAGCTGAAGCCAGCGGAGGGGACAACACCACGGAAACATGTGAGCGCGGCAGTGGGCGAGAGGATGGTCTCAGGAAAGCTCCAGAAAGAGGGGCCTCGGCCAGCAGCCGAGCACGGGCCAAGCGAGTGCCCGCGGCACAGCCAGTGCCAAGCCTCCTCCGCCAGAAACAATGCCCAGAAAAAGAGCAGAAGCCACCTGCTTAGAGGCTCACGAAGACGCGGGTGCAAGGACGCCCAGCTGCATTTCCGGGAAGACACGCACACACAGTGTCACCACCTCCCTGGGAAGAGGGCCAGGCCGCGGAAGGGCGGAAGTGGTGGCTTCGGTTTGCACTTTCTAGCCACGTGCAGATGCTCCCGCATCATCTGGGTGGGACGATGAGCACTTTTGTTTTTTCCCTTTTTTCTTTCTGTATTAAAACACCCCTAAACGCTCGCTGCTCCAAGCGTGGGCCGGCATCGCTGAGAGCTGGTCGGAATGCAAATCCGGGCCCGGCCGCACGCTCCTGACCCCGAGCCCGCATTTCGCTGGTCTTCGAGTCACCTAGAAGGTGAGCAGCCCTGTCCTGAAGCAGTCCCTCCAGCACCACGCCCAGCTGTCACCAAGCGCTGCCTGTCACCTAGCCCTGCAAGGAAGCCATGGTGCGTGTTTCACATAACAGCAACAGCAGCAGACTAACAGTGCGTGCGGAACGCTCACTGCATGACTTGTGCTGTAACTGTCACGGAGCCTCCGTGGGTAGCAGCAAGGCTTGGGGCCACGCAGAGGGGAGGGACAGCGCGGACAACCTGCTGGCATGCTGTGGGGTAAGTGGAAGAGGAAAGCATGGGCCAGTGTGGCTACAGCTGGAAGTTTCCAGAACTCTGGCTTAACTGGAGCTTTGGTATGGCCTAAGTATTTAGAACGTGGTCTGGAAAAATAGCTCCACTCCAATCAAAGGCATCGGGAGCAGTGGTCTGGATGGGGGCGGGATGAGAAAAACACTGCTCTGAGTTCTGCTCAGACACTTTACAGCTGACAACCCTGGGGTCCACACCGAGACCCGACGTTTGGGTAAGGATTGGCAGGGTTCATGCCCCAAGTTTCCCCAAGCTTTGCTTCTCTGGGGCACTGTCCACAATGACCGCTCAGAGCTGAGCCAGAGAAGTCAGCGACCTTGACCCCACCACTATGAGTGACAGGTGCTTCTACCTGCTCTCTAGGCCTGCTCGCCTGTGACCTGGGATATCCCCGCCTCCTCGGATCTAGAAGGCATAACCCTGTGGCTCTGCTTCCTTTGTGAGTGTGCTGAAACCGTCAGACAGTGCCCAATGAACTCGTCACTGTGGAGAAACGTCTCAGGCTCTGGATTAGAAACTGTTTTTAAACACCTACAGCACCCAGTCTTCCTAGGCGGTCGCCCACCCAGTATTAACCAGGCCCGACCCTGCTTAGCTTCCGAGATCAGACAGGATCGGGCATGGTCAGGTGGCATGGCCGTAGACCTGGATTAGAAATTTTACTTCCCACCAAAACGAAGCAAAATAATTGATTTAATGGTTAAAATAAGCTGCAAAATTTAACTCCACTCTAAGAACTGGCTTTGTAGCCTAAAGAATCTGCAGAGAGAAAATGAAAACCCATACCAACCTACACCAGAGCGTAACAACTGAAGACCTCACTGTCCACTAAATGTCTCATCCCGGCCAGTTAGAGAGCATGACCGCCCCATTCTTAAAGACGGGCCCGTTCCGCACTAGGCTTCACCCTCTAGTATACTTTGGCTTTGCCTCAGGAGACCTTGCCTACAACAGTGACATCAAGGACAACTGATGGGAGGGCCGGGGCAGAGCTGGCCTCTATGACGTCATTCTCGACCTGCCTCGTCTCTGTATTCACTGTATGTAAACGTGACAGCATTTATCAGGCTGACTTTTAACTGATTCTTCTAGTCTGAATGCCCAGAGGGTGCACCACTTCAAGCTTTTGTACATCTACCCATAACTTCCCTCCCGTGAAGCACCAACAGAAGCAGCAGGATTCTAGTGAGGAAAGAAAAATAAACAAACATGAGCCTACCTGACGCTGTATATAGAAAATCCTAAGGAACTCACACCAAAACTTCTAAAGCTAATGAAAGAGGATGGCAAGGGCACAGATCATTACACAGAAATCAGTGGTATTTCCACGTTCTAGTGATGAACAATTTAAAAGTGAAATTAAGATAACTGCATTTGAAATAGCAACGAAAGAATAAAACACTTAGGAATAAACTTAACAAAAAAGTACAATACTTATACACTGAAATCTACAAAACACTGCTGAGAGAAACAAAGGACCGTCCAAATCAATGGAAGATACCATGTCCATGTGTCAGAAGAGTCAGTGTGGTTAAGATGCCCACTATCCTCAAGGTGAGCTACAGATTCAATGCAAACCTCAGCAGGCAAAAAAAAAAAAAAAAAAATTCTTTTCAGACACTGACATGCTGATCTTAACATTTATGTGAGAACACCAAGGTCTCAGAATAGCCAAATTCATCTTAAAGAACAAAGTTAGAGGCTTCATGCTTCAGTTTCGAAACTCACCAGAGAGCTACGGTAATCCAGACAGCGTGGTGCTGGCAGAGGGTGGACGCAGGGACCCACAGAAGAGAGAGCTCAAAAATAAACGCTCCTATGGACAGCCAACTGGTTCCAGACAGGTGCCGAGGCAATTCAGTGGGGAAGTGACAGCATTTTCAACAAATGATCCTGAGATTCAGACTCTTACACCATCTACACTATGTTAAACGATTAACTCAAAAGATTTTAAACTCAAAATTAAGAGTTAAAACTATAAAACTCTTCGAAAAAAAACAACGAACAAAATCTTCATGCTGTTGGTTGGACAATGATATTTTAGATATGACACCAAAAGTGTGATCAATAAAAGAAAAAATCAGTAAATTGGACTTCCTTAAGATTTAAAACTTCTGCACTTCAAAACTGACAATTAAAAAAATAAAAAGACAAGCCACAGACTTTAAGAAAATATTTGCGAATTTTATATCTGGTAAAGGATTTATATCCAGAATATATAAAGAATTCTTTCAACTCAAGAAGCTAATCCAAATTAAAAATGGGCAAAACATTTGGATATATTACTAAAGAATATATAAGAATGGTCAATAAACATATGAAAAGATGCTCAATAGCATCAGTTGTCACGGAAACGCAAATCAAACCATCATGATATATCGCCTGGCGCCCATTGGGATGGCTAGAATCAAAAAGGCAGACAATAACAAGGGTTGGAGAGGATGAGGAAGAACGGGAATCCTGGAGGGAATGTAAAATGGTGCAGCCGCTCTGGAAAACAGCATGGGATTTTCTTATAAAGGTAAACATAAATTCTCTGTATGACCAAGAAATTCCTCTTGTAGGTTATCTACCCAGGAGAACTGAAAACAGATGTCCACACAAAAAACTCATATGCAAATGTTCACAGCCACATCACTCATAATATCCAAAAAGTGAAAACAACAGAAAATGTCCATCGACTGACAAATGGACAAATAAAACGTGGTCCATCCAGACAATGGAATATTACTCCACCATAAAAAGAGTGAGGTCCTGGTAAGTGCTAAAACGTGGCTGAGCCTCAAAAGCATTATGCTAGAGGGCAGATGCCGGACGTGAATGACCACATGCTGTGTGACCCCATTCATACGTAACGTGCAGAAAAAGTAACCCTATAGACAGAAGCATGACGTGCCCAGTGTGAGCACCGTCTAAAAGTGAGGGACTGGAGACAGCACACGTGGTGACTGAGACAGCATGAAAGGTGACCCTTTGGGAACATGACAGACTGAGGTCACAGGGAAAAAGCCGACATGGGCATCTCCAGCCCTCTCCCATTTATTATCTGTTTTTTTCCCCTATTATTTCTGTAATTGCTAGAAAAATGCAATGAAATTTAACTTTTTTCCCTTAAAATTGTAAAAGGATTTCCCCTATCTAATGAATACATCTATCACCTATTGATTTATTTATTTGGTGAGAACATGTAAGTTCCACTCTCTTAGCAAATTTCAATGACACGATAGTGTTACTGACGGGCATCTCCATGTTCATTATCCCCAGACCTTACTCATCTCACAGCCGAAAGTCTGTGCCCTTTGACCACTCTCTCCCCTGGCAACCACTTTTCCACAAGTCTGACTTTTGTTTCAGATTCCACACATAAGTCGCACCATGCAGGTTCTGTCTGTGTCTGGCTTACCTCACTTAGCAAAACGCCCTCAAGGTCCACCCATGTTGTCGCATGTGGCAGGATGTCCTTTGTTCTCCAGTGTGTGTGTGTGTGTGTGTGTGTGTGTGTGTGTGTGTGTGAGTGAGAAAGACCCGCTGATGGACACTGAGGCTCGTCCGAGCCGAGTCTCGGCTGTGTGAGCGATGCTGCAGAGAACGTGGCGTGGAAATACCTGCTCCAGATCCCACACATACATCCTGCAGACATGCGCCCCGCAGCGGGATTGCTGGATCATACGGTAGCTCTATTTTTAATTTTTTGAAGGACCTCCATACTGTTTTCCACAGTGGTGAATTTGAAAACATTCTTAAAAGCCAACTCTTTAAAAAATTTTCATAGTCTATTTGCCATATCCCCATGCATACACACTGTACATTGCTATAAAAAAATAATTCTGGTAATTTACAAGACATTGCAGGATCAAAACAATAGAAAACAAAACACACCATCCCCAGAGAGGCAGAAGAACACGGGAGAACGTTGTGTCCCCGGCCGCAGCTGGCAGACCAGGACCTCCCTGAGGCTGCAGGGTGGTCTGGGGAAAAGCTTTTACATGAGAAGAAAATGCCGCCCCAAAGCCCAAGTGCTATTTAATAAGGGGTCACTCCTGCATGCTGATGTACAGACGGCATCGGCGCAGGAGACTGTTCTTGGCTAAAAGCACTTTAGCTCTTCTGATTTTACAGGCTATGTTCCTAAGTTAATTTTTAAAAGACATTCAAAACCCTAAAGGCAACAGTTTCCTTTTAGACTTGCATAATAAACAGGCAATCAAATTGTCTCAAGAGATTGAGTGAAAACACTTGGCAGGACTTAAACTGCGCGCACACGCGCGCGCGCGCGCGCACACACACACACACATTAGTTTTTTAGCTTGGTTTGTTTTAATTGAAAGACTGACTTCTTGGATAAAGTGGTTTTGTACTAAAAAGTATGAAACTTTTCTCCAGATTTTCTTCCCACACCTACACTTTATTTCATTCACTTGTTTTCACCAAATATTTTAGACAAAGCCGATGACAGGTCAAAGTACCTGAGGGTGTGACAAACCACCACGACCCTGAAACCACTCGACCTTAGCACCCACACAGCCCGCGCTCCCCGAGGGACGAGCCAGCTGGGGCACCCAGCTCCCGGCTGCCTTGCATGCTGTGCAGCAGCCCAGCCCCAGGGCGCCCGAGTCTTCTGTGGTCTGTTGTCCCTTTGTTTCACGCATTCACCTGAAGGAAGAGCAGAGGACTAGAGAGAGAAGAAACGCCAGCCACGCTCCAGGAAAATTCCATCTGGAATAAAAGGCCCTCCAGGATGCCACAGCTCACTACTAACTTCTCAGCCTTTCCTCCAAATAAATAACATTCTCCACAAGGCACAGCCGAGGGCCTGGCAGGCGACAGAGCCAGCACGGCTCGCTCCCGTCCTCCTGCCCTCGCCACTAACTCAGTGTAGGGGACGCCCCCGCTCACCTCCGGGTCGCCAACACAGTGCACTCGCCCTGAAGAACCGCGCCTCCTTTCCCCCTGCTTGGACCTCGGCCACCTCTCCAAGCTGTCACCTAAGTGCCAGCTCCTCCAGGAAGCCTTCCTTGATCAGGCCTGGGCCTGATTTAAAGCGCTAACCTCAAACGCAGAACCGCTCAGGGGACATGGGCGCCCCTGGGCAGACGCCTGTGAGCGTCGCGCCACGTTCTGGGTGCTCCTGCGTGAGGCCCCGACCTCTCCGCGGGACAGGCGCCCTGGGGCGGCTCCCTGGGGAGGAGGGCAAGGCCGCCCCAGGGCCCTCAGTGCTACCTGGTAACATGCGGGCCCCTAAGGACCGCTGGCCTCCTCTCTCTGACCTTAGACTGCCGGAACAGTGAAGCGGTCCTGTTTGCGCCCCCTCCCTGCAGAAAGGAAGATTTTCCTTCTGGTCTGGTGAGTTGTCAAGCGGCAATCTTTAAAAATAAGAAAGAGGACACGAAACCTCTCCTTTGAAAACTGCGAGCTGTGCTTTAAGAGGTCCTTAGATTCAAGGGGGACACGTTACTAGAGGCTGAAGGCCATCGGTCCTTCATTCAACAAACACTTAGTGAGCACCTCCTGGTGGCGGGTGTGAACACAGCGGCGGACGAGACAGACTCGGCCACCGCCCAGTGCTCACCGCCCGCAGGCCAACCCGAACCTCCGCCTGCCCAGCCCGAGGCCGGCGGGAGCCCGGGGTGAGGGCCGGGGGAAGCGATCCTCCGGCGAGCGGTCCAGTACTGCACCTGCGCACCAGCGCGCGGCAGCGGGGCCGACGCGCTCAGCGGGGACGGGCTGCTGACGTCCTGCAGGAAACTCGGACTCCACGCCCTCGGGCCAGCCCCATGCCTCAGCGCCACCGCTCTCTCCATCCAAGCACGACGACAAGGCATCCTCCATCCAGACAGCCACCGCTGTCTCTGGAAGAATCGTTCCCACGGCAGCAGCCGCCCCTTGCTCAACGCAAGGCAGGGCCGTGTCGACCCCACCTCGTCCTCGAGAGACAGTTAACGTGGATCTGCGACGCGTACGACAAAGAAAAGCCAGGGAGATAAGGGGCTTCTGAGGCGCTGCAGGCTGGCGCGACCAGCCCCGGAGCGAGAGCATGCCGGGCACCACGAGGACACCGAAGGGACGCACGCAGGGCAGGGCCTCTGGACGGAGGGCAGCGTGGCGCTAACGCGGAATGACAGGCGGGTGCTTTCGCGTGGGGGAAGGGCGGTGAGGAGAGGCGTCAACAGGGAACCGCAGGTGCAAAGGGGTGAAGGCCCGGGGACGCCGGACGGCTGGGCGCTGCCGGTCCGCGTGCGTCACGAGGGCAGAGGGGACCCACTGGGGAGCAGCAGGACACGCGGCTGGAGCAGTCGGTGCGGAGCGGCTGCACAGGGCCCCACGCTGCGGACGGCATGACAGCAGCGGGTCTGCCCCACAGAAAGGCGCCGTCGTCGCTCTCACGGAGTCGGGACTGGGCAAGGCTGGCACCGCAGAGGCCAGGTCAAGCTTCTGCCCGCACGCCGGCCTTCGGGAGACAGGGACCGAGCCTGCGAGCCCAGAGAACAGTGACGGGGGAAATGCTCAGAGTGATTCGGTGGCCAGCTGGACGGGGAGCATGAGGGCAGTGGCTACACAGACGCCTCAGGATTCGGGGCCAGGGCAAGGCCGGCGGTGCCCGCTGGGAGCGACCCGCGGCAGTGGGCAGGTGAGCGCGCAGGTGGAAGAGAGCGGCAGGCCCAGGCCCCAGCACCTGGAGCATGGTGCAGAATGCCTTCCTCCCGGCCAAACACAATGCTCACGCTAAGCTAATTCCAACGGTTAATTCTCTTTACTAAATTCTAAGGTGCAGAAATGGCAAACGTAGTTTTAAGATGTTTAACTTCCATTCTATTGTGTCGGAACACAGTCCATGGTCCTTAGCAGAACTGGCGAAATGTCTGAGAATCTCAGAAATGAGTCCTCCCGCCTACTTGAGTAGCGCTACCTATATTTAACCAACTTAACAAATAAAAATTACTTACTTAGAGATGAAAGAGAACTAAAAGGAAAACCAAGGTCCACCTCCGATCCGCAACATTTGCAACAGTGTGAGTGACCAGCCCCTAGGGTCGCCACCGGGGGGCTCCCCTGCTGGCCTCCTGCTCCAGCCCCAGATGGGCCAGTAGAAGCCGAGCCAGAGCCTGAGGCTCATGGAGTACAGGCCCCCGGGCCCCAGGAGTTGGTGCCGTTCTTACCTGTACACAATTCGTTCCCGCTGCAAGTCCTCCAAGCCACAGCACACCTCGGCGGCATAGAAGACGGCTCTCTGCTCGTCGAAGCCGGGGTTGCCCAGGTTGTAGATGTGGAACTTCAAGTCCCCTCCGTTCATAATGGTTAGCACCAAGCACAGGGCATCTTTGGTTTCGTAAGTGTAGCACAGACTAACCTAAAGATGGCAGCGTCACAAAAAACAAAACGAAAACCTGCTCATGCACTGGTGACCCACTCTACTTGCTGGCAACACTCCAACAACGCACGCCGGAGCTCCGGAAACACCCCGACGCTCTGCTTCAGGTGCTTCTGGGACTCTCCCCGTCGAGGCTCTCACACTTCCGTACTGAAGGGAGAGGATACGCTACGTCTAGGTGGCAAAATGTCACAAGGACACTTGCGGCCATGGTTCCTCAAAGCTAAGTTCCCATCACTGAGCGCGGATGTCCCATGCTTCCAAACACCTGGACGCGCCCCGCGACAGGCCAGGGAGGCCTCGCCACACACCCTGCCAGCCGTGCGCTGTCAGTCAACGATGGTGGCACTGGTGGCGGCACAGGGGTCTCTTATTGTGGTTTTAGTTTGCATTTCTCCGAATATGTAAATGCAGGGGGCACTGCTCAAACTTTTTCATATGCTTATCCATTTGGAACCTCTTCTACAAAGTGCTTGCTCAATTTTTTGCCAACTTTTCTATTGGTTTGTATGTCAACTTGTGTGCACATGTGCACACACACACACACACACACACACACACACACCCTGCTGGGATTCTGATTGAGACTGCACTTAATTTACTTAATCTATACATCAATTTGGGGAGAACTGCATCTTCACAGCACTGAGTCTTCCAACCCACAAACATAGAACCCCTTCATTTACTTATTCTTCTGTGATTTCTTGTAATAGCATTTTATAGTTCTCAGTATAGAAGTCTTGCACATCTTCATTTGATGTCTGTCTAGGCTTTTGGGGTTTTTTTGCTATAGTAACTGGTATCAATTAAAATTTTCACTTTCTAAGTGCTTGTGGCTGGTGTCATATTTAATAACTTGGCTAACTTCTCAATCAATTATCCACAAAGCCGGACTGTCTCCACATACAGGCATGCTGTAGGCCAGGGTGACAGTGAGGATGAGGAGGAGGAGACGAACATGACAAAAGTACAGCTCAGGACCCCCCGATCAACTCTAAGCAGGGAAAAAACACAGAATCAAGACAAAGGAATATATTTCTGCATTCCATGGGAGTGGCCAAGAACACAGAAACCAAAACATTTTGTTTAAATAGAATAAACTTCTACTACGTCCCTTTCATAAAGCTAGATTGTGGATTTCTATATTTCAAGCCCGTGAGACAAATATTTAAAACAATTCCAAGATGAGCCCATTTTATTAAAGATGTTCATTTAACACACATCAGCCTGACATATCATCCACATAAAATCTTGCTATTAAATTTAGATGGCTGCCCACTGTTTTAGAATGTCTGTCCCCTGCACAAAGCCGCTGACGTTAGAACTGAGAAATAAATGCCTTGAAGGAAGGAACTCTAACACTACCAATCATTTTACAAATTATCCTTCACACTCGAGCTTCACCCAGACCTTCATACTCCAATAGCTGCTGCAGGAGATGTGTAGTCAGGTGGGAGAAACTAGGTGTAAAGATGAAAAACGCACCACTTTGTGCACGGGAAGGGCCTGGAGGGGGTCCTGACCTCACCCCGGTCCCCAGACGGTTAGTCCTTACCTGGAACAGTGAAGGCAGAATTTGAGGCTTCCTACAATTGGGATATGCTCACTGAGGGCCAAGCAGTAGACGTGCCAGGTGTCAGAAAGAGGACAGACGGAAACAGACTGGGGGCCGGGGGGCGTATCGGGTGTATCAGTCAGAGCAACCCCACTGGCCAAAGCACTCAACTGGAAGATGACAGCAAACAGAAGGATAAGCTCTGGCTGCCACCAAAGAGGGGAAGGGCACCTGGCCAGCAATGCCAGGCTTGTAGGTGTGAAGGTAACCGACGGACACGGTGATGACAAACCACAAGTTCGCAGCAGGATCACCACCGTTTGGTGCCTGTGCCCAAAAAGAACTGACTAAGAACAAGAGGGGTGTCACTAAAAAAACCAAGCTGGTCCTGGCCCCTATCGTACTTTGCACTTCGCCCCTCGGCTGAGGAAGGCGCTACTCATCACGCCGCCTGCAGGGGGCGCAGGAGATACTTACTACAAATCTACTGTGCACCTTCTCCAGGATCTTTCTTTCATTTAGAGCCATAGCTTCGCCTTTCCTCTTCTTTATTCTCTTTTTTTCTAGCTTTTTACAGGCGTACATTTTCCCTGTAGCTCTCACTTGACAGGCACAAACCTAGTTTCAAAAGGGGGGAAAAAAGGTCTACATCCCCCTGGTATTTCTTAGGCTACCAAAGAACACTGTCCCCACAATGACCCACCCCGGTTAAGGGCAGCTACGAATAAGCCGCCAGGGCCACTTCGGTGGCGGGCACTTGCGAGCTGTGGGGCCTGCTCTCACCCTCAGCTCCCTCGTCGACGGACGGGAGACAACCGAGCGAGCACAAGGCGCTCCCTGGACGTCATGACATTGGGCAAGTAGGTCTGGTGGCATGTGACCACACCACATCTATTTCACCTAAATGTGTCTCCCTGTGTCTTTGCCCTTTTTGTACAAGAGCAAAGTTTAGGAAACTGAACAGATTCTTGATCTTTTTTTAAAAAAGGTCAAGAATATAAGGAAATATATTTCATAGAATTCATAGACTTTCAAATATTTACTCTGCTTAGTTTTAAAGTAATACTTATATATTACTTAGCTTTACGCTACGAAAATTTTCAGACATACGAAAGTGGAGGGAATCATATGAGCCCCTAGGTACGAGTCCCCCAGGTTCTGGCCCATCCACATACGGTTGTCTTATTTCCTCTGACCTCTACCCACTTCTCACACGCGCACACACACACACACACACACCAGCCACATCTACTCCATACCAGACGCACACGCAACCCCCCACATCCCATACACACCTACATACAACCACATGCACATACATGCACACACCACACACACACGCAACACGGAGGATTACTTTAAAAGCAAATATAAGACATGATATAATTTCATCCATCGATAAAATAATCTTGATGGTAAAATATAAAGTTCACTGTGGAAAATATTTTAGGTTATTAGTCAGGACAATGATAAAACTCACCTGAAATTCCAGCATAACGGTCATTATTATTTTGCTGCATCACTTCTAAATCTCCTTTCTAAATCCCTCTGTGTACATGTATATCAAGAACATACACCTTGCTGCCCGCAAAGCCCTCTCTGGCTTTTAGGGAGAAATGGGCTTATATGATGGAATAGGTAGTATTTTATAACCTCCTTTTTATAGTGTGACTATTTTCTCATCATTAAATGTTCTCCCAATATATGACTATTCTCAAATTTACTTAATCGTTTTCCTATCATCAAGTCTTGGCACATAACCTTTGCATGTTTCTTTATCTTTAAGGGGCACTGCAAAGCCAAAGGAAGGGATGGGAGAAGAGGGGAGGCACCCGGCACCACACGACCAGCTGATACCAATGCTCGTTTGCTCCTCACGAAAACCCAGGGAAGCAGAGATCACACCGGGAAGTGACAGAACAGGAACTTGACCTTGGGTCCACCCAGCTTGTAGGTACATGCCCTCTCCCCTACACCACGCTGCCCCCGAAACAATGCGGCAGAGATGCCGACCGATCCCCTCCCACTGCCCTTCCCTCAGGACCCTACAAAGCTCTTTTCCCTTAAATAAAGCATAAGCGAAAACGTTACTGTCTACAGAGTAAGACCAGATGTACACCCTTCAAAGCCACCGGAAGAGGGGCTAGCATTTCGAAAAAGGCGATACACGATGGCATTTGGACCTCAAGGGCACTGAGGCTGTGTGCATTAGGGTCCGGGGTACTTCTAACAGGCGTTCAGAAGAGACATAGACTGGTCACCACTCCCACCCCCGCCCCGGGCCTTGACATAATGTCCAGTGCATCCAGAACGAGTCTGTGAAAAACCACAGCGGTTTATTCGTCCACACAATTACTGGTTTAGAAACACAAGTAAATGTGTTAAAAAGTAATCTATAAAATCAGAAATATACCAAGTCTTTCAAAATGGTTAGCTTTTGCTAAAACGTTCTTACTAAATCCATTTTTAAAACTTAAATGTGGCTATAATAGAACTTTGTTCTTTTATAAACACAAGACCCACATGTTTGAAACTTCTTTACCTCCATTCTTGGACAAAATCTGAGTTTTATACTTAGAGATCATGAAAGACAGAATAGTAAAAACCGAAGAGAGCAAATAACTATCCTGCTCCACGCGGCGTTCAAACGGAGAGTGGATTCCTCACAGACATATCTACTCTGCAGGGGTTACGACGAGCATTTGGTTGGGTTGCACAGAATGTTCTAGAAGGTCTCCAGAACTGCGCGATACTGAAGATTCCCCTGAAGCGATGGCTGCGTGGACCAACGTCGAACCACGTCGAACCACACAGGTGCACGAGCTCTCACTGGCAGGCGTCACTTCCTGGGTCAGCTTTCCCACTCGTGGCCTTGGCTTCGGCTTTCTCTTGGGATTTGGGAGCATGCGTGATTTAAGCACATGCGGGCAGGGCACCCTCTTCTCACTCAACACCCGGCTTCCTCTTCCCTCTGGCTCTCCTGGATCCAGGACTTGTCAGTGCCGGAACTGGTCATTCACGAGACAATCGACGCCTGTTAAAACCACCTGTCTCTGTCCACAGACCACAGCGGCCATGGGGGGCCGTCATATTTAAAGGCCACCGCCCATAAATTTGTGGGTAGTTTCCTTGGGATTTTTCTAAATCTAACAAATTTTCTAAGACCTTTTGATGTAGGAGTAAAGTACATATTTGTCCAGAGTTGAGTTAAATAAGCATATTTAATACTATACTCTGTACTATATGAACTTTTAAGCTGGTCCTAAATTATGGAAATAAAGTAACAGAAATTTCATAATATAAAAACAGAATAACTTTTTCAATCAGGGCAAACTGACTGAGCTTGAACATCAAACACGGAAAAACAACTTCTTTAAGAAATGTGAAATGGAAGGTAAAATCACCAAAATAGTGAATTTTTTTTCTAGATCTCTGAGCTTTTTAAAAGCTTGTAGCAAAGAACCTTTTGCTCAAAGTTGAATCTTAATTCTCATAATTGGCTAAAATTATACCCCAAATACACGGTAAGGACACAGATGCAGGCATCACCTAAAGATCATGTCTTTCAATTACCTCGCTGTCTACTGCTCACAAGTGGTCACGTGTTACTTACCTCTCCAAACCCACCTTTTCCTAGAACTCTGTAATATCTAAATGTTTTCTTTGTTACTGGACGCCTAATCAAAACAAAAAACAAGTTTCAGGTCTTACATCACATTGTTATTTTTCAACAGAAAGGCCTACCCAGCCCTTTCCCCAGCCTTACTCAGGGAACCACGCTGGTCAAGGGGAGTGCCGGGGACCGGGGCGCCTGTGCTGAGGGACCGGCCCGCTGGTGGGCCTGCCCCCGACTGCGCTACGGCAAACGAGCGCGTGTAACTTTTCAGATGTATTGAAAACCACTGAGATAGATGCAGAACGGTACCATTACCTTACTAATGACAAACCTGTAGCCCACGCTACGAAATATTCATGTGTTCTCAGGCCACCCCCTGGGGCTGTCAGAAAGCTGCTGAGGAAAAGAACGGATCTATGGGGAGCTGTCCTTTGGGAAAAGAACCTCAAGGGGCCACCCAACATCTCGAAAACGCATGCAGGAACCAGCCTGATGGATCAACAGTAACTGTGACAACAGCGCTGGTGGCAGCTGGCACTTCCTGGGCACCAGAAACACTAAGCATCACACGCTTTTCTCAGGCGACCAAGGGTCCAGGGGCGGAGATTATATAAGTGCCTGTATTTTACAGAACAAGGACCCGAAGCTCATAAAGGCTAAGTCACTTGCCTGAGGCCACCCAGCCAGCACGAGGCTGAGACCACCAAGACTCAAACACTGCACTGGATTACGAGTTATATTTCTGTGAATCTAGGACACGCTTTATTTTCTAACTATTGCACCAAGGGGGCTGACCACCATTTTAAAAAGAACACAGTCAACTGAAAACACCCATATGCAACCCAAGGTTCCCAATGGCATTTAGACAGGTGGAACAGGACGCCCAATCAGTGTGCATTACGAGAACTTATCTACTTGTTTTCCTCGAGCTTCAAGTTGGAACGTACCTTTCCAGCCACTTCCACTGCAAAAATCGAGAAAAATATGGGCTTTCTTGGTATTCTTCAAATGGTTTTCCACTTAGATAGCTATGGACAACACTAGAAAAAGAGTTCATGCATTACACACCTGTGCGGATCAGGATGGAAGAACTGCGTTAGTGACGAGCGGCGGCGGCGGGAGAGCCGCGCCGACCGTTACAGCCCAGCGCACCGGGGTCTGCGAGGGCAGCACCCCACAGCGGTTTCTAACGCTATCGGCGAAAATGGGAGGGCAACAATTCAAAGGAAATGCAACCAATTTACCCTCCCGAAGTCAGGGCTGCTTTTTATGTAGGTGGACATCAGAGAACTAATTACTTGATAGAAACAATCCACCAGTGAAAGGATAATAGTT
>CM053513.1:89474208-89580432 GCA_028627145.1 Eidolon dupreanum
GGAAGTGTCTCGCGGACCGGGCTGAGCCCAGCAGGCCTGCGGGGCGGGCGGGCGGGCCCTCACTCACCTGGTGCAGTCCGCGAAGACCTCCTTGGCAGGGTCCTGGCTCAGTCGCAGTGCACACTCAGTCACGATGTGCGGGGGGATCGCTGGTAAAGGGGCCACCGAGCTCTTAACACAGCACAAACCGAACACACAATTAGTGATTTCGTGACTTACCCGCTATGAACAAAACCTACCGCTCGTTGTAAAAAAATGAAAATAAAGCGCATGACGTAAGTCAAAGTGCCACCGCCACTCTGCCCCCCGTCTCATTCCCAGGGTTCAGCGTGTTGTCTGCCTTCCCCTGTGCACATTAAACAGAGTGATAAGCAGGGTCTCCCCCGATTTCACAGTAGCACCATTCCTAACAGCCAAAGGTGGGAGCAACCCAGTACCCATCGTCAGATGAAGGGATAAAAAAACGTGGTCTATCCATTCAATAGAATATTCATCCTTAAAAAGGAAGGAAATTCTGACACATGCTACAACATGGATGGACCTGGAGGACAACATGCTACTAAGCTCAGACACAGAAGACAAATTCTGTATGATTCCACTCATAAATGTCCCTAGAACAGTTCAATCCACAGACGGGAAGAACCGTGGAGCCGGGGTGGGGGGTGGGAATGGGGAGCTAGCTGTTTCACGATGACAGAGTTTCAGTCTTGCGAGATGGAAAGTTCTGGAGATGACAGTGGTGACGGTGGCATGACCATGTGAACATACCTGATGCCAGTGAACTGTGTACCTAAAAATGGTGACGGCCACATTGTTTTTTTTACCACAATTAAACATGCAAATACACACGTATACGAAGCCTCAAAAATAACACAGACTTGTTCTCACATAAACAGGATAAAAACTGTGTACAGATGCTCTCAACTTATGATGGGGTGATGACCTAGCGAACCCACTCTAAGTCAAAAATGCGATTAATACACCTAACGTACCGTACGCACGTCACGGCCTGACCTCGCGGACTTTAAACGTGCTCGGAACACTCACACGAGCCCACAGTGGGGCCATCATCTTGAGTTTCACCTCAGGAGTAACTGCTTTCCTCTTTTTCTTCTCACCAGAAGCAGGAGACACAGATGGGCGTTTTGGAGACATGATGGGATGTGGAAATACAAAATACAATATCCAAAAAATGCTGGCGACACAGTACGGTGTAGGGGACTGGTTGTTCACCCTCGTGGATGTGTGGCACCACGAGAGAGTATCACGCTGCACGTTGCCAGCCCTGGAAAAGGTCACAATGCGAAGTGCGGTTTCCACCCAACGCTTACCGCTCTCGTACCATTGCGAAGTCGAAAACCATAAATGGAACCACCACCATCGGGGGCCATCTGCACAGTCCTGCAAGTATGAGCTGACACTACAGAGCTACTGTACTTTCCTGACTGACTGCCGGGTTTCCCAGGGTACAGGATGACCTGCCCCATCAGACATTCTAGGTTCCAGTCCCCCCACGGCAAGCGCCACCGCCGCCAACACCTTGTACCAAGAGGCAGACGGGCCGCTCAGAGGAAACGCGCGTTCCAAATGTTGATGTTTACTACGAAACTGCCCTGCAAAGAGGCCGCCACTTTCCAGGCTCACTAGTGTGTCCCCTGTGCCAGTTTCCCACTCTCTTAACCCTCACCCAGAGGACTCCGGACAAAGAAAACACATACCAGAACGACTGTCCGGCTTTATCAAAAAACACCCAGATCGCACTCAACTGTGCATTTGTCGTTCAAAATGAGAAATACATTCTAGACTGGTTTCTGACTGGTATGGACAAGCTACCACGGCAAAACTTCGCGTTTTCTATAAATCGGAGCAGAAATTTCATCAGAGAATTTAAACTATTAGTAGAAATATACAATAAGAAAACTCACATTTCCCCACAACCAACAATATTGTTATAATTGATAACGATCAATAGCCGCCCCTTAAATTACCTAACACAAGGGAGGCCTTTTCATACGCATCTCATATCATTAAGCCTCAGAACTGCCCAGCTGGAGGCGGCCTCGGGAGCTACCAACTCTGCAACAGCAGAGACTGAACTACACTCGGGGACCCTAAGGACAGTTTCCTTCTACACAGCAAGGCCACGAAAAAGGTAAGATGGGTCCATTCATTTTATCATTTCAGAAAAAAGGTTTGTTCGTTCATTTACGCAATGAATACACATTGTCCCAGGCACAGGAGACAATGGAAAATGACAAAATTTTCAAAGATAAAGCCACTAAAATCCAAAACCATATCAAAAACATGTATTTTTAAGAAATATTTTCCATAGTCTTATTTCCCCTCCTAAGGTCTCAATTTTATGAAGCTAAGTAGCAGGTTAATTCCATGAAGATACTTAACGATGAACTCCAAACAGGGATCCTGGAGGGACTGCCGGCCTGACGCTCAACATGACAAAAGTGGAACAGAGACTTCTCCTGGGGCTTCGAATGAAGCAACAAGAATTACTTCTCAGACTAGGGCAAATGTACCAGATGGCTCACTTTTTAAGGTTCTGAACTTGAGAACTCTGACAGGAAAGTCCACTGGTGGGAAGGGAGAGGTAGGTGAATTTTGTAGAAATACGCTTATTTTTCTGTGTTAAAACACACACACACACACACACACACACACACACCCCTTTGTTTTTTAAATTGGGTTGTCTTTTTATTGTTGAATTGTAAGAGTTCTTTATATATTCTGGACTCCAGACCCCAATCAAGTATTGGATTTGCAGATGTTTTCTCCCATGCTGTAGGCTGTCTTTTCACTTTCTTTATAGTACTCTTCAAAGCACAAAGTTTTTAATTTTGATGAAGTCCAGTTACCTATTTTCTCTTTTGTTGCTGTCCCTTTGATGCCACATCTAAGAAACCACTGTCTAAACCAAAGTCACAAAGACTTACACTTGAGTTTTACACCCAAGATTTACACATTAGAGATTTCCTCTAAGAGTTTTTATAGCTTTAGCTCTTACATCTCACTGCTTGACCCACCTGAAATTCTTTTGTATATGGTGTGAGGTAGGGGTCCAACTCCTTTCTTTTGCATGTGGATGTCCAGTTGTCCGCCCACCACTTGCTGAAAGACTATTCTTTTCCCTCCGAGTTGTCCTTGTTGTGAGTCGACTGACCGTAAATGTATCAGTTTATTTCTGCATTCTCTATTCCACTGATGTGTATGACCGTCCTTACGCCAGGACCATACTGTACTGTCTTGATTACTGCAGCTTTGTAGTTAAGTTTTGAAACTGAGAAGTTTAAGTCCTCCAATTTTGTTCTTTTTCAAGATTGTTATAAGTATATCTGGGTCCTTTGAGTATGCATATGAATTCTAGGATCGACTTGTTAATTTCTGCAAAACAGGGAGCCAGGATTTTAAGAGGGATTATGACTCTCTAGATCAATTTGGGGAGTACTGTCATCTTAACAATATTGAGCCTTCTAATCCATGAATATGGAATGTCTTTCCACTTATTTAATTTCTTCAATGATATTCTGAAGTTTTTTGGTGTATTTAAGTCTTGCACTTCTTTTGTTATCCTATTTTATTCTTTTTGATGCTACTGTAATAAAATTGCTTTCTTAATTTCATTTTTTGGGTTTTAATCGCTGATGTATAGAAATGCAGTTGAATTTTGTATAGCGATCCAGTATCCTGCAACCTTGATGAACTCATTTATTAACTCTAGTTATCGTTTTTTCCCCCCTAATGAGTGTGTGGCTAACTCAGGATTTTCTACATACAAGTGCCATGGGGGGAATGCATCTCCCCCCAAATTTGTATGTTGAAACCCTAAGCCCCAAAGTGACAATGTTAGGATATAGAGCCCTTAGGAGGTACTCGGATCATGAGAATTGAGTCCTCATATATGGGATCAGAGCCCTTACAAAAGAGGCTCCAGAGAGCTCCCCAGCCTCTTTCACCACGTGAGGGCACAGCAGGAAGGTGCCAGCTGTGAGCCAGGAAGAGGGTCACACCTGAAGGTGACAATGATGGCACCCAGATCTTAGACCTCCCAGCCTCCAAAACAATGAGGAATGAATTTTCTGCTGTTTATCAGCTTCTCAGTCTGTGGTAATTTGTTATAGCATCCTGAATGAGCTAAGGCAACAAAACCATGACATCTGCAAGGACACAGTTTTACTTCTCAATCTGGATGCCTTTTAATTTTCTTGCCTAATTGCCCTGGCTAGAATTTCCAGTATAGTGCCAAGTAGAAGCGATGGGCGCGAACACCCTCGTCTTGTTTCTGCTGTTAAAGGGAGAGCATCCGGCCTTTAAGGATGGCGTCAGCTGTGTTCTGTACATGTCCTTTGGACTGAGAAGTTCCATTCCATTACTAATTTGTTTAGTGCCTTTATTATGAAAGAGTCTTTGGGTTTTGCCATATGCTTTTTTTGGCTCTCACAAGATAATCATGTGGTGGGTTTTCTTTTTGCCTTTATTAATATGATGCATTCTATGAATTGATTATCAGATGTTGAACTAACTTTGCAGTCCTGGGATAAATCGCACTTGGTTTTGGTCATGATTTTTTTTTTTAATTGTAAATCATATTTGGCTGAATTTTAGCATTTGAGACTCCTGAAAAAAAAAAAAAACTAAGAAAACTAAGAAAAACTAAGAATGAGAATAAAGGACTTTACCCTTTTAAAAGGATAAAGAAATGAACGATTGAATGTACACAGTCCTGCCTTTTACGTGCTTTAAGGCAGCAGTCCCCAATCTTTTTGGCACCAGAAACCAGTGCTCCTATGAGAATCCAGTGCCTGAGGATCTGAGGCAGAGCTGAGGCGGTGATGCCGGCGCTGGGGAGCGGCTGCAGATACAGATGAAGCTTCCCTCACTCTCCCGCTGCTCACCTCCTGCTGTGCAGCCCGGTTCCTCACAGGCCACGGACTGGTACCGGTCAGCAGCCCAGAGGTTGGGGTCCCCTGTTTTAAGGTATTCTGAATTGCTGAAATTTGAGTAAAGGAGTCCCTTCTCAATATGCAAAAATAAAGAAATTTTTATTTTTGTTGTTTTGTTGTTGTTTTTTTTTGTTTTAATAGTAATTAGTCATTGCAATTTATGACATAATTGAATGTACAACTTATTTTAAATGTTTCCCAGCATTATTTGCTCCAAATAGAAACATTAAACTTGTTTTGTTTTTGTTGTTTTTTAAAGGAAAGACAAGGAAGAAAAAAATGACAATGACGATCTGGCCCATTGTGATTTTTTAAGTAAAGCACAAGAGTAGTTTCCCCAGGTGATGGTCAGACAAGACACAAAAGCATTCATGTGACACTCACATGACACCACCTTCAGGCAGCCCATAAACATCACTCACTGTGACCCAGCCAGGGACAGCGGTCTGCCCCTCCCTTCTACTTCTACATTTGCTATAACATATACCATGATTACTCTCTAATAAAGCCTTTCATCTTGACCAACTCCCCTGCTACATATTTTTTTGAGAAGAGTAAAGAAGGAAAAAGGACTTGATTAAAAAAGGGAAAGAACTATATAAATGAAACTTCTCTTTTCCCGATTAGTGTCTGGGGATACCTGCGAATAATTCAGATGCTGTAACAGCTGTGTTTGAAAAGAATGATCTCGGAGCCATGATACTGAGGCTGGAGGCTGTGGCTAAAAAAACCTATTTGGGTCTGAATCACATCTGCTGCCCCCCGCCTGTGGGTACCACTCTGTGCCCGCCAGAGAGCCCACGGGCCTTTCCCTGGGGTGCTCTGTCTTTCACACCACCGAGTCTCCCCTACCTGATGGTGCTAGCATCTTCAGTTAGCTAGGCTCAAAATCTGAATATTTTGGCCTCATTCTCACAGTATTCTCCAACTCCAATCTCTTCATATTTAATTCCTGGTTCCAGCACTTCCTAGCTGTGTAAGTCACGTAATCACTCCGATTTTCAGTCTTCTCATGTGAAAACAGACGTAATGATGTACCTACTTCACAGGTTTGCTGTGCACAGTAACTGACTAGACGCACAGACGTTCGCTTTCACTGTTGCTACCGCTCTCCTCTGACATGGAAACACAGGGACCTGCCCAGCGCTGGGACAGCTAATGGCCGACGAAAGAGAAGTCACACAAACGCACGCAGGTGACAGCTCTAATTTCAGGGACCTACTAAACTGCAAGAACCTAGTGAATTAAAAGCATAAAAACTAAGACTTGTTAAAGCTTTTAGGAGAGAAATGTTATTTTCAGTCCAAGAGAGGCCAATAAAATTCTCTAATCCTGTATTCTGTTTGAGGAGACATGGAAACTTTTAAATTGTTTGAGTCGATTTTCTAAGAAATGTAATTGTTAATTCCCTCACTGAATCAAAAGAAAATACAGAAGAGGAACATTTATAAGAAATGAAAGATTTTAACACACTTGTTATACCTTATTCAATTAAGTAAAAATAGCTACGTACTCTAATTATGTAAGTAAGTTATTTACAAACTTTTGTATCTAAAGAAGGAAACTCACCTCATTACTGAAGAATGTGTCTAAGACTAACAGTCCACAATCTCTTCGGTCTTCATCAGCGGCCACTTCATATTCTGCCTGATTGGAGAAATGAGAGGAAAAAAAAGTTAATTAAGTTTCTTTACTGACTTTATGTCTCAAAATCTGACTTAAGGAACTGACTAGGTTCCCTAAGCTCTGTTGATCAAGTGTCTGCAGCTCTGCTCTGGGAAACTAACCATAAGAGGGGGAAAAGGCCAGCTTTTTTAAGGGTTAATAATGTCGCAGGCAAGAGAGCAACATAATTCCATAATGCTCTGCCATTAAATGTGGTCAAATAAAATGGAATCTAATGCACAGCTTGGGCTATTCTAGGCAACAGCGTTTTAGACGGGCCGAGAGGCGCGTGGAAACGTGAGCATAGCGCTCCCAGGAAGGCCAGGTTGGCAGTACCCCAGTGCAAGTCACTCACACACAGGTGTCAGGTGAGAGACCCTTCAGAGTGGACAATACCACCCAGGCCAGAACACAGAGCGTCAAAAGCAGAACCTGATCGATATCTAAACATCTATGAAGAGCAAGCAAAGAAGAAGAAACGAAAAAGAAAAATAAGGGAAAAAGAAAAACCAGAGGATCACAAAAGCCTACGTATGAGAATTTTAAGAGGAGGCCACTCACTAATGTCAACAGATACAGAGACTCGAGCATGAGGAGGGCTCCGGGAAGCCACCGGGTTTTGCAAGCAGGGGCCTTAGAAGAGCAGTGAAGCAAAAAGCCAGATGGGGCTGAGGAGAGAAGGGAGGAAATGAAGAGCAAAGGAAGTTGACCTACCGAGCACGTTAGGAACGCTCAGATAATCATCCTGCATCTTGCACAGGCCCGGCACAGGGCCTCGGCCGGCAGGCCGACCACCGTTCACTCGACCACCGTTCACTCGGTGTTCAAGGGCACTGTGCTCGCCACGCCTAGTAACCAGCAAACTGTTTACCTAGGTCCTAAGTCATCTGGATACTATACAGCACCCACTTAATGAAAGAAAACATAGTGATTCTGTGTGTGTGTGTGTGTGTGTGTGTTTTGAATAAGAGTTTATTTGAGATAAACTGACATATGCCAGGGAGCAAGGTCTCAAATGCTCCCCGTGCCATGGTCTTCGGGTGTGCCACCTCCGCATGCAACCCGCTCTGGTCATTCAAACACACATCTGGCTGTTGCTGCTCTGATGGTATTTGTCCTCATGATTAAAGTCTACATCAGCTGACTTTAAGGAAGAGGGATTATCCTAGATAATTTGGGTGGGCCCGATTCAGCCCATTGAAAGGCCTTAAAAGTGGAACTGAGGCTTCCTCAAGAAATTTCTGCCTAGAACAGCAGCTTCTCTCCATTTCTGGAGAGTTCTATCCTGTCCTTCCTGATGGTCTGCCCCAATAAGCATATGTCTTAACTAGCCCTTAAACCTCATGAGTTAAAGCAGGAAGCTGCAAAGTCATTCAGTAAGTACACGTGCATGTCCAGCACCTGAGACGTAATTCTACATGAGCTACCACGTCACGCGGCAGGATTTCTGGACCAAGAAGATAACTCAACACCAGGACAACTACTTCAGCCACGTCAATGCCAATGCCCAATTAACTTAGATCTCATCTTAGTTTTTCAATTTTCGAAAGCACAAGACTAGACGGTTGGACGCTGAAATAAATCTTACCACAGCATCCAGGAATTCAATGCATCTCTTTAGATCATGTTTCGTATCACAGAACTGCCTGAAGAGAAGTCTTCCTATTGGCTGCTTGTCACAAAGACTGTTATAATCCTTTTCTGGGGGAAGAAAGGCGATAAGAAACATATAAATACAATCGTTACAATTCACAAAGTGCTCTTCTGAACCTTACTGTTTTCACCTGATAAAACGAAAAGTCGAAAATTATATCTGCCGTATTATTTTTTAAACTAGTGTTTTGTTCACCAATTTAGACTAGGTTATTGTAAATATGTACAATACCTTAGTAGAGCCAAAAGCAGCTGGAAGGACTGATAAATAAAGGTGTGTGAAGCCTGACGGCAAAGGTCCATGCTCCCCTCTGAAAGGAAATGCAGGGGAGCAGTCTTCCCCAGGGAACCCCGCAGTCCCAATCCCAGCGACATTCCCAACGGTAAGGAGAAACAAGAAAACCCCTGAGAAGAATAAAAAGTTAGCCCCAAAGTGCAGTGAGTCAGAGGAATGATGATTGACAAGGCTGGAGGCTAGGAAGCTAACGTTTTCAAAGTTTAGGGATCAAGTGGGGTGGAAACCTTATTTGATTCCATAATTATCAAATGAGAAGGCAAAAAAAGGGGCATTTTCCAAATTTTAACAAGTCAGAAAATTTACCTTTTCACCCTATATAAAAAATGAATTACTTGAGGAGCTAGAATAATAAGAAAACATGAAAGAGAAAGAAGACAAGCTGGAAACCAAGGTGTCCTCTCTAAGCATAACCCCAAGTTCAAAAGCAAAAAACTGATATATTTGTCTATGAAAATTAAAATGTCTATATGGAAAAATACTGTACACCAAAAAGCAGAAATGTAAAATATATTCATATTGAATATAAAAAGATAAACTCCCTTCATATATAGAGATTTTACAAATGAATTGGAAAAAAGCAAAAACTGAGAAAACTTGATGAAAATGCTCAACCATATCTATAATTAAGACATCATTTTTTCAAATTACAGTTTATCTTTATTAAAAATATCAGAACAGCCAGTGTTAACAAAGTCACAGGCAAAATAAATTGATACAATCTTCCTGGAGGGTAATTTGGCAACACTGAAATTTTAACTGCAAATACCCTTTGAACTGGAAATCATATCTTTTAAAAAATATAATCGTGATTGCCCTGCAGACACGGTTCTGCACCTAACTTCTTGTGCTCACGTCAGGCCCACAGCGAACTCCCATTCTTCACAGCCACACAGTATTCCATTACACTGATATATGCTTTCATCTGACTAATCCTTTCCTGAAGTTATCATCAAAAATTCTTGTCCATGTGCACAGAGAACTGTCTGGAAAAAGACTGAGAAACAGTTAACAGTGCTCATTTCTACAGCTATATACTTTATAACTCAGATTAGAACACTGACGGGGTCTATTTCCCGGGAAGATTCATGAAGATACAAGGAGACTCTATTATATAATTTTTAAAAAACAAACAAGAAACTCAAAGAATGACATCTAACAAATGGTACAGGCCAGACATACCTCCAGACACAGCAGGCGCTGCTTACTCACCAATGGTCTGTCTGAGCTCGCTGCACAGGTTAATAGAAGGCAGCTTCAGCATCTCCCTCCATTTTTTACTACGACCACTTTTTTTGCCAAGTCCTCCTAAATTTGGGGGGAAAAGGCATTTTTTAAAATAGTCACAAATATCCAATTATAACGACTACTCCCACTAATGTGCTGTTTGAGTAGTTTGGGTACCTGTGATGAGCTTATGATACAATACAAGCTTATAATCATTTTTCTTTATCTGAAAAGCAGCTTGATGAAGTATAAAATTCTCAAGTAACGCTGTCGCTGGCTCTGTCACTTAGAAACCATGTATCCTCGACCTTCTGTAAGTAGCTCTGCAGAGACTAAGTTTCCAAATTTGTAAACCAGACCTAATATGACATATTACACAGGGTTGCTTATAAATACTTGTTGGACAAATATTTATCAAGCACCTACTATGCACCAAACACATTCAAAATGCAGGAAATACAATGGTAAAAAAAAAAAAAAAAAAGTCCCTCCACTCCATTCTGTGAGGGAGAGAGATAATAAATCAGTTAAAGATACGTCATAAGAAAAAAAATTAGCCAATCACGTAGTGATGAATGGTATGAGACAACATCAAGCCAGCCCAAGGTGGAGGGTGCTCGTGGGGCTAAGGTGGGTTGGGAGAGGCCGCTTAGGAGGCTCATGCTGGGCACAGACCTGGAGGGCAAAAGGGAGCCAGGCTGGGGAAGAGCTGGCAGAAGAGCGGCCCCTAGCGAGACAGGCTCAGTGGAAAAGCTGGACCGCATTTTAGAAAGATGGCTTTGAAAAAGCACCTTTTAAAAATTGTTAACTTGGAGAAATCAAAACCTTTAATTTTAAGCATTCTGAGGAGCTGAAATTTGACTGCAGGACTATTGGGAAGAACAGATAAATCTGAAACAGGAAAGTCATGTTTCACCAGGAAACATCGAGCTCTGTCTTAAGCACAGTGAGTCTGGAAACTGAGGCAAGACCTCCGGAAGATGGACAGACGGCTATGGCTCGAAGAGAAGGCTCAGTTACAGACACAGGTCAGAAAGTAAGGCTGCCTGGCAGACGTTTTCCTCGGCGTTCTTTTTGCTCCGCCCCCCCCCCCCCACATTTCAACCAAAATCACGAGCTCTAGACATACATCCTGCTACCCAGAAGTCCCAGAGCACCTCATGCCCAACGTTCCAGACTCTTCTTCCCCCTCAAATCCAGTCCTCTTTCCATACTATGAATCCTGCTAACAGACTGCATCTACCAGGCAAAAGGAGTGGGAAACTGGGGCATTACCTATCCTGTCTCCTAAGTGCCTCATTCGTTCGTTCATTCGGAAGGCATTTGCCGCCGAAGTCCTGTGTGCTGGGCACTGTCCAGGCACCAGGCACACTGTGGAGAGTCAAGGCGGCCAGTCCTGCCTTCAGAGATGCTCCTGTCCCCTCCTTCCCTTGCCTGCTCTACTAGTAGTCCTCGCTCACCTAGGGCAGTCGCTCTCCTTGACCTCCCTTCTAATGGCCCTCCTACCTCCTGTCCTCCCTTCCGGACCCTCCGCCACACAGCCTCCCAGGGTCATTGTCCTAAAATACAAATATAAGCTCACTTCTCCACTGTCACAGCCTTTGAAGGTCTCCCAGAGTCTAAGGATGAAGTGAAAACAGAGTGCAGCCCTGCCTAACATCATCCCACAGATGCACCATGCTCAAGCCTCACTGTTCACTAAAGCCCGAAAGAAGAGCAGGTCCCAGGAACCACAGGTGCCCGGACCGTGGCTCTGCCTCATTAATCTAAGCGAATCTCTACTCGGTTCAAGCAGAAATCACCTCCACGAAGCCTGCCCTGCCTTTCCTAAGGTGATGCGGGCACTGCTTCCTCTTCGTGCCCTTAGCATCTTGAAAACATCTTCATTAAACCTCAGTGAGGGCAGATTCCAGGTGCAGTCTTGTCCCTGGCGCATCTCCGGCATGCAAAGGAATGACTGAGGGGATAAGCAAGTGGACCTCAGGTGCCCAGCGCACCAAAGCAGCACGCTGGACAGAGACACTAAGGGAACGTTTGCTAGCTTTGCGTGGGCCTGAAAAAACTGGAGACGCTGGACACAGGGCATGGGTCAGAGGCAGACACGAAACTGTCAAGGGCTAAGAGGAGGAGAAGGAGTAAGAGTTAAGATTTACTGAGTATTTATATTTGCTATATGCCAGGCACCTTTCTAGGAGCTTCACATGTATTGACTCGTTTAATCTACTGTTGCTATATTCTTGTTATAATCCTAATTTTACAGGTGAGAAAACCAAGGCACAAGTATGGGAAATAATTTGCCCAAAGCATTATAGCATCATAGCAGGTAAACAGAAAAGCTGGGATTTGAACCCCAGTAATCACACTGGACAAATGTGGCCATGATGCACTGCGGGGTTTGTACTTAGAAGTTTATATACATATATACACACGTACACATATATATACACATATGTACACACATATAGGTATACATATGTATGTATGTGTATATATATATGTATATGTATATTTCACCTTCTTTCTTGAATTTAACAAAATAACAAATCCCTTAATCTCCAATTATATATGAAGTGCCAATTATATGGCTAGTACTAAACAAGATAAGAAATTAAGATAAGAGCCATGCCCTGCCTGTACACAGATTACAATTTAGCCTGACAATCACTGACTAGCTGTGTTAAGAACCCGAAGTGGTGAATTCCCAGAGGACAGAGTATCTCCCAGCTGGAAAAAAATTACAAAGAAAAGAATGAAGGTAAATATTGGGCTCTGAAGGGTAGAAAGAACTATACAGGAAAAAAGCAAGGGCCCACTGCATAGGTTGGAATTTTAAGCATACAAGAATGTGCCCAAATGAACACAAAAGTGTTCATTCACACAACAAAAATGCATTAATTCTTGAGTGTGCAAGGCACAAATTAAGTGCAATGAAGGAAATAAAAATATTAGCTACTATATATACTTCTCGGATCAAGAGGTGTAGAAGCTACTTCTAGAAACTCCTTAAAACCAAAAGTCTTGTGAGGAAGCCTCAGCAAGAGAGAGCATTAATGATAACAGGTATATTAACTATGCTTCAGGTTCTAAGCAAACTGCTAGATAACACTATAACCTGAAGTCAGAATAGAATTACTATATATAAAACGAAAATCTGATTAAACGTACATATCGTGTATTCCTCCGTTGATTCTGTCAATTTTGGGAAGAGATAAAATGGAGTTAAAATCTCCTCAGAAGTATGTGAAACAATCTAAACTTATGACTTAAAGCAACGGTCATAAATTATTTTAAAAATGCAGTACACACCAAAAAAAATCCTAAATTTTTTTAAAAAGCAGTGGTTTTTGTTTTATTAACAATGTGATTATTTCATACTTAGAGTGTGCCTGGCATACTGGCACACATACTTTTTCAATGCAGCATCATCCGCCAACATTCCTGAGAGGAGGAAAGACTAACAAACTTCAGTTTGAGACCAAAAAGAGACTGATTTTATTTGAAATAAACCTAGAAAATGACTGGCCTCACTACTAACACTAAACCAACACTGCAATTTCCAGGACCAACGTGTAACTACCGTGCTACACCCACTCATTTCAAAAGTTAATTTTCCAATACACGAGCCAGAGAAACTATACGAGGAGTTGGCCATGAACAGATGTGTCCAAGACGACACTTCCTGGGAGATACTCCAGGGCCCGCATCAATAAACGCTGCTTCCTGCTTATAGCCTCGGTGTCCCACCTCTCCGCTGGAGAATCCGGCAGCAGCACCCCAACCTCCCTAACTGGGGTGTGGGTGCAGGGAGGTGGCACACTGCTTCTTGGAGAATCCCGTACCCTGTTTCTGACTCTCGGCCCCCAAAGGCTGAGAAACCCCTTCTCTAACTAGATCTTCCCTCCTGAAAGGCGCTTAGGACGCAAATGGAAGGTGGGGGTAGTAGCTAAAAAAGGAAACAAACCCCAAAGATCTGAAACAGCCGTGTTCTCTCACAGAGCGTTAACCCCAATTTCAAGCACAAGACGAACTGTTGCTTCTCCACAGCGTCCGTGTCACCAAGAGCACGGCTCCGTCGCCGCCCGGGACGAACCGCGCGCGAAGCCGGGGAGACTGTGCAAAGGCACCCCTCCCAGGGGTGGGAAACACGCCGCCCGGCCTTCACCGCGTTCCCGGCCCGCAGCGGCCCCATCGCCGGCTCCGGAAGGGCGGGCAAGGCGCCGAACCCCTGCGGGGGGCGGCTCGGTCGCCCGCTTTCCGACGTCCTGGGAAGCGAGGGAGGGGGACACGCGGTCGGGGGCGAGGACTCTGCTGCAGGGGTCTGCGAGCGGAGGGGCGGGCCCGCTGCCGCTCTTACGCGGACGGAAGGGTGAGTTCGTACTAAGTCACCTAATCTGTCGCCGCGTCGGGCGACAACGCACTCTCGGCACCACAGAGCCTCAGGTCGAACTTCAACACCGAGGAGCGCTGCGAGAATAACCCTGAGAACACTAACGCGAGGCGCTCGCCCGGCGCTGAGGCCGCACGGCGGGCCGGGCTGCGGGGAGGCCGGGGCGTGGAGACAGGCGGGACCGGCAGGAGCGGGGCGCGGGCGACTTCCCGGGGGCCGAGGGGTGCGGGCGGCGGGGCCGAGGGGGCGCCCCGGGCTTCCGCGACGCGGCCCGCACCCACCTTGGCGCGCTTTCAGCAGCAGCGAGTTGGCCAGGAGGTTTTCCAGCTCCATGGTCCGCCGCCGCCGCCGCCGCGGCCGGGCTCTGCGGGCACGCGGGGGCAGGGCCGGGGCCTCCGCGCATCGCTCGCCGGACGTCCCGTGCCCGTCGGGCCCCACACGGGGCCCGGGAGAGCCGCCCCGCCGCCGCGGCCGCCGCCGCCGCCACTGGCGCCACCGCCTCCGGGCCCGCCTG
Organism: Eidolon dupreanum; assembly: GCA_028627145.1. Taxonomy (NCBI): domain Eukaryota; kingdom Metazoa; phylum Chordata; class Mammalia; order Chiroptera; family Pteropodidae; genus Eidolon; species Eidolon dupreanum. The sequence continues at coordinate 89,488,905 of CM053513.1, forward strand.
CGACGCCGCCGCCGCTGCGGACGCTGCTGGCGCTGGCGCCGGCCCGCGCAGACGTCGCCCGCGCAGCTCCGGGATCCAGCGGGGACGTAGCGAGAGGATCTGGCAGCCCGGCCGCGGGGGGTCTTCGCGGTCACAGCCTCCGCGGCGTGGCCGGGGCTCTGCGCCCCATCAGCCACGCTTTGCGCGCGCAACTCCCTCCTCAGGCCCCGGCTCCCGCGCCGGCCGGAGTCTCCGTGGGCTCGGGCTCACTGGCAGGGCCGCCCCCGGCGGCGACGGCTACTGCCGCCGCCGCCGCCGCCGCCGCCTGCTCGCACCGCGGCCGGCTCCCCGCTAACGGCTTCGCAGAGGGTGGAGTGCGAGCGCTCGCCTCGCCCGCGCCGGAGGCGGCTGCGGCGCTGCGCGGGGCACTACAGCTCCCAGCAGGCCCCGCGCGGGGAGGAAGCGGCTCGTCGGGCGAGCGTGGCCTGCTGGGAGTTGTAGTCGCTCGGCGCGCAGGCGAGTGGGCCAAGCCACATGTGTCTTTTGCTCGCCGACTCAATTATCGCGACAGGTCGGCGGGGGCGGCTCCCTGGTCCCCGCACGTGTTTCCTGGAGGAACCCCCTCTCCCAGCTGCCTGGGTCCGACGGCTCGTCGCCTCCGATTCTCAGAGGCCAAGCAGAGTCGGGCGCCTTGGGGTGCGGTGACTGTACGCCATGGGGAAGGCCAGGGCGGCCGGGGCGCGCACGAAGACTCCGGCGGGGGCGCGAGGTGGCGGGGCAAGGCCCAACCCAAACCCATTCGAAGTAAAAGTCAACAGGCAGAAGTTCCAGGTCCTGGGCAGGAAGACGCGCCACGACGTGGGGCTGCCTGGGGTGTCGCGCGCCCGGGCCATCCAGAAGGTAAGCGGGGCGCCCCTCTCCCCAGTGGGCACCCCCTCCCGGATGGACGTCCCCTGTCCCGGGCCGCGCGTATGAGCAGGGACGGCGCCTAACGCCGCAGGCTCATTCGGGAGCGCAGCTCGCCGGCCAGCTGCTCTAGCACCGCGCGCCGCCTTGTCTCTCGACTCTGAACCTGACCACCATGCGCCCCTGCGTGATGTTTGAACCTCTTCCTGCGCAGCCAGACTCGCAGCTGGACATCCAGGACTTGGGCCACACGGTGGGCTAGCTGGGAGGCCTCAGTTTCCTCATCCGTAACACGGAGACCCTAGGGCTCTGGGGAGGATCGAATGTGTTCGTTTAAAGTCTTTAGGACAGTATGTGGTACAGCTTGGTGTCATGGGGCATATACTTCCTGTGCCATCACTGTTCTTATCTTCATGTCTCTGCTTTAGCATGGGCTAGAATGATTTTCCCTGGAAAACTGTCCGTCCCCGCACTCGTGGGGCTCCTTTTCCAGCTCCCTCAGGCAGAGTTGATGACTTAGATGCTGCCATGGCATCTTCTGTTAGATTTTGAACTCTCCTGGTTTAGGGACCACAGATCTTTTTTCTTCACAGAATAATGGACTACATAGGTTGCTCAGCAGATGTTTGAAGAATGAGGGTATCTCTCCTTTGAAGCACATGACCTTGTCACTTGTGGGATAACCGAAATGCTACCTTCTATGGAAAGTGTCATAGCTTTTATCTGTCCTGTGCTGGTGGTCCCAGAGTATTCTGTACCTTTCAAATTCAATTCCACAAGTGACATTCTAGATGCCTCTTCTAAGACCTGTTCATTAGTTTGTTGAATGATGTTTATAGTTTCTCTGAGGAAGATACATTAGTAGGTTGGTGAAAAAATTAAGGCACAGAAATGACACGTGAATTTCCTAACATCATACCGCTGGTAAGGGCTGGGGCTTGCACTGGGCTTGAGCATCTACGAAGACTTAATGCTCCACTGAGCACTTACATTTAAGCTCTGTTCTGGCCGCTGCTTTCAAGGTCACATACTCTATATTCTGTCACACAGTGTGCGATCCAGTTGATCTTCAAATTGAATCAGATGTCATCCTTACTGCGAGTATGAAGCTGGCAGTACGTACTGTAAACAAGACAAACTTCCCATTGATTTCGACAAGTCTCCTATTACGCACCCCAGGGCAGGTGTGGGGGATGGGATAGTGTGGGCTCTAGAACAGACAACGTTTGTGTTCACTTGAGCCTCAGTCTTCTCATTTCTAAAGTGAGGATGATATACATTTCATCTATCACGGTGGTTGTAAGAATCAAGTAAGATCATGCATTTAGCCCACCTAAGTATTCTCTAAACAGTAGTTATTATTCTTAAATGTCTCAGCTTGTTATTCTCACTCTCTTTCACAAGCTGGCTATTGTCCATGTTTTGCCTTTTACAACTCAGTTTGTCCAAAAAGTTTCTTATCCTCCAGATCTCAAAGGTGAGCCCAAGTCATCACTCTGATACTTTCCCAAGTGCCACGGCCCAAATGGCATAGGTTGCTCTGGCCTCTGGTGTGTGACGGGTCCAGCTCCCTCCTCAGTGCTGAAGGGCTGGGGGCGGGAGGGCTGGAGGCCGGCCTCGCTGCTTCCTCTGAATCCTGGTGCTCGGCCCACAGTAGAAACTCGGCCTCTGGAGGAATTAGAAGTAGAACCTTAGTGCTTTGGAGAAAGTATTTCCATCCTCTCAGCTGGGACCGCCAGCTTCCTCGCCTGCTGCAGTGACCTCTCAGGGCTCAGTTCTGCTTTCTCTCTGGTGGCTGTCATTTCTCTGTCACCTTCACATTGGGCATGGAGGCACTGAGACGCCCTAGGCCTCAGCCTGCACTGCACTGCAGCAGCCCAGGCCCCCTCGGCCGTCAAGGACTCTCTTTCTAGCAAGCAGAAGAGCCCTTTTTTTCTGCACCTCGGGTGGGTGGACTTGGTTTCGGTGGCCAGGTGGCCTGCATCTTCCGACACATTAGAGCTGTTGTGTCCCCTTGTGGGACATGTCCCCTGTGGGAACTCAGGTCACCAGGCCTCAGAGCGCAGTTGCCGGGTCGCATGTGCAGTTGTTTATCGTCTCTTCTGCAGCGCTGCCAGACTTTACTAAAAGAATACAAGGAAAGGGATAAGTCCAATGTGTTCGTGGACAAGCGCTTTGGGGAGTACAATAGCAACCTAAGCCTGGAGGAAAAGATGCTGAAGAGGTTCGCTCTGGAACAACAGGTATGGCCTACAGTTGGCAGGTGTCTCCAGCTGCCCTTACACACAGAAGTCAAGCACAAGGAGAAGGCAGTTTCCCTGGTTCTGTGGGCACTGGCTCACTGGGTACACTGGGTGGACCTTAAATCCTGTACCTGGTCTGGCCAGGCCGAAGGGGACGCAGCCTTCTGCAGATCTCAGCTGGGTGGACAAGCGGCTCGACCAGCGTGCGTGCCAGTGCTGTGTCCCAGAGTTCTGACTAAGTGCTACCGTCACCTCGGGTGGGTGGAGAGCGAGTAGATAGTGGAACGTAAAGCCGTGTGATATACCGGAAGCTTAGCCTGACCTGTCGAGTTATTTACCTTCTGCGGGTTCTGTTTATGGTGAATCGTTACTCAAATAACCGAGAACAATCTTAAAGCTGCTTGGGCTACACTGTCGTATTGCACAAGTAATAGAAAATACTTAGTTTTTGTTATTAAATGGATGTGCAAATTTTAGGAAACACTTTTCTTTCTCTTCTGTCAGCGACAACATGAAAAAAAAAACATCTACAACCTAAACGAAGATGAAGAATTAACTCATTACGGCCAGTCTTTGGCAGACATCGAAAAGCATAATGACATTGTCGATAGTGACAGTGACACTGAGGAACGAGGCGCGCTGTCCGGTAAGGGCTGGGGACAAGGGGACGGTCTGCTAAGCGTCAGACTTTCCTCCTGCCCTTCTTGGAGACCTTGAAAAATATCCTTGGGTAAAGTGTCACTGATGATTAATCTCAAGAAATTCCACGTGTAACAGGCTTCTTGTTGTTTTAGTTTTTTTTAGGCTGAGACAGCACTTCCATATCCCCTGTCTTATTTGAACTTCACCCTAGCTCATTTTATCCAGGAGCTCAAAGGAACAAGGTGGCTTGTCCACTTGCACAGGTGTGGCAGGGAGCAGATATAGTCTGAGGTAACCCTGTGGCAGCTTCAACGAGGAAGCACCAAATGGCCGTGGCAGGGGTGCAGGACTGTGGACCCCAGCTCCGCCCCAGGGCTGGAGGAGTTAGAAAGCGACAGGTAGCAGCAGCTAGAAAAAAAGCCTGAAAGACTTTCTATTGCTGGTATGAGATTTGGAGCAAATCACTTAACATCTCAGCCTCTATTTTCTCATCGAAGGAATGGGATTTTTTAAAGGTGTTTTCCCCTCCAATTCAGTGATCGCCACAGTGTTTTATTTCTGTCGTATGCCTTGGCAACCTGGCCGTGTTTCCGCTGTCTGGGGTCTGGCCAGTTGGTGGTTTTCTGTCTCTGGGTTTCCTTCGAGTGGCTTGTTCTGAGTGTTCCTGAGGTGCCATTGTGCCTGGGGTCTCAGGCCCTCCATGGGTGTGAGGCGTTGTCCTTGACCTCGGGGTCAGTCCCCAGGACTGCGCCTGGGGAAACTGGCAGAGGGCGGTGCCCGGCCTCACAGCGGACTCCTGCTCTGTTGCAGCCGAGCTGACGGCGGCGCATTTTGGAGGCGGCGGGCCCCTTCACCAGAAGCCGGCGCCGCAGCCGGGCGAGGATGGGGAGAGACCCAAGTCACGCAAAGAACTGATCGAGGAGCTCATCGCGAAGTCCAAGCAGGAGAAGGTGCGCTGGTTCCGGCAGAGACACGGCCCCCGTGTGCTCTCGCGCTTTCCTTCCCTGTACATTCCCGGGCGTATTTGCTCTCTTCTATGAATTCAGTAAAAGCATTCATTCTGAACAGGAGTATTTTAAGCTTCATCAAGCACGCATACTGCTGGTGGTTCGTCGTGGCTCCGGGTTCTGCTGGTTGGTTGGTTTCCGTGTTTTGACGTGTATCCAGATTTGCAAAACACCTCTGTGTTTCACCCACAGCGAGTAGTTTACGCAGGCAGTCGGCGCCGTCTGATGGGATTTCGTAGCTTCGCTTTTAGGACACTGATTCCCACGCTCTCTCTTTCCCGTTGACGCGTGCGGGCATCGGCTGTGGCCGGAGCCCCACGGTCACGGTGCGCGCTCTGCTTCCTTCCCAGAGGGAGAGGCAAGCCCGGCGAGAAGACGCGCTGGAGCTGACGGAGAAGCTGGACCAGGACTGGCGGGAGATCCGGGCGCTCCTGGCGCGCAGGGCGCCCGGGCCGCGGAGCAGAGACCAGGAGAAAGCCGCGGTGGGTCGGTGGCGCGGCCGGCGCCGGCCGAGCGTGCGTCTGCGGACACGACCTTCTCTAGAGCAAAGGCCGTGACCAGGCGTCCCCTGGCCTGTGGCCTTGGCGTCACCATTCTGGTCCCCGTTCCTGTTAGGACCTAAGTGTCTGTGAACTTTTAGCAGGTCACCTGAAAGGTGTGACCTCAGGGTGGAAGTAGACTCAAGATGATGTCAACGGCCACTCGAAAACGTTAGCTAAAGAGCACGGCGGTTTCCCGGTGCGGGGGGACCGCCAGCCCGGGTTCGAATTTATTCGTTCACTTGTCTCCCCTCTGAACGGCATTTGGTTCCCACCGCACCCTCTCAGCCTCACTCGCCGACAAAGCTGTGTTTGTCTGAGTAGCTGGATTCTGGGAAATAACGAGGCTTTTACCTGGTCACATGGCCGTCGGGGTGGGGGGTCTTTGTGAGTCACCCCACTATTGCTGTAACCTTCACCTGAGTTCTCCCTTGGGGGCTTAACACCTGGCTGAGCAGTGTTTAGTTTTATTAGAGTAGATATATTTTGAGGAGAACTTTCTAGAAGTTCAGAGTCCTATGTGACCTAAAAATACCCTCAAGTCTGATGAGAACAACTTCTTCCCCAGAAGGAAAGACTTGGGCTGTGGGGTCAGCTGCTTCCACGAGTAGAACGTGCAGGACGCTAACCAGCCACATAGGCCTTTTCTCCTAAAAAACAAACGCAGGATGAAACGGTCCTTCTTTCTGCCCTAGCCCGATGCCTACGACGTGACGGTTCGTGAGCTTGGCTTTGAAATGAAGGCGCAGCCTTCGAACAGGATGAAAACGGAAGAGGAACTGGCAAAGGAGGAGCAGGAGCGACTCGAGAACCTGGAGGTACGGGCGACGGTGACGACCCGGCGCCGGGGAGCCCCAGCGCCACGTTGGGGAGCCGCCGCGACCTTTGTGTAGGGCCTTACTGCTTTGTTTTGTGAGGTGACACGAAGATACTGTTTTAATCAATGACTTTTTTTAGGCTATTTAAAGGTTTTTTTTATTTTACTATAAATGTATTTTTTTTTCTGACTGTAAAAGCAAAAAAGTTTAGGTAATAGCCAAATACACCAAATATAAAATGGACAATTCATCGACCTTTAACCTCAAAACAGTTGCTAACAATGTAGCATTTTGCCTTCGAAATAGAGACACGCTGCCCCACGCCCGGCCCTTGCGCGGTGGCTGCATCGCGGGCCTCTTCCCGGGTCCGCTGCATGCTCTCCACGGCCCGCGGTGGGCCTCGCTGCGGGCCCTCTGTCCCCCCGGGCTGCAGAGCGGCCAGCGAGGGGCGGGCGGGCTGGCACGTTTGGCCAGAGGGACCTCAGATGACAGGTTCGCCTTCCTTGTGACTGGAAAATAGTTCTGCCGTGGTATTTGTTGTTATTTTTGTTAAATAGAATTTCCCAAAGGCTGCCATGTGTTTGCGCGTCTGCCCAGCCCGAAAGCAGAGCTGGCAACAGTGCGACGCCGGGAGAGCGGGCGGCCTGCCTCCTCGTCACGCACGCGACGGGCACGGCTCACGACCCCTCTCCCCCCGCTCAGGCCGACAGACTCCGGAGGATGCGCGGCAAGGATGAGGATGAAGGTGCTAAACCCAAACATACGTCAGCAGATGACTTAAGTGATGGCTTCATACTAGATCGAGATGACAGGCGTCTGCTTTCTTACAAAGTAAGATGTTTGCCTTTGTTTTCCATTTTTAATCTAAAAAAAAACACATTTTCTGGGATTTTGTTTAATAAGTTTATCACAAATGGAAGTTGTAAACACCCCCAGATGTTGGGGTCCCACCACCTTCAGATGCAGCCCAAGTGCCAGGAAGCCAGCTGTCCCCTGTCCCCAGAGCCAGTGGTGGCTGCCGGAGCCCAGTGCCCTGGAGGAGGGCTTGGGAAGCGTGGTTCCCGGGCCCGTGCGGGTCAGGGCGTCATCGAAGGGGGTGCACAGATGCGGCGCGGGGGGACAGCGCGTGTGGCTCGCATCCGGGGTAGTCACAGGGAGCCCAGCCACTGTCCCGGGTCATGACGCCTGCGTTCTGTCCTAGGACGGGAGGATGAACATCGAGGAAGAGCAGAGCGGGGCGGCCAGCGACCGTGAGCGTGCAGAGGACGAGGACGAGGACGAGGGCTCGAGCGAGGGCGATGCAGAGGGCAGCAGTGGCGCAGAGGGCCACTCAGACCTGGACTCTGACGGAGAGAGCGAGGGGGACAGCGTGCGGCCGGGGGAGGAGCCGTGGCGGACTTCTGGGCACGCGGCGGCAGCTGGCCGCGGGGAGGCCGCCCACACCGAGCTGCCCTACGTGTTTGCAGGTGACAGCCGGCTGGGTTCTCAGAGCTCGGGATCACGTCCAGCGGGGCCATAAGTCAGCCTCGCGGGGCAGTGGGGATGGAGGGTGCCCTCCCGGACGCGTCGGCACGTCCCGTCTGTAAAGTCCTGGCTGGTAGACGGGCACAGTTGCCTCCCCAGCGTCTGTCCGGCGTGCCCTGGGCCCTGTCAGGCCCGGCACGGCTGTCAGCCGTGGCTGTGGGCCCGGCACAGGGGGAGGGCAGACACCCCCGCAGATGTGTCTTCCTGCCGTCTTTTAAAGGTCAGCCTTCTGGGGTGGGCAGGCGGCTGCCACGGAGACCCAGCACAGGGACCTGGGCACTCCTGTTCGGTCACAGACGTCTCAGGTAGAACAGGCTGTCGCTTCCTCGGGCATGCGGAGGGGAATCGTCCAGTTCTCACACGCAGTCCTGGTTTAAGGTTATCTCCAGAGAGGACAGACTCGCGGGTGAGGCTGGCTTGCGTGACAGTGGCCTCCGGTCAGTGGGAGTCTCAGGGTGTGACACTGCTCTGCTCGTGTGGCTCCTTCCGGCTCATTTTGAACAGCCTGGCGCAGTCAGCTCACTCGGGGCGCAGGCTGGTTCCCTGCAGACAGAGGCTGCAGGTCCGTCCTCCACGGAGGCCATGCTCGGTGCCCACTCCCAGCCCTGACGCCTGGGACCCGCTGGAGCACGCGCCAGGTGTGCACATGGCCTCGCGGCCGGAGGCACGGTGTGGCGTCCACCAGTGGGTTGGCTTGTCCCTTGGTAAGGCAAAAGAAGTAACGTCGCTGACGCCGTTCTCACTGTCTTGATAGCCCCCGAATCCTGCGAGGACCTGAAGTCGCTGTTATCTGGAAAGCCGACGGAAGAGCAGCTGCTGGTGCTGGAAAGAATCCAGAAATGCAACCACCCAAGCCTCGCGGCGGGGAACAGAGTGAAGCTGGAGGTACGCGGGGGATCACGGAGCCGCCGGCACGTCGGGGCCGGGCCGCGGGAGGGCCTGGCGCTCGCCCAGCGCGCCCCACCACACAGCACAGAGGGACAGGGTGCGAGGCGGGGGGCCGGGGCCGGCGGGGGCCGAGCCCGGACATTTGTCACCTCGAGGCCGGTAGGAGGCCGCACGCGCGCCTCGGCTCACAGGCGGGTTTGCGTCACGCTGTCGAGCGGCCAAGCCGGACTCAAGGAAACCAGCTGCCGGGCCCCCGCCGGCCCCTCCCAGCGGCTGCCACAGTCGCCAAGCAGCCCACGCCCGGGGCACGTCCTCTGCTGCCTTTCGAGGCTTGGCTGCTGCCCGCCATGCCGCAGACCCTCGCCCGACCTGGTGTCCACCGCTCCCGGGACCCAGCAGGTCGCTGCCGGCGGTCTGCTCCGCTGTAGCCAGCCTGGGTGACGGCACGTGGCCTGCCTGCTTTGACCCCGGGGGCAGCACTGACTGTCCCTCTGTGTCCCACAGAAACTGTTCGGCTTCCTCTTGGAGTACGTTGGAGATCTGGCTACGGACGAGCCGCCGGCCCTCGGAACGATTGACAAGCTGGTCGTGTAAGTGGAGCGGGCGGGCAGCCGGCTAGCTGGATGGTTCCATCCTGGTCAGAGTCGCGAGGAGACCTGGCCGAGCGTTTGAGGCCGACCTCGTGACCAGCCTCGCTGGCAGCTGCTCCCGGCCCCTGGAGGTGGACGGTTCCGTGACAAACAGCGACTCGAGGCCCTCGCGGCCCTTCGGCGTGGCTTGGTGTTTGCTGGCCGATTCTCACGCGCCAGCATCTCCAGGTTCACCTGGGACGCTGAGGGTTTTGGAGTGCGCCGTGGACAGCAGCCTGCTGTCGCCCCAGGCCTTGCCACAGTGGGACCCGGCGGGCTCAGGTGACCCAGGCCCTTGTCCACCTGGTCCTGCCCTGCGCAGGGTTGGCAATTGGTCCCAGTCCCTCCCTGCACCAAAAACCCCGTGAGGCAGGGGTCCATGTGCTGGCTCGTGCCCCTCCAGCGGGGGGAAGGCGGGGCCTGTGAGAGCACGTGGCCCGTGGTGCCCGGCAGCTCCTACTGCGTCAGAGGTGCTGGTGAGCGATCGTGGGCTCGTGGAGCACCAGGCCACATCGGCATGTGGACCACACTCCCATGGTCTGGTGACCACAAGCAGAGCTCTCGTACGGCCACCGCTGCTACAGGCTCTGGCCAGATGGTGACAAGTGGCAAGTCTGAGGACAGGTTATTCCAAACACAGTCACAAAGGTTTTCTGGCTCCCAGAAGGCCAGCCAGATGCCTGTAAGGGGAAGGGGGGCTCATCCAGGGGCTTCCAGTTGAGACGTGCCGTCAGCAGCTGACGTCACAGGAAAACGGCAGCTCGGGGGGTTTGGAGGTCTTCTGTGTTTCGGTCTCTGGAGTTGTTCTCCCCTGACTCGAGCATCTGACCCACAGGCAGTTGTATAATCTGTGCCAGATGTTTCCCGAATCTGCGAGCAACTGCATGAAGTTCGTGCTCCGGGACGCCATGCACGAGATGGAAGGGACGGTCGAGGCGAAAGGCCGGGCGGTGTTTCCGGGCTTGGACGTGGTAAGCTGGGGCTCGCACTGCCCAGCCATAGGCCGGCAGCCGCCAGCAGCCCGGTGCTGTCTGGTGTCACACGGGGGGCTGATGACAGTGTGCATGGCTGCGGGAGGTGGCCCATCCCCAGAGTTCCAGGGCGACCTGCAGAGACTTAAGCCGTGAACCATGAACAGAAACGTGTCCATAGCAGAGGAAACTGGCTCGGTCGTACGTGGATGCAGGCCTGTCTGTCTTCATGGTAAAGAGGTTTTGAGGCAAATGAAGACCGGCCTATGGACTTGACGCCCCGGGCCGGCTGGCCGGGCCTGGGGCCATAAACACTGCTGGCTCCCCGGGCCATGCAGCATGTTCCAGAAGAACCCCGCATGTTCCAGAAGGGGCCGGCTGTGCGTAGTGTGCAAATGGGGTGCTCTAGCGGGTGTGGGGCCTCTGGCCCTGGCCACAAGGCCGACGACAGCACGCAGTGCAGGAGCTGCAAAACCGGTTGTGTTCTTGAGCCTTTTCAAGAGGCGATATTCTAGACTTCATTTCCCCTGCTTTGATTTGTGTGATTACACTTTCTCTGCAGCTCATTTATTTGAAGATTGCTGGGATGTTGTTCCCGACCTCTGATTTCCGGCACCCCGTCGTGACGCCTGCGCTGGTGTGTCTCAGCCAGCTGCTCACAAAGGTGCGTCCGCCGTGCACATGTAGGTGGCCAGACGCGCTCCAGCAACGCCAGCGTCTCCCCGGGCCTTGCTGAGCGCGAGCACGGCTGGGTCAGGGTCGGGGTCGGGGTCAGGGTCAGGGTCGGGGTCAGGGTCAGGGTCCGGAGGCTGCCGGCTGGGCCAGGCGCAAGAGCAGCTCCTCCCAGGGGGTCTGTGAAGGCGGCGGCCGGGTCGGAGGTGCCCCCGCTCCTTCCCAGAGCCGGCTGCAGCAGCCCTGACCGGGCGGGAGTCAGGTTTAGCACCTGGAGTTAGTGGAGAAGGCCTCGGGTCCGAGAGGGGTTCTGTTCTCTGGCTTAAAAAGGCCCACAGGGCTCTGTGCCTTGACTGGACACACCCGCTGTGCTCACTGTGACCCCCACCCCGGGGGGCGTCTTAGTGTTCACGACGCTGTGCCTGCGCCTCCAGGCCGACTCCACTCCAGGGTCCCCCTCGGCAGCCCCCCTCCGTGTCGGCAAGCTCGAGCACACAGCTCACCCAGGAGCAGCTTGTCTGCCCCGTGTGGGGTCCGGAGCCTCGTCCCGACCGGTCACCGAGCCCCGTTGCTCCTCCAGTGCCCCGTCCTGTCTCTCCAAGACGCGGTGAAGGGTCTGTTCGTGTGCTGCGTGTTCCTGGACTACGTGTCTCTGTCTCGGAGGCTCGTCCCTGAGCTGATGAACTTTCTCGCGGGCATCCTTTACATAGCAGCTCCGAACAGCCAGAGTCCGGGTGAGTCAATCGGAGGGAGCTGCCCCGAGTTATTGTACTTCAGGGTGTTTTAAAAGACTGTTGACAGCAATTCACACGCATGTAGAAAGTCTATAGAATACGGAAAGGTGGGGAAGCAGAGCTCGGCCGCCTGTGCGTGGACGTGTGCACACAGATCGGCGCTCTGTCCTGGGCAGAACTCGGGAGCCGGGCGCCGCACGCGGGGCCCGCGGAGACGCGCTCGGCGTGAGGGTCGCCCCGACGTGCCAGCGCCCTGCACCGACGGCGCGCGGCAGTAGAAGCGTTTTTGTGTTTTGGAGTGCGTGAACTGCGCAGTTAGGATTTGTCTTATCTTCTGCCTTTTCCACGTGGCAGCAGACTGTCATGCGCCCCACGGCCCCTGTGGAGTCGGGCGGCGCCGTGCTGTGTCTTGGGATTTGGGAAGGAGAGTGACTCAAAAGCGGGAATCTGGGGCGCACTCAGCACGGCCCGCCCCACCCCCGGGCGCCCCGTGATGCAGCCCACAGCCTTCCAGAGCTCCCCCCACACGGGGCTCCCCCGGCCCCGGAGGTGCCAGTGGGCAGAGCCGTCCGGACCCTGGGACTGCGCCTTGTGCGCGCTCAGTGCCACCTGTCCTCTTGCCTTCTCCGCGTGACCTCACAGTGGGACCGTCCTGCGTGTGGCTCCTCGTTGGCCGCACTGACGCCCACTGTGGGGCAGGCACAGGACAGGCCGGGTCACGCTCAAGGAGGCCTGTCGCTAGACGGGCCGGGCAGAGCGCAGAACGTCCCGGCCACGGCCGGGCAGTGGGCAGTGGGCTGCTGTCGCCACCTGCACCTCTCCCTCTGCCCGGTCGCCGCTCGCACACGCACCGTGCTGAGCCCAGACCGCACCAGGCCCTCCGCCCTCCCCGGCTGCTCCTTCGGCCACATCTGCTCTTCTGGGTGACAGGGCACGTGCTGCACTCCCAGCTGACCCCTCACCTTCGCCGCTTCCCGTGTTCTCTGCTTTCTAACACTCCACCCGCTCCACCCGCGTCTTCCGGTGGCGTGTACTGCCTGCCTCCCCCGCGAGGGCAGGGACCTGGTCCGTTCTCGGGCGTGGCCCCAGTGCCCGCCAAGGCCATCACCATCTGCCCGGCGAAAACCCGCGCGTTTGTGAACAGTGAATTTGCTGAAGGCTTTGGTGCCCGCGAGCCCAGTGACGCTCAGGCCCTCTCTGTCCCCGTCCCGCTGCGACTCAGGTCACACTCCGGTGCACCCCTTCAGAGCCCTTGGCAAGAACTCGGAGCTGCTCCTGGTGTCTGAGGAAGAGGACACGGCCACGTGGCAGAGGAGCCGCCTCGCCCTGCACTGGGCCAGTGGGCCACCGGCCCGGACCGAGACCGAGGCCAACCACATCAGGTTTGTGCAGGCCGGGCCCACCGGGACCTGGCACCCGAGGGTGCACCAGTGTCGTCTCCGTTTGCAGGTGACACGCACTTATGTGTAGTCCTAAACCCCACAGACAGGCTGTTCGGTTCAGTCAATGAATCCAGCGATGCAGCAGGACAAAAAGCCCACACACGACCATCAAGTGCGCTTCTGTCTGTGAGCGAGAGACTCACAACCACCCCATTTACGGCAGCGTCAAAAAGAACAAAAGGCTTAGGAATTAGCCGCGGAGGTGGGAGGCCTGTACAGTGCAAACCGCAAAACCGCCGAGAAAGCAAAGCCGGGGTAGATGGAACACGTGCTCGTGGCTGGGAGACGCCGCCGCCTCCCGCCCCCTCCACGTGGGGTCCGGTCCGAGCGGGACTCCCGTGGGGCTCCGACACCCCGTCTGGCGTGGGACGGGGAGCACTGGCCTTTTTGTTGTCCTTGCGGTCTCTGATCTTTTAAGTTACAGATTATTTGAAAAAAGTTTTCTGAGAGGTTTTTATTGTGGTACAACACACACGATGAAACTGGCGGTCTGAGGCGTCTGTGGGTCCGGCGGCACTGCGCGCTCCTGTGACCGGCCGGCTCCACGAGCACAGTGTCCGCAGGCTCATCCACGTGGCCGATGGCAGGACCCCTGTCCTCTTTAAAGCTGAATGACACCTCGTGTGGGTGGACGTTTGCATGCCCCTCCCTCTGCCCGCGGGGCGGGCGGCTGCCGCGTCCTCGCTGCTGAGTGACGCTGCTGTGAGCGCAGTGTGCCCGCAGCGCTGCAGACCTGGCTCTTAGTTCCCTTGGGCACAGACCCGACGTGGGCTGCCGGCTCACGTGGTCGTCCCGTCGAGGGTTTTGAGGCACGGCCACGCACGCCGCTTTCCATCTCAGTCCCGCCCACGGAGCACGGGGCTGTTGTGCGCATCCTCGCCAGCTTGTCATCTTCTGGGTCTTTCGGCAGCAGCCACGGTGGCCGACCTACTGGGCGTGTGGTGGCGGCCCGCTGTGGCCTCGATGTGCGTCTCCCTGACTAGCGGTGCTGAGCACCCTTGCATGTGCCTGTGGGCCGTTTGTATGTCCTCTCTAGAAAAATCTATTCAAGTCCTGATGGCAATTATTCCATGAAAAAGAATAACTTTCCCAGAATCTGCGTATTATTTTCAAGACACATCTGCCTGATTTTTCGGATAGTTTAGAAATTGAACCGGGAGCCACTGTTTTCACGCTGGTGTCGCATTCCCACGACAAGCCTCCCGGCTCGGGACATGCGCTGTTCTCCTCGGTGTCCGCTTGTCCACCGCTGCCCTCGTTGGGCTTTACAGGGTCGTTGGGGGGACTCTGGTCTTTGCCGGGATTGTCGCCTTTTGTCCTGAAGCTGGCTTCGCCCATGCAGGCTGTCCTGCCTGGCCGTGTGCCTGGCCCTGGTGAAGCGCTGCGTGCTCATGTACGGTGGCCTGCCGTCCTTCCACGACATCGTGAGGCCCCTCAGAGCCCTCCTGACGGAGCACCTGGCCATCCGCAGTCACCCCCGCGAGCTCCAGGTGAGGCCCCTGGCCCCAGGGCGCTCTGCCCCAGCTCGGCCCTTTCCTGATGGGGAGCTGGTGAGCCGCGTTCTTGCCATTGGGGTTGCCCTCATTGAGGACCCATGTGTGCAGTTAGGGACACGAACGGGAAACAGGGTCACAGTGAGAACCTCTGAGAACCACCGCGCGGCGAGTCTGGGCCCGGGGTTTATCCGAGCACTGTTCCATCGTCACATGCCCCCTTCTGCCCGCCCACTGCCCGCCAGGCCTGGGCCCCGGTCCCTCCCGGGCCACATGGGTTTTCTGAAGACAGTGCCACCATCCCGTACCAGGTGACAGACACTGCTGGACGCCCCACGCGGACGCTGGCATGAGTGTCTGGCCGCCGTGCCGTGGCAGGCCTTCAGCTGTGCCCTCGTCCGTCCGCGCCTGCTCCCCGTCCTGACGCAGAACGGGGTGCTGTCGGGGTGTCGTCCCTCCAGCGGCCTGGCCCTGCCCTCCACGCGCTCCAGCCTCTGCGTGGGGTCGTCACACGTGCCCTCGCCTCTGCCTGGAATGCCCTCCTTGGAGCCTTGCGACTGGTCCCCGCACGTCCCAGCCTCTCCACAGGGTGACCCTCCCAGCTCCTCGGGACATGGGCCTGTGAGGACATCATGTCATCTTGTGGAAGGTCGATGAGGCTGAGGTGTCAACACCTGCCTCCACCTTGCCTCCACCTACTATGGACCTGGCTGTGGCTTGTCCCTTAGTTGAGAGCAGAGTGGCTGTCAGGCCTTGTGGGACTTGGGCTGGCCAAGGGACCACGGGGGCTCGTGGACTTGGTGAGCTGAGTTGGTCGTACTGTGCGTGTAGTCCCCGAGGAGCCTTGGCATTTCACTTCAGACGAACCGCCAGACGGGCCGGGGGGTGGCTGTGCCGGTGGCGCAGGAAGCCTGAGTTCCAGGACACACCTATGCACGGGGAAAGGAATGGAACGTCAGTGAGCTGGCTTCTAGAAAGTTCCTCAGAAGCACCAGCCGACTCTCTAGAAAGCCAAGGCTGTAACAAAAGCGTCTTGGTTGTCTGGCTCTTCCTGTTGGGGTGGAAGTGGGGTCGGCTCACAGGCTGGTAGGGACTCGGTCCCAGTGGGCGCCCCGTGGTGTGGCTCTCCGTCGGGTGTGCCTCCCGGCGGGCCATGCGAGGTGTGTCACCGGCTCCCCGTGCAGACAAGCTTCTCTGGGAAAGCAGATGCGTCACGTTTGCTGGATGCTAGAAACAAACGGCTCTCGCTTCTGAGCGCCTGAGCCCACACCCTTTCCACCGTCCTGCCCACGGGCAGTGTGACAGAGGACAGGTGCTTCTTGTCGTGCAGCCCCCGCCCTATCAGCGAGACCGATGCTCCCATCGCGGCCACACCGTGGGCACAGCTTCTGTGCACCCCTTTATCAGCAGAGGAGGTGAAGGCCCAGTGGGGGAACAGACAGCAGGAGGGTCTCGCTCTCTGTCCCCTCTGTCCCCGAGACCACAGAGCCTTTTGGAGGAGCTCGTGAGGCTATGGTGGGTGGGGCCCTCACCCGCCTTTCCACGTGTTTCAGGAGCTGATTCGGGCCACACTGACGGAAGTGGAAGCCCAGGAGCAGCACTGTCAGCCCCTCGTCTGCGAGAGGAGCAGGCCAGTGCCTCTCAAGCTGTTCACCCCCCGGCTGGTCAAAGTGTGAGTGCAGCTGCTCCCCCGGGTGTCCAGGTTCCCGCAGGGCCAGGGTCAAGGCCGTGGGCTCACCCTCGGGACAGTGGGACCGACCGGCCGCGTGCCGCTGGGCCTCTGCTTTCAGCCTCGAGTTTGGAAGAAAGCAGGGGAGCAGCAGGGAGGAGCAGGAGCGGAAAAGACTCATGCACAAGCACCGGCGTGAGTTCAAAGGCGCCGTCCGGGAAATTCGCAAGGACAACCAGTTCCTGGCCCGGATGCAGCTCGCGGAGACCATGGAGCGGTGAGGGGGCCGGGGCGGGGGC
Organism: Eidolon dupreanum; assembly: GCA_028627145.1. NCBI lineage: Eukaryota > Metazoa > Chordata > Mammalia > Chiroptera > Pteropodidae > Eidolon > Eidolon dupreanum. The sequence continues at coordinate 89,505,360 of CM053513.1, forward strand.
GGGGGCCGGGTCAAGGCAGCCTTCGCGCCACGCTCCCCACACATGGCCCCTGGGCCTGCGGCTGGGCAGGCTCGGCCATTTCCTTCCTCCAGACTGGATGCGGGGGGTGGGGGGTCACAGGCCCCACGCGGTTGTGAACTGTTGTAGAGTCAGATGTGAAAAGGGGCCAAAAATGAGTCCTCCAAAAACAGGGTTTTGTTTTGTTTTGTTTTGTTTCCACTTTCAGGGACGCGGAAAGAAAGCGGAAAGTAAAGCAACTTTTTAACAGTCTGGCTACACAGGAAGGTGAATGGAAGGCTCTGAAGAGGAAGAAGTTCAAAAAATAATTTTACAGATGAGGCAAGGAGACGCCGTCTCTTGACGCTGACGAAGGGTGTTGTAATGGAGTGTGGGTTTTTGTCCCTGTACTTCAGTTCCTGTTAAAACGTCTCTCCTGATGACAGTGTGCGCTTTTGGAACTGGAAACAGCTCTCCATGCACGTGTGACGATAAACTCTAAATGCCTCAGTCCACCGAGCTTCCACACACCTGTCAGTCGCAGGGTTTGGGACTGAGGGTTCTGGCCAGCACCATTTTTGGTCAAGCAAGGATGTTTGCCTTCTGTACAGAATTCAGTGGTAACTTATATATGTAACCAGAATCCCAGCATCCTAAAAGCCAAGACTGGCTTTGTCGTAAGTGTCTTTATCCGGTGCTTTGAGGCGTCAGGTCTGGTCTCGGGAGCCCAGGGGAGGGGGAGGAGTTTGGGTGTGTCTGCACTGACCCCCAGGAGGCAGCTGAAGTTCTGAGTCCAAACAAGCTGGAAGATGCAGAGGTTGTGGTTAGGGTTGAAAGCGTGTGAGTTAAACGAGAGAGACGCTTTCACCCTGCACTTCACCGGCAGCTTCTAGAGCAGTCGGTCAGCGTGCGGTCTGCCAGACCCAGGAGGGCCGGGGCCTGCCGGAAGGGAAGACCATGAGGTGCCTGGACCGGCCTGTTAGCATTCCGTTTTGAATGCACGCACATCCAGCTCGTTTTCTCGCCTCAGCTGCTCCTCTGCCCCCTATCGTGGGAGGTGCTAATGGAGCTAACCTGTCTGGAGCACGTTGAGTCCCAGGCTCCCAAAGGCGGAGCACAGCGCGGCTCAGAGGAAATGACCACCACCCAGGTGAGGGGGAGGGACGCAGGAACGTCGCAGCTTCAGGCAGGTGCGCATGGGCTTTCTTCTTGGCTGTGGCACAGAGGGCAGTGTGTGGGTGCCGAGTGGCGGACTGTGGTGCTTCATCACGTGTCAACGTGGAAGGTGAACGGGACTTCCCAGACTCCTTCCTCCATCTGTTTCCACTCAGGGTTGGCCACAGCGGCAGGAATTTTAGATAAGAAAGCAGCAGGAGGTGGTGCCGGCCAGGTGCTCATGCCCAGGGTTCCTCCAGCTGCCTGCAGTCTGTTCCACTGCCGATGGCCAGCGTGCTGCCAGCCAGAGCCTGTGGCTTTCGGTGGCCTCTGCTCTCTTTACCTCATGTCCCACTTTCCCCACCTGCCTGTAGTGGGTGTGGCTTTCAGTGGCCTCTGCTCTCTTTACCTCATGTCCCACTTTCCCCACCTGCCTGTACTGGGACTTAAGGCTCAGCAGATGCAGAAGGAAGTCCAACGGAGAGACTAGTGTGTGGTCAATCCGTCGAGGGTGACGGCCTATGCTGTAAGGCGCCCAAACTGGCAGGGTGGAGGATGGAAGGAGGGTCCCAGGGCTGGACACCACCGTTAGGCCTTGCAGGGTGGAGGACCAAAAGCCCCGAGGTCCTTGGAGAGAGGGTCACACCCCTAGGGCAGAGGTTGGGGAGCAAACGGGGCTGTGGGCAGTCAGAACACGCCCCTGCCAGGGCCCGGGTTCAGCAACCACGGGATGGATGGCGGGAGACGCTCCCCGCACCCCCGCAGTGTCCCTTGGAAGGAGCCTCGGGCCGCGAATACGCGTAGCCCCTGCAGGAAGGGGCCCGAGACCCGCCGGGGCGCTGCCGACCGAACCCCCTCCGGGGCGTGGCCTGGAGCTTCGCAGCGCGGGCGTCAGGAGGGCCCCCGCCCCCAGCAGCCTGTGTCGCGGAAGGGGGCGGAGCCAGGGGCCCGAAGGCCGAGAGGACGAGTACGGGCGCCAGCCGGAAGAGGAAGCGCGGCAGCCGGAAGAGGAAGCGCGGCACGGCGCCACTTCCGGGCCGGGCGTGGCCGGGGCGCGGCCTGCGCGCTCGCCCCGCCCCCGGCGGCGTGCCCGAGGTCCCTTCCGCGTCCCTGTCCATCCATCCGTCCCCATCGCGCGCGCGCGCGGCCGCTGCAGGTGCGGGGCTGGGCGGGGTGCGGGCCCTGGGCGAGGTCTCCAGCTCCAGTGCGCGTCCCGCGGCCCCGCCCGGGAGGGGTCCCGCGGCGGGCTGGGGTCTGGGCCGGCGGGGGCGGTGTTCTCTGGGGCGCAGGGACGAGCCCCGCGTCGGCCCGGAGCCGCAGATGTCCCGTTCTCCATCGTCTACCGAGTTTCCCTGCCTGCGCTTCATGGGGACGTGGGGCAGCTGGATGGGGCGGGGTGCTGCCCTTGGCCCCGACGCCCTCACCCCGGCTCCTTGGGGCGGTTGGCCTCACTTGCTGCGGTTTCCTTGCGCAACCTGGGTTTCCTGCTGCCCGGGGTCGGGGGTAAGGGAGCACACTGGGACCCACATGTTGTGTGACGGGCACCCCAGCAGGGCGGCACAAGCCCTCTCTTTAGAGTGCCCACTGGCTGTTTGCAGGCTAAAGTCGTCATAGGAGCTGGGAACCTGTTTCCCCCTCGATAGAGTAGGCGCCCGGGACTGGGATACCCAGAGGTGCCCTCACCCCCAGCCAGGCCGGATCGGAGCCGCGGCATCATGGGCTGGGGAGCTGGCGGGAGCTGCACCCCGCGCCCACCCATCCGCCAGCAGCCAGCCGAGACCCGCGTGGTCACTGTGATCTTCCTCGGCCTCCTCCTGGACCTCCTGGCCTTCACTCTGCTGCTGCCCCTGCTGCCAGGGCTGCTGGAGAACCACGGCCGTGCCCAGGTGAGCGCCCCCCACCCCCGCCCCCCATCCTGATGCCCCTGGCCCCTCCACGGTGGCTGCCCACTGCCTCTAGCCTAGCAGGGACTCCCCCAGCCATTATCATGGTTCCTCGTCCTCCAGGACCCCCTCTATGGCTCATGGCAGCAAGGGGTGGACTGGTTTGCTGCAGCCATCGGGATGCCAGCGGAGAAACGGTACAACAGTGTCCTGTTCGGAGGTATGGCCCTGAGCCCCCTGGGGTCCTATCTCAGACTCCTCCCTCCTCACTCCCCAGGCTCCCATCCATCCCCGGTCCTTGTCCGCCCCTGCACGATCTGCTCCCTTTCCCAGTGTCCACTCTCTTTCGGGGCCACCTCCGCTCCAGGTCCATGGCCTGCGATTGCAGGGCCAGTGATCAGACCCTTGGGGACTGAGACCGAGGTGCAGTGACTGTGACTTTCATCTTTCAGGTCTGATTGGCTCCATCTTCTCAGTCCTGCAGTTCCTCTCGGCACCGCTCACAGGTGCCATCTCTGACTGCCTGGGAAGGCGCCCGGTGATGCTGCTGTCCTTGGTATGGGTGCCCACCGAGGGGGAGCACGCAGCCTTCCCCCACCCAGCAGCCCTCTGGGGAGGGAAGGGGCAGCTGTGGGCCCCTCATTGGTTCTTATTGCCCCGGGCTGTGGTGCTTGAGGGGGCGGTAGTTCCTGTGTCTAAGCCAGGCTGTCCCAGAACTGTTCTTGCCACACACGGGACACTGGGAACACAAGTGGCCCTTGGCTGCTCCAGAACAGGGCAGGGTCCTAGGGGTGTCGCTGGGTTAGCCAGCCCAACTCTGGCCCCTCCTGGCGTCAAGTGACCGTGCCTGCCCCTCGGCCCCTGCCCTGAGGCAGGCGGGCCTGGCCGCCTCGTACGCCGTGTGGGCCGCCTCGGAGAGCTTCGCGGCCTTCCTGGCCTCCAGGGTGATCGGCGGCCTCAGCAAGGGGAACGTCAGCCTCTCCACGGCCATTGTCGCCGACCTGGGCTCGCCTCCTGCCCGCAGCCGAGGCATGGTGAGTGCACATGCTGCGGACGACGGGCCGGGCCCAGGCTTCCCTCCCAGCTCACGCAGCCTTCTCGCCAGGCAGTCATCGGCGTGGCCTTCTCGCTGGGCTTCACGCTGGGCCCCATGCTGGGCGCCTCCCTGCCCGTGCGGACGGCGCCGTGGCTCGCCCTGCTCTTCGCAGTCTCCGACCTGCTGTTCCTCTTCTGTTTCCTGCCAGAGACGCTGCCCCCAGAGAAGCGGGTACGGCGGGACCCAGAAACTGACGGGTCCCTGGGCTGGAGGCTTGGTTCACTGGGCCACAGGGATGCCTGTGTGCACCAGTCTCGGGTGCCAGGGGAGGCTGGGCTGCCCTCTCCTGGTGTCCAGAGGCTCTTCAGGCCACAGTGCCTGGCAGGCGACTAGAAGCCAGGACACCAGGGCCCTGCAGTTCCAGTCACACTGGTCCCAGGCTGCCAGGGGAGACGCTGGTCCCCCAGACCTCTCCAGCTCTGCCCCCCCACCAGGCGCCGTCTATCAGCCTGGGGTTCCGAGCTGCTGCTGACCTGCTCAGCCCCCTGGCCCTGTTCCGCTTCTCGGCCGTGGCTCGTGGCCAGGACCCACCCACTGGAGACAGTAAGGCGCAGCCCCTCACGCGGGTGGGGCACCCCCCACTGCCGTGGACGCTGCGGACCCCTCACGCCCCTCCCTGCTGCTCACCAGGGCTCAGCCACCTGCGCCGCCTGGGCCTCGTCTACTTTCTCTACCTCTTCCTGTTCTCGGGCCTGGAGTTCACGCTGAGCTTCCTCGCACACCAGCGCTTCCAGTTCAGCAGGTGGGCGAGCAGCCCCGGAAAGGACCCTGCCCGTGGACGCCTTCCCCATCCTGACCCCCTGCTTCAGGGCTGGCCCCGCCCAGGACCCTGGGGCAGGGCGGGCGGTGGCGTGGTGGAGCAGCGGTGGCTGCCACCCACAGGGTTGTGGCACCACTCACCGCCCCCACCCCACGCCCCAGTCTGCAGCAGGGGAAGATGTTCTTCTTCATCGGTCTTACCATGGCCACTGTCCAGGGCACCTACACCCGGCGCATCAGCCCTGGCAAGGAAACCGTGGCTGTGAAGCAGGTATGGGGCTCCCCCAGAAGCTGGGGGCAGAGGGGGGCCTGGGCTCTGCAGGGAGCAGCAGGGGTGGGTCCTGAGGCCCACTGTGTCCGCCTACAGGCCATCCTGCTGCTGGTCCCCGCCTTCCTCCTCATCGGCTGCGGGCTCACGCTGCCCACGCTGGGCCTGGGGCTGCTGCTCTACTCCTTCGGTGAGTGGCCGGCCAGAGCCCCCGGTGGGGATGTGGCTGGGAGGCCCTCAGGTCACCAGCCCACCACCCTGTCCTCTGGGCTGACCGGTGCCTCGCTGATGTCCCCCCAGCCGCTGCCGTCGTGGTGCCCTGCCTGTCCTCTGTGGTCGCCGGCTATGGTGAGAGGCCCTTCCCTTGATCGAGGCTGCCTCAGGTGGGCGGCTGGCAGGCACCTGATGGTCTCTCCCCTGCCCCTCAGGCTCGCCTGGGCAGAAGGGCACGGTCATGGGCACGCTGCGGAGCCTGGGCGCCCTCGCCAGGGCGCTGGGGCCCATGGTGGCCGCCTCAGGTAAGAGCCGTGGGACAGCACTCGTGCTCCCCGGGCAGGCCGGGCCCCTGGGGACGGCCTCCCTCGGCTGCCCCCGTCTGCGCCTACCCGCTGGGTGCCAGCCCGGGGCGGAGGAGCGGGCAGGGTGGCGTGCGGCCCGTCAGCGCTCCGTGTCCCCGCAGCGTACTGGCTGGCGGGCGCGCCGGCCTGCTTCGCCGTGAGCGCGGGGCTCTTCCTGCTGCCCTTCCTCCTCCTGCGGAGCCTGGCGGCCGCCGCACCAACACCCAAGGCGGAGTAGCTGAGCCGGCCCGCCCCAGGCTGGGGCGTCAAGACAGGACCCCTCCCCGTCCCTGGGCCCAGCCCCGGGAGCCATGACACTCCTCCCTCATCCGTCCGGTGGGACCTGGGCAACCCTGCCCGTGGAGCGCACAGCAGGGTCAGTTGCCTCCATGACCTTCTAGGCTTTCGGTTTGCTTGTTTTTTACTCAGCGACACAAGGTGTCAGCCTGGTGTCCGAATGACAAAATAAAACTATTTTACACTAAGTCTTTCTCTGGTGCACTTTCTCAACATAACCAGGCACCAATGCGGCCCTCAGCACCCCACCAAGCAGAGGGCTGTCCCCCCACCTGCTTCCCCTCTGTGCACGGCGAGGGTGGAAAGTCAGACACAGGTCCCTCCGAGTCAGCACTGGCGGGGGGGCAGGGGGGGACCCTCTACCAGACTGTCCCTATCACAGGTCCCAGCCCCATCTGTCCGCCCAGCCCCAGCCAGGCTGGCTCCAGGGTCTGCTCAGACTGCAGGGGACACAGGACTGTCAGCATGGCTCTCCGCTGCTCGGTGGGCCCTGCCCAGGACCCCGGGCCACCACCGTGTGCTCGCGGGGAGGCGCGAGCTGCTGCTGGAGGACAGCTCTGAGTGACAAGGTCCTTCCCAGTCCAAAGCGACAAACGGTGTTCGATCAAGAAAGCAGCACTTTGGGGTCTCTTTTTGGAACATGAAACAAACTTCTGGAAGTCCTACTTTCAAGGAACAAAGAAAAGGAATTAACACGTAAAACCGCTCCCCAGGTTTAGACGAGGAAACTGCGTAAAGAATTTTATTTGTGAGTAAAACGTGTTACGCTGGAGGACGCAGGGCGTGCCCTCCCAAGCCTGTGTCTGCGTACGCAACTAAACTGCATGTGGTGATAAAGTTACACTACAAAAGTGAGATTATGGTCATTGCGTGTGAGGGATAAAGAAAGTGACGAAGGAAGAGTCCTTGGCTAACTGAAGGACGGCGTGACGGGGCCTGTAACACCTCGGCAACGAAACGACGCGAGAACAGCAGCCTGCTCGCCGGGACGCTCGAAGCGGCGGCCGGCCTCCAGTCCCGCACGGCTGTGCAGACCGAGGGACGCGAGCCCACGCCAGGCACCAGCTCTGCCGAGGACCCCGCCCGTCCCCCGGGGGCCTGTCTGGGGAGCAGGCAGGCTTGCCCACACCTAGTCAGGCCGGCACCAGGCAGCTCCTGCAACGGGTCACCCTCGAGGAGTCCCCGTGGCCACCCGCTAGCTCCCACTGAGCAGCCTGACACTCCTTCTGGGGATCTGAGTTAAGTGCAAACACTGGTGTTAGCAGGGAGGGAGTGCGTGGGGCACGCGGTCAGGTGGCGACCCCCAGGGCCGGCTTCTGCCTTGAGCCGCCCTTGACCACAGCCAGGGTCGCTCAGGCTGAGTTACCGCAGGAGTAGAGCCCTCTCCGTTCTGAAAACTCCCCAAAACAGGTGACCGCTGCTCTGCAGCAGGCCCCAGAGAGAACGAAAGCAAAAAGTGGCCATTTGTGTTCACTGAAGTGTGGGGTGAACTGCGAATGTGCTGAAAGAAAATTCTAGAAAGGACTCTTCCCCTCCTGAGGACCCCAGTGACTGAGGAGCTGTGAGCCCTGAATCGTGCCTGGCTGCGGGGTAACCGGTTAGACCATGCGTAGGTGGCGTGAGCTGCATACAGGCCCATCTGCTGCTGGGGTTTCCAGCTCGGCCCAAACCCGCCTCCCGAAGGCCGCCACGGTGCCCTGGGCCGCTGGCAGGCACACGGGTGTTTTCACAGGACTGAGGCCTTGTGTGTGTGAACCAAGAGATCACTGGGCAGACAGAGCCGGCAGGAAGCTACGCATCTGATTCAGTCACCTGAGACCTTGAGGTGAAGGGGAGCCTGGCAGACAGCGTGGGTCACTGCACGACAGGAGGAGAGCAAGAGGGGTCGAGGCCAGACCACAGGGCCTCCGACAGTCTGGCCAGAACCATGGCTCGACGCCTCCCGAGAGCGCATCACCGAGGAGCAGAGTGAGACGGCGCGGAGGTGGACATGGGCTGGATCTCCCTAGGACCTGAGGCTGCGGGCCGGGGGCGGGTCGGCACCCATCTGCATGGGCGTCGGTCATAGCGGGAGGGGGCTACAGCTGTGCGGAGGGGTGGGCTTTTTGCATTCCATTACATGAGAAGACAGCATGGGACACAGTCGGGGACAGTCCGGTGGCATCGGTTTGCGCAGGACGGGCCTTCAGGAGTCGCCCCTCTTCTTGCTCTTCTTCAGGAAGGAGGGGGTGCGGAACTTCTTCTTCTTCTTGGACGGGGACTTGCCTGGAGACCCATCGCTGCCCGGGTCCACGGCAGCCCCCTCCTCGGCCGCTGGGGAGGCAGCCTCGTCAGCAGCCTGGGCTGCGAGCGGCTCGGGGCTGGCGGCCGCGGGGGGCCTGGTGGGGCTGGGAGGGCCGCGGGCTTCACAAAGCCCCTCTTCCTCCTCCTTCTCCAGGGTCGGGAAGCCAAGCGCTTCTGAAGGCTCATCAGGGGACAGGTCGGGGAGAGTTGGCTTAAAGGTGGCGGCATCACTGTCGTCTCCGGCAGCAGGCTCCTGCGGCAGGTCTGGTGGGCGGGGTGGGAGAGACGGAGTTAGAGGGCCACTGGCCAGATGGCACAGGGGCACCTTCAGGCAGGCAGTGCTCCGCGCAGTAGCTGCCACCGTACTGACTCCGGGAGTTTTCACCAAAACGAGAATGAGAAACTAAATCAGGTCCTCTCTACTTCAAGGCTGGATGCAGCTCATCGCATAAGACGTAGACTCCGCTCCATCTCGGGTTGGTTTTAGCTCCTTCTTGTGGAAGCTTGGGGACAAAACCAGGCTCGGTCACAAGCCTTAGTCCCCATTCAGAGTGATTAAGGCACGCAGAGGACGTTTTCAGTGAGCAGCGTTCTGTGTTAAACACGTGAGACGAGGTTTGCTCTAGACCCCTCGGGCACCTCTTAGCGGCCCTGAAACTAGGCCTAAACGAGGGTCTACGGCACCTGGTCTCCCCTGGGAGACAACCATGGCGAACCAAGAGTTAACTCCCGGACTGAGAGACAGACTGTAAGGTAAGGGGTAGGGGCAAAAACCAAGCCACTCATCCATCTGAAGGTGACTCGTCTTAGAGAAGCAGCCTGCGGGCTGGCTCACAGTGAAGGCCCCCACCACTGTGGCGGGGAGGGGGAGACCAGTTTTGCAGATTTTTAAAAATTGGCCTGCGAAGTTACAAGCCGCTGGCAGGCTGGGCAACACCACACGGGCTGGCACTCACATCGGGTCGCGCCAAGTGACGGGAGCCAAGTGACGGGAGCTGAGTGACGGGAGCTGAGTGCAGGCGAGGAGCGGTCACAGGAGGTGGGGTCGGCCTGGGCTCCGAACGCTGGCGCTGCCCCGCCCACCCCACCTGTCGCCCCTTGGAGCTCCCTCAGCCCCCAGGGCGGGAGGAAGTTAGGATTCGCTTTTCAAAGCAAGCAGGGTTGCCTGTGGGTGCTCGGGGAACTTTTATCATTGGACCAATGACACCGTTGGGCCCCCTTAAATAAAGCTCAAGCACAGAGCTCAAGCAAAGGTCCAAACCACTGGACCCCACGCAGCAGAAGGAGGACGCCAGCCTGTCTAGCCCTGGTCTAGCCCTGTGTCTTCCCGCCCAGCAGCCACGAGTCTCAGGGGCTGAACGGAGCAGCACACGCCTCTGGGGCTTCGGAGAGCCAGAGTCCCCTCGGCACTGGCCCCTCGCTCCGGGGAGCCTCCAGGGCAGGCTGTCCCCTACCACCCCCAGCTCTCAGTGACCGAGCCCCTTCAGGAACTGCCCAGAATGGAGGGGTGGGGGGGTGGGGGCCTGCTTTGTTTTGAATAAACAGAAAACAAAACTTAATAAGCAACAAGGCAGCAGGAGAACACGGCAAAGCACAGGGAGCCAGTGAGCAGCGGGGCCAACGGCGGGCGGTACTTACTAGGGCAACAGGTACTCTTTAGCACATCCGCCTCCTGCTCGCAACGCAGCCACGAGAAGAGAGAAGCACAGGTAGAGAATCTATGCATCCAGTCACAGCCACCGCGTTACAGAGGAGAATGGCCAGGCCATTCTTGTGGACACGGAATGGGGTGGAAGGTGAGCCACGGGCTCCCGACAGACATGAGGAAGCACGATGTACAAGACCCAAGGACAGACACACAGGCCACACGCCACAGACATGCGGTGGGTGGTCTGAGGCCGACGGGGGCGGGTGCTCTGCGGGGACCGGGCGCCGCGCAGGTCGGACGCCCAGGGACGGCAGCTCCAGAGGCGCGGTCCGCACCCAGTGGGCTCAGGAACGGGCAAGCGGTGGGCAAACGGGCATTGTAAACAAAGGCGGGTTCCAGTCCCCGGAGTCTGTCCTCCCCCCTGTTGTGACAGCTCAGTGACGACTCTGTGTTGCCTCAAGTTACCCAGGACAGAGCCAGACCGGAGCAGAGGCGGCCGGGGAAGCTCAGAACCGCGAGCCGCCCGCGTCCATGCGGGCGCTCACGGCTCCGAGTGGCAGCTCAGCCGCCACCACACCCCGCTGCCCTCCACTGACCACGACACGAAGCTCACACCCCCGCTCTGTGGACGCCCGTCCGCACACGGCCATGCGCCCCCTCTGCCGGGGCAGCCTCGCCCCGGCCCAGAGCTCACCTTCCTCCAGCTTAACAGGGGTGCTGGGGGGAGTGTGCGGAGCGGCAGGGGGCTCCGGCGGACTGCCGTCCTTCTGCTCCCGCATCTCGTCCAGACTCTCTGCAGGCGAACAGAAGGTGAACAGCAGGTGAGAAGAGCTATGGAGACGTAGCCACGGGCCTTCACCATCCTTGAGGGCAGGCGGCCCCCCTGCCCTGCCCATCGGCCGCTTCGGGGAGACGGGGCTTACGGGGCACAGCCAAGAGACGAGAAGGGCACGCAGCCGTCTCACCCTCTTCTGAATCCCTCCCCAGAAGAGGTGAAATCAGCCAATCGTCACTGGTGTGAAGGTCTGAATTTCAGAAAGGTTTAACTAACTTTGGATACAAAATTCATTTTTATTCTTAATCCTAAGACAATCTGTTGGCACCGCCGCTGCAACACGCTGTGCCTGGTGACCATCCGGCCTGACCTCTCCTGTCATCTAGTGAGGTGCCCCTCACCCCAGCCTCACCACCCAGCCTCTCCCACTGCCAAGCCAGCGGCCAGGGCCAGAGCCCTCGCCCTCCTCGCCACCTCAAGGGAAGTTACAGGAGCATTACTTTGGTTTTACCTTTTGACGGAGGACATTTACTACGGAAGGTTTACACACGGCAACTGTGTACTCTTCTTTTCTAAATTACAATATGCTAAGAAAGGACGAGGGGAAAAATTGCAGGAACTAAATTAAGGCCCAGGATCCAGAAAGTTCCAAGTCCATCTCTCACCAGGAAGGAATACACACTGATATTATCCTAACTCCCTAACTCTCCTTCTCTCATTTAAGCTTTTATATCAATAGCTGAGGATCACTAGTCCCGTATTGTGAACAAGCAGCTCCGATCCGCAGGGTCTCTGATCTCACTGAGACACCGAGGTAGCTTCCTATAAGCCCCTGAGCCTGCAGCGACCTCCCTGAAGCCAGGTGTCTGTCAGCAAAGACCTTTACACCTCCTATCTGAGGCCCAAGGCTCTCTCTCCTCCTACCTGTGGTGCTGACCTCGACAGGCAGCTTGAGTTTTACCTACAGCACATGACCACACCCTCCCCCATTCCGAGGGCCAACACAGGCCAGGGGTCTCCTGGCCGAGCCCCTGGCCCGCATGCCCGCTGCTAACAGCTCTCTGATCACAGAGCATGGTCACAGCTGTCCCCCCACTCCCTTGCTGCAACATCCCTCCTGATGGGAGCCTCAAGTGGAGAGGAAACGTGTGTGTCTTATGATTTGACGAAAAAAAAATCCAGGCTTCCCAGACACTGAAGGGTCCAACGGGCACACTCACACGTGCGCGGGACGTGGGGTCAGGCCACAGGCCCAGCGGCTCGGGCACCCACGCCACCCCTGGTTCTTCCCCGCAGGCAGGCAGTGGGGGTCCAGGGAGACCATCGGAGTCAGAGCTCGCGGCACTGGGAGAGCGGCCCACGGAGCCGGCGTGCACTGACTCTGCATTTTAATGCACAACCAACAGAAAGAGACGGATACTGACAGCGCAACACGTACTGAAAACCAGTTCAGCGACAGTTTTCCGCACGACTCAGATTTCAAGGGCAGCTGGACACTGCATTAGCTGCTCTAAACAAGAATAAAAGGGTGAAACGGGCAAACCAGAGGCTGTCTGAGGGGCAGGACACAGTGCCCAGGGTACTCCGCATGGGCCCAGGAGGGGACTCACCAGTCCCACACGCTGTGGGACTGCCACCGCAGGATTCCAGGCGGAGTCCCGGGGCGAGCTGAGGGAGAAGCGTGGTTCACGCCCCAGAGCCCAAGCTTCAGGTCGGAGCTCAGGGCCCCGGAGACGGCAGTGGGGGGACGTCCGAGCCCCAGGGTCTTCTGGCACACACGGCCTCGTTCTCGGGAACCCACTTCGTCCCTGACTGCTGGGAATGGGCCCGCCTCTCAGGGTCACTGTGAGGACTGGATGAAGTACACCTGTCACAGTGTAACGGCTCAAGGATGGCCAGACCTCCACGAAAGCACACAAATCTAAGGAGGCTTCTTCCCAGTGAAACCTCCAGAGAAAAGCACCACACGTCACAGTGCTAAAAGACTCTTTCAGGACACAGACTGGCTTTCCCACTAACTGTCCCAGACGAAGGTCCTGGTCCCTCGATGTGGACGGCACCCAGCTGGAAGGAGGAGCATCGCCCGCCACACCCCGGAGCTCCCGGGTGGCAATGTCGTGGGCGCCGCCGCCCTCTCTTCCGCCCCCTTTCGCCCGCGTGGCCACGACGGTTCAGGCCCGGCCTTGTTTTGGCGGCGGCACTCAGGACAGAGGGGTGCCGCCACTCCACGCCTGTGACACCCGGGCCGTCTGCAGCGGTCGCGTGGCGCTCCCAGCGTTGCTGACACGTGTGCTGCTGGTCCCTCCTAACCAGAGCACGCGCAGCGTGTGTGACGTGCTCTGGAACTGGCCAGCATGAGCAGGGAGGGAGCGTGCGCTCGGTGACATCCAGCCTTGACCCAACCCCAGGCTTGTCTGTCCTGCAGGGGCCGGTTCCCCGCACCACCCAGTCACCACTGGGGCACAGCGGCGCGGCCACGCTGGGCCGGGGGTCGTGGCCGGGCCGCACGCACCCACCTCCAGGGCCCCGCTGCTTCCGCTCCACCTCCCTGCGGTACTCCTCCAGCTCCCGGTCCGTCAGCGCCGTGAAGGGGTTGGGGCCTGCGGTGCTCACGATGACGTGGGGCTGGTACTCCTTCTCGATGATGGCCTTGGAGGCTGTCACCAGCTCCCCCTGCAGACAAAGAGGGACACTGGGTCTGCGGGAGCCCTGCCCCTCAAGGACGCGCTCTCCTCCCAAGCCAGGCACACACAGGGCGGGGACGGCGGACAGCCCCGAGACACGGCAGCGTCACCTCGGGCGCTGGGGCTGAGCTGCAGCCCTGAGAGGCAGAAGACGGGATCAGAGCCTGGATGCTACACGGCAGACGTAACAGGACTGAGGAACCCTCGGGAAGTCCTCGGGTTTCTGCAGCAAAGGTGGCAAAGCGCAGAGCGAGCGCGGAGCACCTCGAGGAGAGTCCCGTGTCCTGACGGGGATGGCAGAGGGGGCTGCTTGAGTCAGCACCCTCCTCACATCAGAAAATGTCATAGGTGACGACACTGAGGTCAAGTGTGCTCGGAGCTGCTTCCTTCCAAGAACACAGGTAAGTTCGGATCTTCTGATAATGCACTCAGTTTACAGCCACCTCCCCAGACATTGAGAGGCAACAAAACATCTCAAACACCAATATTTGAGAAATTTGGAAACTCAGAATTTATACAAAAGAAAGCAAAGCACTGCAGACACGAAGGCGGCCCACGGCCATGCCCGTCTTCTGGGGGGAGGCGGGCCCAGCAGGCAGGAGCGGCGCAGGCAGGGAGGGGGGGCCCGGCATGCGGCCCTTGGGGGTGGAGCCCAGCCCGCACTCGCCCGTCCCCGCACGGCTCTGAGCGCCACACAGCTCAGGCTGCTTGGTCCCCAGGTGCTCTCAGGTTCTTTTTTGAGAAAGTTACCCAGAATTCACAGACATGCCCATTACTTAATGAGTTTCCAAAAGCAACTGAAAACGGGAGAACCCAAAACCCCTATGATGCCAGGCCTGATCCTTCAGTGTTTTCCTTGGTGAGGGACGAACACCAGAGGCAGACACCGCCCCAGCAGTGTACACAAGAGACAGAGCCAAACCGAGGCCCGGGGAGCCTGGCTGAGCAGCCCCCGTCCTGTGAGCTGGACAGTGTCTGGAGCACTCCCTGACTCATCAGTGCCAGTGACACAGACCCCAGGGGAGAGAAGGAAACAGCCTGAGGGAATCGGCAACCTGTCTTCCGAGAGCCTCGAGATCTGAGAGGACCCAGGTGGTTGAGGCTAACCCTCTTTTGACCAGGTGACCCAAGGTCTACTCAGCTCTGCCTCCCCAAGACGGGACCAAATCTTCATCTGCCACTACGTAGCTCTGTGGCCCGAGGCCACCAAGACCAGCTCTGAGCAGACACCTGGGGACAGAGGGACCCTGCTGCTCTGGAGGGCGGGAAAAGGAGCGACGCTAGAGGTGCAGAGAAGCAGGCCGCATGGAGCACCGGGGCCGGGAAACCAGCACGCGCGACGGCCGCTCGCTGCACCGGCCACGCGGAGGCCCGTGGCTCCCCTCACTCTAGCCTCCTGGCCTGGGCCCTACGTCAAACACGTGCCCAGTCACTACTCCCGCACCAGACGGAGGCCGCTCGCTGCGTGGAATGACAGCCCCACCTGGGCGGCGACCTGACCCCTCTGAGCACCAGGTTTCCGTCTGGGAAACCCACGTGGATGTCCATGCAGACGCCGGGCGCAGAGCCCGCCCACGCCAGGGGCTCGCCTCACGCTCCTGCCGTGCGCCGTGGTGGTGGCGGTGGGGCGCAGGCTGGGAAGTCCGGGCGCACGCAGCGGACGGCAGACCCCTTCCCCGCCCCGGGCAGCTCTCAGTGGGCCCTCTCACACCCCAGTCCCTCACGGCTCAGCCACTGGTAACGAAACCCAGTGGCGTGGTGGCCACAGTGACTTCAGGCCGCACGCTGGCCTTCGCAACGCTGCGTCAAGCAAGCCGTCCCTTCTGGACCTGGGGCTCGGAGTTCGGAAGCAAGCACCTGCTCGCCTGCCTCACTGGGAAGAGGGCGTTTTCAGGATACTAGCACAGTCCTCTCCACCCGGTCAGGGAGAAACTCAACTTGCCGCAGCGAGCAGCGCCGCCTTCCAGAAGGTCCACGCAAAGGCGCGGACACAGCACCATTCGAGGGCCTCAGAGGAGTCAAAGCACATTCTAGCCACAACCGGTGGGAAAAGCCCGAGATGCACACGCGAGCACCCGACAGAGGGCAGGGGATGAGGTCCGCGGCAGGACGCGCACAGGGCCGTCCTCGTGGCTCGTGCGGAGTGGCTTCTCCGCAAATCCCTTCAGGACACGTCGCTCACAGAGCGTAGTTTAGTGCTCAGGATGCAGGACTCACCCAGAAGCCCGCTCCCACAGTCCCTGTCCTGCCAGCCGGCCTGGGGACAGGGGCCGCATCTACACTTCACGGAGCATTCACAGGTGACTGGGACGTGCGTCCAAGTCTGAGCACTAGCCAGAAAAAAAACAAAACTGTGTGTGGATGAGGACCAGCACCCTTAATACAGGCAATAAGCAGTGCGCCCTCAAGGCAGCCCTAAGAAGCTACAAACGGAAGCCACGAAACGCAGCACAGCGCCAAGAGGCTGGACGAGTCAGCTCTCGCCCACAGAGCTGGGCACGGTCGGCCCTGGGCGCTCCCGGACCCAACACGCCTTCGCACACCGAGAGGACGAACTATGAACCACCAAGGTCACGGGGGCTTATAGCCCAAAGTACCGAAACACGACAAACAAGCTGACAGGGAGAAGCATGCATCTGTCCCTCTCGCTCTAAGAAGTTCCTCCAGGAGTAGTAAGTAGAAGAACATTCTAAGGACAAGGGAAACCAAGATCCATTGAATTAATACATAAATATGCAAAACCATGGTATCAGCAGGGATCCCAGGCAGGAGGACAGAGTCTTTGGTACGAGCCTGCTTCTCTCTGGCCATAGTGATGTCAATAAATGACACTTGCACTTCACTGGAGGTTTATGAACTGAAAGAGACGAACCCTGAAAACGCCCTCTGAACACAGGGCAGACGTGAGTAGGGCCTGTGCCGCGCGGTCGGCCCCCTGCCGGACACCACGCGCCGGCAGCCTCAGTGCTTACAGCAGGTCTCCCGACACCCGGGCAGGCCACCCAGGACGGGTTTCCCAGCTGCCGACGCCTAGGGACGTGTGTACGCAGAGGGATTATTAACTTTGGGTTTCAGATTTTCCTAAGTCCTTTTCCCCCTTGCAATATTAAAAAAAAAAAAATCTAAGTTTTTTTTAAAAGGTAGGAATAAACACGTTTCAGCAGCACGGGCTGAGAAAGACTGCCCTGCCCCATCGTCCAAACCTCGGAAGTGGCGTCTCCAGCCGTGCGACCCGACTGTCACGTTCGCCACGCTGCGGTCACAGCTGGGCCAGCCAAGGGAGGCGGCCGCACGGGACCGCTGCCACTGCTCAGTCTGCCCCACGAGCCTTCTATGAGGGCCGTCTGGTGACAGCCAGACTCCCAGAACCCCACGCCATGCACTGACCGCGGTCACGAGCAGAACTTCAGACACGCGCCGCGTGGCTGAGAATGGTCGCCTCTCAACGTGAAACGCTGAAAGTTATGGGAATCTCACGCCAAATGTTTGAATTAAAGAACAAAGTGGGCAGAACAGAACCTTCCGTTCGGTCTCACGCATGATCTAGAGACCCGTTTACAGCGACTTCAGCACGTAAGACAAAGCCTAGCGAGAGCAGACAGGTGCGGGATGGGCGGGCAGAAGGGCGGCGCGTGCCGACGGGTGGTTGGGGGCAGGGCAGTGAGTACCTTTCTAACAGAGAGAGACTTAGCAGGACTCAAGGTCTGCTCTGTGAGCTCGAGCCCTTCGATTGTCTCCGTACAGTCAGACAGGGGGGCGTCCTGCAACAGTAAACCGAGTCAGCAGAGCCCACCCGGCCCCGCCTGGAAGGGCCGAGCGCATGCAGCAGAGGCGGCGAAGCAGCGCAGCGTGCAGACACCGACCACGAACCAGGGCCGCGGCCGCCCGCCCTGCAGAGCCGTGTGCACGGTGTCAGGGGAGCCGCTTACACGACTGCCTCCAACGTGACCCGAGGCACAATCCCTTCAGTGAAACG
Source organism: Eidolon dupreanum (assembly GCA_028627145.1). Lineage (NCBI taxonomy): Eukaryota > Metazoa > Chordata > Mammalia > Chiroptera > Pteropodidae > Eidolon > Eidolon dupreanum. Next base: position 89,522,738 of record CM053513.1, read on the forward strand.
CAGGAAAACGTGCACCACGTTGACAGGCACCCTCTGCGACCACTTCCCCCAAGCAGCACTGTGCTGCAGACAGCAACGTGTACAAGGGCGGACAGGAGTCCAGGAAACCCACCCTCCCCCAGCATTTTACGCGGCACACGCCACCCAAACCCGGAGCACCGCTCCCAGGTGGGCTGTCCGCTGCCCGCGCACAGCATGCCCGGCGTGGCGCGGCCCCCGGCATGCTCGCGCTCGGCCTAACTGGAGGGAAAGTAGCTGGGTGATTTCTTACCGTGAAAATTTGTAACAAAGGTAACAAAGGTTGCCGAGAACACTTACCTCTCAAAGTCATTCGCTCCCAACTTAAGAACAATTTTGGAGCGGATGGTCATCTATCAGAGCCACCACTCGCTAATGTCAGAGACAGTCTGAGCTCTCACCTGGACGAGGCTCCTGTCCATGACCACACCACACAAAACCTGGGACTGGGGGCCGGCCGTCTTAATGTCCTGCAAGTTCTGCTCTCGGATCTGAGAATGGAGAGGAAAAACACGTCAACGGCACAGAGAAGACTGGCCTGGGTTGCGGGTCATGCCCACGGCCCCTGCCCCCGCGGGGCCCAGGGTGACTCCCTGCCTGCTGGATGGGGCTGGACTGCGTGGGTCTAGGGGGCTCGTTCCTACACATGGCACCTTCTGGATGACTGGGGCACGCACTCGCTCGAAGGGAGGTGTTCCCTAGGTGCCCATCTTACTGGGACACTGTGAACACAGGTGACTCGTGTTCTGATAGACCAAATGTTCCCAACTCTCCAATGAACCCTGAAAGGCAGGGGCAAAGGCTGTCCTCGCCAGGAACAAGCTCTGTAGCTTCCAATGCTGCCCTGCTGTGTGAGCAAGTGTCAGATCAAGGACCACAGAGCCCCAAACTGATTGCTCCCCACATGTCACACTTTGTTGCGACAACAGCAGAAACCATGTAGAGACGACTTCAGCTGCAATAATGGTGGCAGCGAAGTCGCTGGCCAGAGCGAGCGCCCCCACCCACACTGCCCCTCGGCACGCAAAGGCCCAGCGAGTGTGCACCCAGCCAGCACGCACCTTGTTCCTCATCTCCTGGACCTCTCTCGGGTTCGTGTTCAATGGAACAAACAGGTTAGGGACGGCAGAGGTGGAAGCTCTATGTCCATCCTCTTTAGTCCACTGAAATATCAAGAACAGTTGAAAAGTCAGAATTGTGACAATGATAAGTGGCACCACAGCATTCAATCTGTCCAACGTATCTCACATCTGGTCATGCACTGAACATCACAGACAATGAACCAATGACCACACTCTTGCGCCACTGCAGCGGTCAGAGAGGGGCGGGGCATGTCCAAACAGAAACCAGTAACGGTGGAAGCCAACGTCACGACTGAGCAGCAAGGGCCGTTTAGAAAGCCCAGCTGAAATCTAGGGCAGGACACAGGCTGACGACAGAGCTACGCCCCGTAACTCCCGTGGAATGGCCAGTGGGGACCCTCCAGAGCACATTGGTTCACCACTCTGAGAGCCGTCAATACCAAAGCCAGCTGGAAGCATGAAATGACAGGATCATGGGAAGCGATGGGATGTGCTACCCAGGTGTAGGGAGAGCCGGTACTGTGAGGCGAGAGTGGGCATCACCAAAGTTTTGCATTAAAATAAACGATAGCATCGGAAATTACTGTTTAGCTATTTCAACACAAGAAAATTACTATATGAAAACTTACACAGTAGCTACCTAGTGGAATAGTTTGGTGATGTCAAATATTTTATATAACTTAGCACTTTTGAGTGTTACAAAAATATCCCAAACTGAAGCGCTTTATGAGTTCTTATTAGAAGGCTGTTTTAGATATCAGTGCTTATCATCAGCACACTGAGCCTTGCACATTTTGGGGGGGATCTCCAATCAAATATGAGATTTTTAACCAAATTCTGATTCTTAGGCACGAGTAGGCACTGAACATTAAAACAAGCCCATCTCAGCAAATGTTATGCTTTTCAGAATATTTTTGAGAGGCAACAAGCTATCAACCGGAAGACTTGAACGAAAGCAGAAGAGCTGGCAAATGCTGAGCCACTGCGAAGAGCGCGCGATGGGCGTGGAGCTATGAGATACTCACTGACGGGTCTCTTCTCCGCTAAAAACAACTCCAGCTTTTTATTAAAGATAATTTGAGTCAAAACATTAAAACAACCACCTCTGAAGCGTGAACACATTTGAAAACTTAAATGCAGTTATAAGTTAACATACCAACCTGGGAGCACCGCACGGGACTCGTCTCACTCCAGAACCAGAAACAAGGTCAACTGCTGAACAAGGCCCCTTCCCCGCACACACTGACTGAACACCTAACAACTGGCATTTCCCAGGCTCACAGCAGAGCGCGCAGAGCGGCCGCCACCGTGCGCGCTGGGGGCTTCGGCACGGCGTTCAGCGCTGCGCACTGGTGCCGTCTGCGGAGAGTCGTTTAGCCCTCTCCTTCAACAAGTCAAAAAAAAACTAAACAAATGACACAGAAAGGAAAAACGGGAGAGCAGTACAGGAGTGGGGGGGAGTGGGAGGGCCGGAAGGAGGTGGGCCGGGCTCAGACACCGAGTCACGGCCCACGCGACACGTCTGCTCGTCTGCTCGGGCGCACAGCGGCTCTGCCACTCTGTGCGTCAGGAAACCAGAGCCACCAGGCAAGACGGACTTCTTTTAAATAAATCTAAAGTGACAGCACCGTCAGGAGGGAACTCGAGCCGCTCGCTGACTTGGTGTGTCCATCAGGGCAGCTAACTACTTCCGTCCGCACTCCAGAACTAGCCTTGCAGACGTCCCCGCCTCGGTCTCCTCACAAGATCCTACCGCAGGGCGGGGGGCAGGCGAAGGCTGGGTGACAGCAGTGAACTGTCTTCACGGACACCGCGGAGCACAGGACCGCGGGGCATCCACGGGAGTGGAGGGCGCCCGCAGCGACCGTCACTGGAGCCTGCAGGTGGCCTGGCCTGTGCTGCACTTGGGCCATGCCGCACCCAGCAGGAGTCGGGAGACTCACCACGATGGCCGTCTACTCACATGCAACAGTGCATGCAGGAGGCAGCTGCTGAGAGCGTTCGGAGGCTTTGGGACAGAAGCAGGGAAGGAGGCTAACGAGAGGACGAGGGCCCGCCGAGAAGATGCCCATGAGCCCCGAGGGAAAACTGCTTAAGAAACCACTAAAGACTTTCCAGAACAGACTTCAGTGACTTAATGAAACCACTGGAGTTTACGACACTGAACAAACAGGTTTATGACAGAACTACCTTTCCATGAGTGAAGTGTTAAGGCTCCTCAAATACAATTTGAGTTAGGTGACAGTTCCTGCGTTTAGGTTACCATTCAGCAGTTAATTAGTACTTTTGCTGTGCACGGAGTTAGGCGATGCTGGAATGACTGAGAGGCACCACGTATCTTAAGCAGTTTGCCAAGGACAGTAGGACTCGAACTACAGCTTGATGCGTACAGCGGATCTGGGTTCAGCTAAAGGTTAGCAAGGAAGGCTCGCCTCGAACCTGGGTCAGAAGGGCTGGGTTCCCAAAGCCTCCGAAGCCCAGCTAGCCAACTTGCTCTACATCATCTAACTATGAACAGTAAGTAGGCACAGACCAAGCAGTTGGTAATACAGCTTGGCACGCAGACACCGGACGAGAGAGACTGCAGCAAGGGTTTCACGTGATCGTGTGTAATGTTCGTCCACACCTTAGTCTTCGACTTGGGGCTGCTTCCATTCTGCCCTTCCTCAGAGGCATCGTCACCCCGGCCAGAGTTCAGCCATCTTGTCTTCTCACGTTGCTGCTTCTGAAAACTGTGTCTGAGAGGGGAGCAAGTGCCCGAATCACCGTCACTAGCAAAGGAGTAACCTGTGACACTAGCAGGAACCTCTACGTCGCTGTATTTTTTAGATTTCTCTCTCAGAGCCGGGTATCGGTAAGGGTAGCCAGTTCTGTAACCCTAGGGTCCAAAGAGAATAAAAGACAGTTAATATTCCCGATCTCGAGACGGAGTTTCACTTTAGAAAACTGTGTGGCAATATGTACAAAAGCTGAAGCCCCACGTACCCTTCCACTCGGCAATTCCACTCCTGGGCACGTACGTGCTCAGGGAGACGCGGGCGTGTTCACCAACACACGGGTGCACGTGTGCCGACCGCAGGACTCCTCCCGACAGCCCCAAACTGGGAACGACCCAGAAGCCCCCAAGAGCAGAGCGGCACACCGGCGTACCCGTGTAACGAAACAAGAGGCAGCGTGAGAACAAATACTCGGCCACCAGGTGCGACAGGAGGGCGAACCGCACAATCGTGATGCCGCGTGGAAGACACCAGATGGGAAAGGACGCGCTGTCCTGTTCCGTTCAGACAGAGTACGGAGGGAGGCAGACCAACCTCTAACGTTCGGAGACAGGAGACCAGTCACCCGAGACGGGGTACGCCACTGACGGGATGGGCTCCCCAGGTGCTAATATCGTTTTTTGAATATTGAAGTAGATACGCTCTCCTGTTTATATTTAAACAAGAAATTCAAAAACTATTTTAAAAACAGGGCTCACTCGCTGTTGGCTCCATGCAGGTCACAGTAATCCACCTACTCAGTGCCACGGCGTGAACGGCATGACATCCTTTAGGGGAGCCGAGCGAGCACACCTCCTGACAATGGGCTGTTGGCAGCGTCACTTCACCTGACTACGAGCTCACCCGAGCTCAACCTCCGACCCTGCCGTGAGACCACGCACGATGTTCAACACGCGTGGCCCCCACCCTGCAACACGCGTGCGCGCGGCTCTGCAGCAGCACTCAGCCCGCCACGCGGGACCAGCCGGCTCACTCGCCCCACAGGCAGGACCTCCGAGGCCGGGGCAGGTCTTACTCATCCCCACTGGGGGCCTGGCACTTGGTAGGTGTGGCAGACCGAGGGCAGGGTGGCTCCAAGGTCACCACCTCCTGTACCGTCCTTCCCCCCCTGGAATGTGGGTGGGCCCTGGACTGGCTTGTCACCAGTGGGACTGGGCAAAGCTGGTGTGGGCACAGCGCCCACCCCGTGAGCTGCTCTGACTGTGGCTGTGAAGAGCTGACCTCTGCCCAGGGCCTGAGAGCATCCTCCCCGCCCAGCCTCGTGAGGAGGGGCCGGCAGTCGACAGCCTGACGGCGGCCTGAGACCCTAAGCGAGGGCCGAGCTCAGCTGGGCCGGCACACCCAATCCCCAGTCTCCTATCTGGACCAGGCTGTCCCCAGCACCCTCACCAGGGAGGACGAGGGAATTCAGATCTGAAAGGGTGACACCGGGCTGCTCACAGCAGGTGGGTCATGGCCCGTGCCCGCTTGCCAGATGCTGCAGACACGTCGCACTCCCCTCTCCCCTCGGGTGCGTCCCCTTCTCTGGGGCACCCGCATTACTAACCATCCTTTTAGCACGTTAAAAAATGGATGGTATAATCCCAAAGTGGTGCTGTTGTTTTTCTCCCTAACTGTCCTCAGAAAGAGAAAGGAAGGTCTGCACTGGCCATTTCTCCATCTAAGAGCACGCTTCATTGAAGAATAATAAAAATAACGACTCAGCTGTAAAAAAAAGGCCTTCAGAAAAATACGGTTATTAATTCAAGTTTCTCTGGCTGAGAGAGCCGGGACTCGAGGAATCTCCATGACTTCATCAGGGTAAACCACTCAGGACATCACAAAATTTTACCCTGACAAGGGGTGTGTGTGGGTTTTTCTTTATTCTTCCCCTTTAAATATGGTCAAACCGAAATTAGAGGTACTATGCAGACCTCAGTTAAAAATCTGGATTCATGTCATCCTCAAGAAGCTGGAATCAAATCCTGATTTTGTGAGAAATTCAGCGTTTCTTCTGTGTATGTTAAAATGAAATCTCTCACACTGAGACTCTTCAATTATTCTCTACCCTACTCAATTATTAGTGAACACATACAGCTGATCAGAACAGTAATTAAAACATGCACTGTAACCAGTGATCGCTGTCCACTTTACTTTTCTTATAAACTACACAGCTTTCTAATGCTAAAATGACACTACTAACCGTGTATATTAACGACACTGAATCGAATACCCTTGTTGTAATGAACGTTTCTCTTATCAGTCTTTCCTCCCTTATTTTTCTCCCTATCAAATTAGAGTTCATTTTAACTTCTCTCTCCACTTTCCGGGCCGTACTGAACGCATGAGCTGGGGCAAGCTGATGTTCCTGATTCTTGTTCCCCTCTCCTGCTCCCCACCCGACTTTCAGGTAGAAGAGCAGTGAAATGTCGAAGTATTTGCCAAGAGGAGAGAAGGGCTGTGAGACTGGGCTACCACAGCGCTCGTCATCTTGCTGGTCCCCCAACGGTACCCGACTCCCAATGCTGATGCCTGGGCCCAAACCTTCTCCAGGTGAGCCTTTCCTGAGGCTGCATCATCCTGGTCTGCCACCTAACTCCCTCTGCTTCTCCCATCTTCCCAGTAAGCTCTGTCTCTCTTCCTGGCTGCCTCTGACCAATCCTCACCCACGCCCATCTCTGCCCCTGCAGCTAATCATGCTCTGTGAAGGCACAGACCGCAAGTCCGGCTGCAGCTGGGACGTGTCCATTTCCCTGACTAGGCTATAAACTCCTTAAGGGCAAGCCCTGCGTCCTGCTCACCGCTACAGGCTCAAGAGCAGCTGGTTAGGCAACGTGACCCATCTTCACTGAGCAGTAAGTGCAGATGTTTGCTCACTGCTCCGTCACTGACCGAACCTGCTCCAAGACAGGTCCTTGCGTCCACTACTTAAAGCCAGGGCCAACAGGGTGGACTCTGCAGCCCACCTGAGAGGTGCGACAGTGCAGCATGGGAAGGGCCTCAGCACAGAGCTCTGTCTGAGAATGTGCTTGCTTCCACCCTAAGGCCCCGCTCTGAGCATTTAAGAAACGCGGTAAAATCAGGCAAGGACCAGAAAGGCCCCCCCCCACCCCCCGCAGCTACGTCCTCAGCGGTGCTCCTGCCTCTGTCACAGACGCCTTCCTCCTCCCAACTCCACCTATCGCGATCCCGCCTGTCCTTTGAGGTCATTTCCGAGTGCCACGTCCTACACAGAGTCCTGTCGCGGATCCTGGGGAAGGAGGACGCCCTCCCTGGAAGCCCTACCACGGCCCACGCCCGTGCGCACTGCTGCGGCGCCCCCGCCATCGAGAGCTCGGCCAGCACAGCTTCTGCGCTGTCCGGGCTCGGTGTCCCTGCAGTCAGCACGAGGGTCTCCCACACAGGAAATCGGCAGCGAGTGTCCGTGGAACTCAATAATCAGCCCCAAGTGGCTAGAACTTACTGGTAACACAAACAAAAGATACTTGGCTGATTTAGAAAGTGCCCTTCGAAAGCTGACATGTGGGACGATGGGTGCTGAGCGCGTCCTGCTCGCCTGGGAGCTAGTAACCCGGCAGCATGCTGGGGGCAGAGCGGTCTCGGTGGCCCTGTCCCCAGGGAGGCCAAACGGAATTATCTTTAAAAACAAAGACAGAAACCCGCGCTCTGTGAGCTGGCGCGACGCGGCCTGGAAGCTGAGCTGCCCTGGTGCTGCTTAGCGGAGCTCCCGCGGGGGCCCTCAGACACCGCCTGGGGACAGCACCCTCACGGCACTATCTCTCTTGCCTGCGGTTAAAAACACCAACACCTGTGCTTCAGAACGAACCCTTCATCATCAAGTGGTAGCGATGTTCTTACCAGATTATCAAGCATCCGCATGAGAGCTTCGAACTCCTGCTCACCAATCAGCCACTTGGGAGGCGATCCGGTGCCCTCCCCTGCCGGGGACCCTGGGGAACGGGACTTGGCTTTGTACTTCCCCGGATCCAGGAGAACTAAGTTGTCTGGCCCTCCTGCGCTGGTCAGAGTTCGAACCTTTTCCAAAACAAGCAGACACTATAGTTGGAGCGCCTTACTGAGAGCAAGGGTGTCAGGTGACTATCAGAGATCCCTTGAACAGAAACGTAGGTTTCAAAAGAAACCAAATCACTGAGCGTAAGAACAAAAAATGTAGGACGGACTGTGACAGATCTATCACAAGGGTTTTCTCAGAAGCTTTCCTTCAGCCTGACGAAAACATTGGGCGCACACCTTGGAGGAGAAATAGGAAGCAAAGCACCTTTCAAGATCGTATGAAGCAGACTGGGGACCACATCGCCTCAGAGACGCAAGCTGTGGCACCAGTGGGGAGCCCAGACCGGGCTTAAGTAGCACTCACAGCCTTGCGACTGTGAGCGAGTCTCCAGCTCTTTGCACCTGCTTTTTCAAAAGGAGTGCCATGAGGTGCAGATGATGTGTGATAACACACGTAAAGCACCTGACTCCGGGGCTGGCACACACCACTGCTCCATAAATGGTAGTGACTTGAATATTTGAAAAATAAAAAAATCAGTCTACGGCCATGCCATCCTGAACGTGCCGATTCGTCTGATCTCAGAAGCTAAGCAGGGTCGGGTCTGGTTAGTACTTGGATGGGAGACCACCTAAGAATACTGGGTGCTGTAGGCATTAAAATAAAATGTTTTTTTTTAAATAAAGAAAAAAATCGGAAATAAAAAGCCCAGTAATCATTTGCCAACCTAAATCAGTAAAATGGCATTTGGCCTGGTCAATTTCCAAATCTATGCGCTCATATTTGGCAGAGAGTGTTCAAAGACATCCCTGCAAAACCAGTAGCCAAACTCTACGGGAACCCCACAAACCCCGACATAAACCACGAGCGAACGGTACCACTCACCTGGATCTCGCACGCAACCACGAGGTTATGGATGTAGTAGAAGGCCTCCTCGACGCTCTCTCCCACAGACACGAGTCCGTGGTTCCGGAGAATAAGGACCTGAAGGGACAGGAAGCTCATGGAGCTGGGCAAGGAGACCGACCCTGTCGCTGTTCTCTTCTTCCCTCTACAACCTGACACCCGATTAGACGGCTACTGACCTTGCTTTTAGGTCCCAAATTTTTCTGAATTAAAACTTTTTCCTCCTCGTCAACCAGAATGCCATGATAATTATGGTAACCCACTTCTCCAAGGGAAAGCGCCTCCGGAGAGATGGGCAAGAGGCCGCATTTCATCGCCGAGACCTAGAGAACAAGCAGCAGCCGTGAATGAGGGCAAATGAAGAGTAACACGCAGACTGATGTGATGACACAGTAAGCGCTTTCTCCTCAAGGAACAGAAAGGGGGCACAGAGTTTACTTTGTTCTAGTCTCAGAAATGAATGAACCTGTGAACGTAAGATACACTTTACTTCTAGGGGCTTACTCCCAATCTACAGTTAAAAATCAAAACTATCACTAAGCTGGGGAAGCACCAAATAAATCTCGCGTCTTTCTGGATTTCTGCCACAGTGACTGTCAGCGCAACATGAACTCAGACTTGATGGTGAGATGAGCCCCGGGTGCAACGCCAGGAGAAACAATGGCTCCCTGTGAAATGAGTCACACCATCACAGAGAGAGGTTTTGAAGGGCTGTACGGTTTTTGTGTACTTTTCATCTTAGGTTGTAGGTAGGACTAAGACAACTGAAAATTAGATGAAAGCAAATCTATAAAAGTTTAGGGATAACTGTACTGTATAATTTTTCAATATTTATTTAAGTAAAAAATCTAAGTGTTCATAAAGCCCTTAAGTGTCCTTAAGCACATCAAGATAGATTAAAATTCAGCATTACTGAATCAGTGAGGTCATCTGTCATACAAATAACCCTGAAGTCATTAAAATATAAAACTGGTGAGACAACACGCATTCTGCAGAGTTCCAGAGTGTTTCTCTTCCACATGACTGCACCAGCAACCAGCACACGCATGCTCACACTGAGGTCAGGCTTTGTCAGGGTGACCCATAGGCACCAGAAGGGCACAGGCTCGGTGCTGGGCTGGGACGGGATCCTGGGAGGCTCTGGGCTTGGAGGCAGCTGTCCGATGGCCGGCACGGTCTGCGCCCTCCCCGCACCCCGACTGTCCTCTTCTGACTCTCCCGGCCCGTGACCCAGCCTGGGCTCCGCTGGCTCCAGGCAGCGCATCTGCGGGGAAGCTGCCCAGAGCTGCTTCTAGGCCCCTGCCCCTGCCTCCCTCCCCCGAGCCCGCTGGCACGCTGTGCCTCCCGCACTCCGCTGTCCCTTCCCGAGCCCACAGCACCCTCCACTGACCAACCGTCCTGCCTTCCCTCTTCTTGAACAAGGGTCTCTCTTTGACCGCTGTCATTCGGCACTCCTCAAGTCTTAAATACACTGAAACCTGGCCTCCACTCTCACTGCTCAATGGTTTTCTAACTTGTAAGTCTAATGACTGTTTACGGGCTTACAGGTTTTTCGAAATTAGATAGTACATGGACCCCTTAAAAGAAAAAGTCTTTTAAGGAAGTCGAACTTAGTAAAAAATTTTTTCACCCAACAAAATTAGGTTTACTGATTTACTGCAACAGGAGCGGGCAGTTCAGAGCACCTGTGAAGTGCCTCTCACAGAACAGCTCGAGAGCTGAAGTCGCTACCAGTGCAGCGACACTCACCGCAGCCCCCGCCGGTGTGTGAATGTGCACAATGCACTTCACGTCAGGCCGCGCAGCGTAAATGGCGGAATGTAACATGAAGCCGGCCTGATTTATTCCCAGGTTAGTGCTTCCACGGTCTATGATATCTCCTTGCAGACTGACTTTCACCTGAAAAGAAGAAAACAAAACTTTTAAATTACTCTTAACTGGAAATTATTTAAACCAAAGTTAAGTGTTCGTAACTTAATTTTAAAGGTTTTTCACCGAGTTAATCACACAAAACAGACCTTTTCCTCCTTCTTGGATTTTATATGTCTAACGGGATTAGAAGGTATTTAATGGTGTAGTGTGACCTACACGTACGTGACGCACGAGAGGCAGAGGACATTCTTACCAAACTGGATGCAGTCACTTCACTGTAGAGAAGTCCAAAAGGTACAATGAGAAACTGTTCCTGCTCGGAGCTCACTCTGGTCTGTGGGGAAAGGACTGAGTTAGCTCAAAAATCCAACTGAAATCATCTGCATCTCTCTCAAGTCCACCAATTCAACGGCTGTTGGATAGATGTACAATACGGAGCATTTATTATAGTAACCTATCAGGTATATAAAGTGCAGCTTGGTCACATTCAGAAACCACCCAGTGGCTACCAAACCAGTATCACGCGCAAACAGGTGTCACTTCCTGGATATATAATAATGGAAACTAAAACTTTCTTTTTTAAAAGTTAAAACAGATTTGCTTTTAGTATTCAAAACCTGTAGGATAGCAAACAATCACAAAAGTCACAAACAAGAAGAGGGCTTCCACATCACCTGACCAGTTTCAGAGTCTCAATGACATCACATCATCATTCCCGGGTTTGTTTGCTCCTTCCTCGGCACCGTTTCCTTTCCGAAACTCATCCAATACAGGTTTGGCAGACTACCTCACAATGTGACCGCCTGTCACCATGGACACGCACCGCATTACTGACTCTACTCCTTCACCTTCTTCTTCCATCTCCACTCTCTCCCCGCTCTGGCAACCGTCCCTTTGGTCTGTGTTTCTAGGTCTGTTTTTGTTTTGTTTTGTTTTGTTTGTTCGCTTTTTTGTTTTAGGCCACATATAATTGAAATCATATGGTATTTGTCTGTGTCTGACTTATTTCACTTAGCATAATACCCCCTAGGTCCATCCATGTTGCCAAAAATGACAAGATTTCATTGTTCTAACGGCCGAGTAATATTCTATTGTACATATGTACCACATCTTTGTCCATTTATCTGCTGATGGATACCTAGGCTGCTTCCATATCTTGGCTATTGTAAGTAATGTTGCAGTGAACATAGAGGTTTTCGAATTATTCTCGTTTTCTTTGAATAAATACCTAGAAAGAGTACTGCTGGATCGTATAGTAGATCTATTTTCAGTTTCTGAGGACTCTCTGTACTGTTTTCCATAGTGGCTATACAATTTTACATTCCCGCCAACAGTGCACAAGGAGTCAGTCCCCTTACTCTACATCCTCACCTACACTTGCTATTTGTTGACTTTTGATAAGGTGATATTTCACTGTGGTCTGGATTTGCATTTACCTGACAACTGGTGATGTTGAGCATCTTTCATGTATCTGTTGGTCAACTGTATGTCTTCTGTGGAGAAATGTCATTTTATGTCCTCCGCCCATTTTTTTTGATCAAAATTTTTTTGTTATTCAGTTACCAACATTATTTTTGAGATTTATCCAGATTATGATATACATGGCTATAATTAATTCATTTTCATTGCTGAATGGTATTCACTGGATGGATAGACAACTTATGTAGCCATTCATCTGTCACTGGACATGGTTTCAATTTTGCTATTAAAGACAATGCTATGAACATTCTGCACCTGTCTGCTAGTGTACATGTTCAAGTTTCTCCAGGGTAATAAACTAAGAAGTGATACCAAGTGATTTTCCAAAGGGCCTAACATAATGCACAGGCCTACCCATAGCATACGACAGTTCGGTGCTTCTACAATCACCTTTTCAAGAAATTAAAATCGATGTCTGTGAAATGGCCTTCCATTGTGGTTTTAATTTATAATTTCCTGGTTACTAATAAGATGAGAACTTTTTCATATTTTTATAAGCCATGCTTATTTCCCTTTCCGTTTAATTCCTTTCCTATCTTTTGTTCCATTTAATACTGGCCTGCCGTTTTCTTATTGATGGTTCTTTATCTAGTCTGAATACTAATTTTTTGTTGGCTACTTGTGAAATAAAACTGTCCAAGTTGCGGCTTTTATTTTCACTCTCTTCATGGTCTCTTTCAATGATAAGAAATTTGCTCATTTTAATGTAGTTGAATTTATCCATCTTTTATGATACATGCTTTTGTGTCTTAAGACATCTTTCCTTAGGTCAGAGGTTAAAAAAGAAGAATGACTTTCACCTATATTGATTCTATAATTTTTAAAGTATTACTTTCACATTTAATCTTTAATTATTGGAACTGCTTTGTGAGTATATTAGAATAAGACAGGAATCCAATACAATTTTCCAATTCTGAGTTTTCCATCAAACTGTGCCAGCACCAATTATTGCCTAGTCCATCCTTCCCTGCTAACCTGCAATGCCAACTCTTGAGTCTCTGATTCCAATATATGAGATCTGGTCCTGGGCTCTCTGCTCTGTCCAGTGATCCATTTGTCTCCTCCTCCCCCCGAAGCACACTACTTTAATTATCATCACTTTATGAAGTTTGACATTTGGTAGGAAAAAGAAATCTCCTTGCCTAGTTCTTTAAGAGTATGTAGCTATTCTCAACCTTTTTTTCTTCCATATAAATTTTAGAAGCATGCTATCAGGTTCAGTTTAAAACTAGCTACATAAACAGACTCATAAACAGAGCGACTGCTGGTTGCCAGACTGGGGTGCAGGGAGAGGGGGTTGGGAGGCTGGGTGAAAATGGTGAAGGGGTTAAGTACAGATTGGTAGTTATAAAACAGTCACGGGGAGGTAAAGTATAGCATAGGGAATATAGTCAATAATACTGTAATAACTACATAATGCCAGGTGGATACAAGACTAATCGGAGGATCACTTCGTAAATCATATAAATAACTAACCACTATGCTGTTCGCCTAAAACTAATATAAAATAATACTGTATGTCAACTGTAATTGAAAAAAACTATACAGCCATTTTATTCACTTTTTTGTCTATGTACATACAAAATTCATACAGCTACAAACAGTATACATTTTATATTTTCTTATATAATTCTTTTTCATTTTCATGTTTTCACATGGTCTTTATAATTACCTTCCACAGTGTGTAACATTCTCTCAGATCTATGTTGAATAACTGAGCCATTTCCGATATATCACTAGATATTTAGACATTTTAAATTTTTCATTAGTATAGATACTGCTATATTTGTACGTCACATTTTCTTCTTTGACTTATCTCTTCGACATTATTTCTAAGAGTGATCTTAACATAGCTGCATATTTTAATGGAGAAAGCTTAAAATATATGATTTTTCTAAGTCTGAAGCAAAAAAGAGAAAGTGCTTGATACAGATTTAAAGTGAAAAATGAGGGAAGAACAAAGTCAGTTTTCTAGTCCCCGACAGGCGAGCGCCGGCCGCCCCGCATGTCTTCCCACATGTCCAACGCCCCTTCTCTCTGTACAGGGAACAAACTCATGTCACAGATCTTAAGGTCGCTCACTGAAAACCAGGATCTCTGGCAAAGATCCACATATGTCCCCAGAAACACAGGGCCCTGGTCACAAAGGTGGGCTCTAGACCAGCACCTCGGAGATTCAGCATTCCCTGGAGCCCAGAATGGAGGTGAACGCAGCACTCCACTAGGGACGGAAAAGTCCTGCCACGAGCTGGGTGCCACCCAGAGAGAAAGACAGCTCCTGTGCTAACTGGGCCACCCTGTTCTTTCGACACCCCCGCCCCCAAACACACACAAGAAGCTTCTTTAAATCCAACGCAACCTTAAAACAGAGATCTAATTCAGACAATCTTCTCCAATCCTCTAACACCTGTTAGCATTTTTAAATCCTTTTAGCAGAAAATCCCTATGGGCGCTTTCAAAGGGCACAATGACCTGTGAACACTTCTGGTTACATCGATAAACACAGTTAACAGTTCTTTTCTGTCAAGTGTCTGTATAATAACACCTAGATTGTAAAATGAACAAAAAAATGGATGCCAGAAATCGTTAAAAAAAAAAAAAAAAACAAATTCTTCCTTAAAGATGTGCTAGTTCACAAGATATAGAAAATATTTTTGGTAACCAGAATTTCTTTTTTACTCAGTACTAAGTCTCAAACAGATCACTTAACAGAAGAGTAAACAATTAACTAATGTTTTATCTCTGCCAAGTCCAAAACAATTAAAGGGGGGAAAAAACAAGCAATTTAAGCAATTCGAACTTGTTTAAATAGCATTCATAACAGGACTAGTGTTAAACAGCATTTTAAAACACCCACGAAATGTGACACTGTTATTAAAGCCAAGGGTTACATTTTCTGTTAGAGCTGTAACATTTTCACGGAACCGATTTTTAGGCAATCATTTAGCATTAACTCTCTACATAGAATATTCTGTCAAGTATAATTAGCCCCAGATGCCAGCCATTTTCAGGCAGGCACAAGGAAGAGAGCTGGCACTTGTGATCAGCTAATTGGATCCACCGATTAAATATCCATAGGCACCATGGACTTCTTGTTCGACGATTTTACGGAGGCATAATTTCAGTTCAGCTGGAATTTCACTCAGCTGTTGACCCAAGAGTTTACTGTGTGCCTACTCTCTGCCCAGCAGAGCTCCCCCCGGTCTTGGGACACAGAACGGCAGACACAACGGGGCTCCCTCCATGGAGCTAACACTAACCATGGGCAGAGACGGATGACAACCAAGTAAACATGGTGTGGATGGGGTAACTGCTGTGCGGGCAATAAAGCCGGCGTGCTGGACGGGGTAACACTGTACAAGCAAGACAGTGTGGGCGCGACACGGTCAGCTTTGCACTTGGAAAAGTTCACTTCAGTGGCAACGTGGAGAAGAGAGAGAGGGAGGGGTAACTCAGGATCTCTGGCAAAGACCCACATCCCATCCCAGAAGCACAGGGCCCTGGTCACAAAGGTGGGCTCCAGACCACCACCTCACAGGTTTAATTAACATTCCTTGGAGTCCAGAATGAAGCGAAATTAAGCGTCACTGGTTATGAGTCCACATGCAAAAATCACCTACGTGTGTGCTGAGTATGGAGAAAAGGAGGAAATGATCTAAACAGCTGTTAACATCCCCAAGGGAGATGAGAGTACTGGCAGGATTACGACTTCTTTAGACATCTACGTAAGGCACACTTGTTACTACAAGCAGGCACTAGGTTAGTAATTTAAAATATCTAATGAAAGAAATTCAGTGAAAAAGCAGCGATTGGAACAAGTTCAAAAGTCAAAGGAAAGAAGCAATTCAAAGAAAAAGGCTATCTCTACAAAAGAGCAAAGGGTAAAAAAAGAAAAAAAAAAAGAGAGAAACCTGCCGATGCATTAGGAATCTAAAAAGGCAGGAGGGGATGGAATTCCAAGCCAGGAAATAAGAGTTTGGCCATAGACAGGACATTGTAACAGGTGGCCAGGAGTACAAAATGGGTGCAAACATCAGTAAGGAGTTCCCATTTTCTCTGTGACATGATGTGGTCATTTGATGGGCGAAGGTGGTCAGGAGTTTTGAAATAGTAGAAAGATAGCAGGAATACTCATGAGCTTGTAGGAGCCATCCTACAGTTGCTGGACAGTGCTGTGGGTCCATTTGAGACCGGGGTGTAAATCTGTGGAGAAGGCCACTGGGCTCTGTTGTGAGGCTCTCTGCAGCAGGACCTGGCTGTTCGTGTCCAGGGCAGGAGAGTGTGCTGTTGGCAAGGAGTGTTCCCGAAACGACAGACCATGAAATTCTAGCTGGACAAAATAGGGAGCGAATATGGGCTGATGGATCGGAATGTAGAAGGGAAAATCCACAAGGGCAGGACTTATTTCAGTCACTGCTGCAACCCCAGAGTTAGAACAATGCTTGGTACAGAATAATAAATATTTACAGCAGACGCCCAGTGGATATTTATTGCAAGAATGAAGTGAATAAAACAGAGATCCTAATAATGTTGAAAAATGGCTAAAAATGGAGTAGCTAAAGAAGTAATGTGAGAGACAGAAAGCTCTGACCAGAACAAGAAAGAAAACATCTTCATTCTTAGGTTCTGGAGCATAAAAAGAATTTTAGGAACTGTCTACGATGTGGTAAATACTCATTCATTAGGTTAGCATGCAAGGAAGGAGATTGATTGATTTTTATTTTATTTTTAGACAAGGCAACCCTTGGTTGACCTCACAGATTGCAACGACCTTGTCAGTTTATAATCCCTTATTTTTTTTATTTTTTATGCCTCCAGCACCTGGTCTTCTTAGGTGGTCTCCCATCCAAGTACTAACCAGACCCAACCCTGCTTAGCTTCCGAGATCAGACGGGATCGGGCTTGTTCAGGGTGGCATGGCCGTAGACACTAGGAAGGAGTTTTAAAGAACTACTGTTCTTGTAATTTTAAATTCAAATTGGCCAGTTCTCAGAAAATTACACTCTGCCGTCAGGAATCAGAAGGAAGCTGTGCCCAGGTTTACGTCAGCTCAGGGGCTTCTGCTTCTAAATGGAAAGAGACAGTCCACACAGGCACTGTTCCATTTACCGTTCACTTACTACCCCGCTCGCTACTCACTGTGATATGGTTGTAGATAAGCTGAGACCATCCAAAGAGATCTGCTAGTCTGTGGAATGCTGCCAATTTACACCTCAATAATTTCTCCCCTTTGTCATAGGCAATCGAATCAGATCCTCTCAGGTCATTCACAGGAGTTACCATACCAAGACCTGAAATAAAGAAAAACAAAACTCAAAGATTTAATATTTCTTACCAAATGTAAATCAAATAATAATGGTTCTGAGATAATCTTCCACGCTAGGCCATAACTGGTCTCAAAAATTCATAAAGACTGTGTTCCCCAAGATAAGACAACAAAGCTGAAATCAATAACAAAAAAGTAGCAAAATTTTGGAATGCAGTAAAGCAATATTTAGAAGGAAATTTACAGTATTAAATGTTTATCAGAAAAGAAAGGTTTTAAAAAAATGATCTGAGTTTCTACCTCAGGAAACTAGAAAGAGATCAAACTAAATCTGAAAATAAAAAGAAAAAATAATAAAGATAAAAGTAGCTATCAATCAAACAGAAAAAGAGAAAAACTGATTTAATCTTGAGAAGATTAAAAATAAAATGAAATCAAAACATAATAAAATACACCTCTAGATTCTCAATAAAACATAGCAAAAGCAGAAATTACCATTATGAAGAAGTAGAGAGAGGGCATCACGACGTATCTTACAGACATTAAAAGGATAATATGAACTATGCCAGCAAACTTTTTAACTTAGATAAAATAGACAAATTCCTTAAAAGACACAAGGTATCAAAGCTCCCTCCATAAGGAACAGATATCCGGAGTAGCCCTATTTCCATTAAGCTGAGTTTGCAGTTAAAACCATTCCCATAAAGAAAACTCCAAGGCCCAGATGACTTCGCTGTGAATTCCATTACACATTTATGGAAGAAATAATACCAATTCCACACAAACTCTTCCTGAACATTTTCCAACTGACCCTCAGGCCTAGCATTACCTTGATACTAAAACCACATAAAGACATACTATTACATAACATTACAAGAAAAAAAACAGACCAATCTCTCTCGTGAACACAGACTAAAAAACACTTAAAAGTTTGGCAAATAATCCAACAATACATAAAAAGCATAACATCTCATGACTGGGAGGGTTTTTCTCAGGAATGCGCAGTTACTTCAGCATTCAAAAACCAAATAATATCGAACTGAAGAGGAAAATCCACGTGATCATTTTAATAGATGCAGAAAAATCATTTCACAAAATCCAACAACCATTCAGGATAAAAGTTCTCAGTAAATTAGGAATAGAAGAGAACATCCTCAACTTGATAAGTCTACAAAAAACTTAACATCACCATCAAACATAATGATGAAAGACTGAATACACTTGCACAGTTACTGAATACTCTACTGGGGAGTCTAACTAGTGCAATAAAGCAAGAAAGAGGAAGAAAAAAATATATACATTAGAAAGAAAAAAAAGTATTTGACTGCATCACAAGACCTGGGCACGACATAATTATCCTTGTTATACATCGCTAAATTTGATATTTTTTTTTAATTATGAACTATCTCAAGCAGACAGAGAATTACAGAGAACAATGCTGTTGTTCTGACAGACAAGGATCTGTCATCTTGATCAACATGTCAACGTACTTTAGATATTTGTGCATTTTCAGAAGCTGGTGGCAGTGGCAGTTCCGTGTTTGAATCTTCTTAAATCTCTCTCTGAACCCTGCACAAAAAATTAACTAGAGCAACTAAGATAAAAGAACCAAAACCCAAGGATGACAGCTACAGCAAAACTAGGTAGAAAGGTAAGCCCACGAAACTGACAATATGAGCAGGTAGGGCTGACAGAGACAAGAGTGCAGAATATCAGTGTATCAGTGTTAGGGGCGGGGTGTCAGAAAAGGGGATGAGGGGAGGGGAGGGGAGCGGAGCGGAGGGGAGAGAGAGAGAAAGGAAAGAAAGGTCTAGGTAAAAGCAACGAGGAGAGCAGAACCTAACTTCATTAAGCAAGCTGCCACAGTTTCAGCACTTCAGCACTTCGCAGAAACGAAAGATGAGGGAGCTCCAGGGCCACGACATTCACAAAACTTTCCTGAACCAGACTCTTCCAGAAAAACTAACTTCCTGTAACAACAGAACAATACCCATTCACATGCTACACAAAAATTACTATAAGAAAAAAGGACAGAATCACATCCCTACAGGTAACGAAAGCACACAAGAAAGACGTATCCACAAGACAGATGAAAACAATAACCTACTACCTCACAACAAGGTAAAGAAAGTCGTTAATAATAAAAGTATAAAAAAAATTTTTTAATCAGAAAAATTCAGAAATGAGGGTTACAGTATGAAATAAATTAGATATAAATAAAAAATCTTAATAAAAATACTAAAAAGTCAAATATGAAAATTTAAATCACAGAAAAATTAGATTAAAAAATTCTGAGAAAAAGTGAGAGTTAAAGAAGACACACCAAGAAAATTCGACATGTACATAACAAAAGAAAACAAAAGAGAAAAGAATAACTACTAAAAAACAACTCAAGAAAATATTGCTAAAATTAAAAAGATTTAGAAGGGCATATCATCTGAGAAAATTAACCCAGAATGACCAACACTACGACATTCTGGCAAAATTGCTGGACTATAGAGAAAAATAGTTTGCACATCCAGGAAAAAAGAGCAGGTCACTTTCATGGAAAGGTTGTCTTCAACTTTTAATAGACATGCTTTAGGCCAGAAGAAAAGGAATTATGTATTTGAGATACATAAAATAGGAAAATGTGAGCCAAGGATTTCATACCCAAACCAAATCAAATTCACAATGACGTACAAAGGCCACGGCATGCAAGAACCCAAGGGTTTGTTTCCACCAGTGTTTTGTGAGAATTCTGCTACAGAAGGAACTTCAGAAAACCAAAATGACTAGGGGGACATTGATATAGGACTGGTAATAATCATTAAATACACTTATTACAGAGTTATTAATTATAATACTAAATGAACACTATAAGGTCATACGTAATATGTGTAGTTACATCCTCTAACATTCAGTGTAACTATTTTAAAACATGAAGAGAGAACATATCGTTGGTATAGTATCAATACTGTGTGTGGTATGTGGGAAAAAGCAAATGTAATCATGGAATATTCTAGTTTTGTTATTCCTGGTGTCTTTGAGAACCAGAACTCTTGTGAAAGAAAGGAGAACCAATGTTAGATATAAGAGGTTAAGTAAAAACCCCTCAGAACTGAATTTTAATTGGAATACTTACACTTATAATTCCAATCTACCAAAACAGTACATAATTCACGAGGGAATAAACACTCCCTAGTCCCAGCCACTAAAACGCCTGGAAGGCGCGGCTGACGCAGCGGCGGGGCACAGCCCCGCACCCAGACACCGATTCCTCCCCCCACGAAAAGAAGTCAAGGTTTCCTAGAGAAACGGCCAACGCCAGATGTGGCCGGAAAATGTACGGGAGGAGCCTCGCACGCATGTCCTCGTGGGACACGGCTTGGAAGCTGTCAACCACCTGGCTCAGGAATCACGTGGAGAGGCTCCCGCTGGTCAAAGATGTCACACTGTGAGTGTCAAAGAAGAGAGCGGCAATGTTCGGAAACACATAAAATGTATTTAATTCTGAGTTCAACATAATAATAAAAAATGATAATAACTGGTTACCTTAGAAAGGTGACAGAAAACCAACTTCTTATTTTGAAAAAAGGGTGCTTTTGCACAAACCTCACCACAGGGTAACCGAGATGAGCGGGGGGAGGCTTCCCCCCGCACGCGCGTGGGGAGGGCGGGCGCCCCGCAGGGTGCCGTGGCGGAGCCGCTCTTCTACGAGCAAATGGCTGGCACCGAGTTCCCCAGAATGTGCCTTGAGCAACAAAATAGTGGCCACCTTCTGGGCCACACCCCATTTCCCAGGGAAGTTCCTTTATAGAAATATTCTAACTAATGAACACAGAAGAAATGATGGGATTAAAACATCACCATCTTGGAAACCTTCAGTAAGTTAATGGATCTAGGCACTGAACATCAATGGCTGCTAACAACGCAAAAAGAAACCACCAGACCTGTGTGCCTACTGACAGAACACAGAACCACCTATGAAGCAGGGCTCGCTAGAAAAACTGAATTCCTTTATTAGTAATTGCTTTATTATTAATTCATATGAAATATCACTGGAACCCATTAAGAATCCATGTGAAAACATGAAACCTTTCTACCATTTGACTTCTGGATGGCAGTCTGAGCTAGTAAATCAAATGTGATGCTTAATACTCTCTAGATATTAATGCTATATCATTCTGTTGAATGTCGGTCAACTTCTAAGAATACCATGGAACGAACAGGTAAACAGCAAATGCCAGGTGATCTAACAGAAACCAATACCTTACGATAGTCAACTGGAAGATGATTATCCAGCTAGAACTATGAAAGACTGACCCAGGGGTCAGTACACAGGAGGTCATATCAGTTGGCGCCCAAGTCACCTGGGCCCCATTTTTGCACAGCTATCCGTTCTCTGCTCATATTCACCCACCCGACATTTCCCCTCCGGCCTTCTTTCAGAATTCCTGTTTCTCACTCATTTGCAAGCAGCAGTGAAGAACGGTGGATGAGAAATGCTGGCCTGGCTGAAATGAGTTCAGGCAAAAATGATGTGCTACTCCCCAAGCATTGTTTCTGCTTAGTTCAATTCACAAAGGATCTGAGAAACAACAGAGCCTCACTGGCTGATAAAAAAGGAGCCTTCTACCTTCAGGACATGTTCAGGTTTACAGCCTATTTTTTACTATAAAACATATTAACTTTGGAAAAATTCCATTCAGTGTGTTCCATAGTAGTGTATGCCTATCTGTTTCCAATGAGAAAACGTCAGGAACTTTTTCCAGAAGATGAGAGCGCACGTGCAGAGTCAGGAGCTACTCACTCATGTTCAAGGCGGCCATCCCTCCCTGTGGGGCTGCCGGGTAGACACTGGGTACATTGGCGGTCATGAAATCTGCAATCTGCTGTAATGCCAACAGGCCTGTGGGATTCTTCCCCTTCTTAAATTGTTCTTGTATCATTGATTCCAATTCTTCACAGAAAGCCTAATAAAAGGTAAATTCGAACAATGAGACACCATTTCTCTTCCGTTCCTGGAAGGCAGGGGTAACTTTCACGTTGACTGATTTTTGTTTTCATCCAGTGCTAGAAAGGCAAACGGATATTCTCATACATGGCTACTTGAAACATAAATTGGTACATTCTTTCTGGAAAGTAATTTAATAATATAAAAGCTTAAAAACTTGAACAAGCATTCTGTTCTTAGGAATCTTTTCTAAAGAAAATCCAGGATATGCTCAAAGATTTATTCATAAGGATGTTCATTCTAGCACAACTGATAGGGAAAATAGGTAAAACGCGACGGTTTAAGCAGCAGAAAAGTGATGAAATACACTGACCCACCTGACAACGGAAGTCTATGCACACTCGACATGAAAGGCTGAAAAAGTTAAGTGACATAAAATTGTTCTTGATATATATATTTGATATATAACCAATTTTTGTAAGGGTAAATACATATCTAAACACAGGAAAAGACTAAAAGCAAATACACCAAACTGTTCACTGTAATTCTTAGCAACAGATTAGTAATTTTCATATTCTATTTTGTGCTTCTCAATATTTTCTTCAAAATACATTTTTTGAAAACACTTTTTAAAAGTTGAAAAAGGAACCCTAAAACATCTATCCTTCATCGAATAATCCAAAATTAGGCAGAAAGCTTAAGCTGGGTTGATGGTGATTTTAATATAGTGTCACTCTTGAAACAGTACACATAATTTATAGTTTCCCCAACTGTACTAAAATATTTTTTTACATATCCTATAGAGAAATCTTTATTTAAAGTGAAATGAGTTCACTGACCATCCAGATATGATTATAAGCTTCTGGATGATTCTACATTAATCTTATTTCTAGTTTCTCACTGCTCGAACTGAAAAGATACATTGCCAAGGGACGAGTATATCTATAGGGAAAGGTCACTTATCAGTTGAGGGGAGCAAGCAACAAGCGAATCTACTGGTGTTGATCCGACAGGTGAAAGAACGTCGAGGGGCAGGGGCCTCTCTCTACCACATCGCGCCGCGCGTGCTGCACGTCACAGATCACACTCGGCGGCAGTCGAGGAGGGAGGGCAAAGCTGACCAGGGCTCTGACTGCGAGGGAGAAATCGAAGAAACCACCAACGCGTGGTCATGAGGCCGTCTCCGCCGGCAGTGCAAAGTGCACCGTATCGGTAGAGCGGCACAGCCTTAGGTGGAGAGGGACAGAGACAGATGGTACTGGACACCACGGAGTGCGCTGGGCACAGGGGATGCGAAAGCTGAAGTAACAAGTCCCCTTCCCTCGTGGGCCCTCAATCTGAAAATTCAATCTATTTCAATGGTTTTCAAATCCACATACAAAGTCTACAGGAAGCACAATTCAACATACACGACGACACATACTACACACACACACCCCACTACAATTCAACATACAAGTACCAGGCACTGAGGACAGATAGAAAACACAGTCCTTTGCTACCCAGGAACTTAAAGCTCAGCAAGGAAAACACAGAAAGAAAAACGATGACAGTACAAGAGGCCCTCTATGTCCCTAGCATTCCAGGTGGCCTGTATGTGCAGTAGGGAGCTAAACTTAGCAGAGGCCTGGAGCCACCCACCTGGACCCCGGAGCCTGGCTCCAGCCAGCAGTCGCCAGCCAATGACCTTGCACGCTTCCTTGGTCCTGAGTGCTGGCGGTTAACATCCACATTCTCACCTCCCAACATCCTGACCACCTCTCCTCCAACGACCCTGTCATCCAACTCACCCCGCCTCCCACTGCCATGGTCACGCCCTAGGCCTGCTCATTCCTAGTCACGGTGCCCCTCTTCAACCTCAGAGCAAGGCGCGTGCTCTCCAAACAGCTCCTCCCGGCATCCATCCGTTCATCAGCTCCGCCGTGATGCAAACACCTTTCCACCGCCCCTCACCTTCCGAGGGTCCTGACCTCCCTCACCCCGCTCAGGCACTTAGGCGAACATTAGGATCATTCCCTTGCCGATGCCTTCAACTCTCTACCACTTCATCTGCCAAAATCCCAGCCCTGGTTACGCTCAGCTCCTCATCCCTCCTCCTCATGCTCCTGAAAGTGGCTGGAGAAAAACGCAAGAACACGCCGCGCTGTCTCAGTGTAAACTCACGGCCCGTGAGCTGAGTGCACCCTTCCCATCCCCCCGCACCAGCCCCTCACCCGCTCCATGCCTTCCCTCCTCAAACCTCTGCACCACGTCCTGCGCCCGCCCTCAGCAGAGACTCTGTGTGCTGTTTCACTGAGAACAAACACAGTGTGAAGGAAACTTTCGCAAATTCCCCGCGCATCCACCATCAGCATCAGCGTCCATGGGGTGAGCCTTCCCACGCCCCGCCGTTGGCGAACTACCCCCGCTCCTAACCCCGAGAACCAACACCAGGCGCGTGGCTATTCGGCAAGCCTCAGACTTCACCAGTCTCTGAGCTCCTGTCCTTTCCCTGCCCCAGGACTCCGCCCTGAGCTGAGGTCGGTGCCTGTCCTCAACGACCTGTGGTCAGGCACCTGACTTTCTCCGCATCCGCAGTACCTACCACTGTGCCTGACACATACTAGGTGCTGTACATTTAGTTTCTTCACTCTAGCTCTAGGGATTTTTATCAAGTTTCTTGTTGTTTTTATCTAGAACTACAGCTCAAGCCAAAAGTCGAGATGTTATCCTGACCTTTTCCTCTCTCACCTCTCCTTCCCCGCCCATCAGTAAGTCCCATTCACCCCACATTCAAAATAAAACCCAAATGAGTGTACCTCTCTCCATCCCTACTAGCAGCACCGGCCCAAGCCACCACTATCTGGTTTAGACGCCGGCTCTCTCTATACGGAAGCCAGCGTGAGCTCTTCCAACACGGCCGCGCCAGGCCTCCGCGCGGTCCTCCAGCGACTCTCTGTTGTACTCTGAATGCAAAACAAACTCCCGCCCTGAGCTTACCCCGCCTTCCCGGACCTGCTCCCTCCTCCCTCCCCGACCTCCACTGTGCCTCCTAGGCTCATGATGCTGGTCACTTTCTGACTCTCCAAGCTCATCAAGCTCATCTCTGTCCTGGGAGTGCTCTTAGCTTCCCCCTAGGGCCAGAATGCTTCTCCCCGACGCGGCCAGCTCCTTCCTGTCATTCAGATTCAATCTTCCTTCCTCCGAGAGGCCTCATCTAACCAAGTCATGCTCAATCTAATCATCCAGCTGTTTCCTGCGGTGCGCTTCTGTCTGCTGTTTACTGTTCATCTCCGATTAGAATGCAAAGTCTGAGACTTGATCTGGGTGCTTACGCCAATGTTATACACATCAAAATTTGTCAAGCTGTACACTTAAGATTTGTGTACTGTACATTATACCTCAGTAATATGTGACTACTAACAACCAAACACACAAAATCTGTTAGAGTTAGAGGCCCTATATGTCTTAGTTACTGCTAAATCCCCAGTTCCTTGAACAGCACATAAGAGATAATAAACATTTTTTTAAAAAATTCAATGACTATCTGCCAAATGACTCCCCAAAATATTAAGAGAATAAAATAAAAACAGATTAGAAGGATGATGCACACGCAAGGGCAGCAGCATCAACGTGAGAAAATATGAAAACAGAACTCCTTTACCTAGAGATGCAAATAAGAGGCATTTAGTTGTGGTTCAAAATGCTGATCAATCAATAAATCGGGCACTGTTGAGGCCTACTATGTGCCCGGCACCAAGCTAGGCATTCTGGAGGAAATAGTAATTTTTGAAAGGTCTCAATAAATAAAGGCTCTCGGGAGAAGCAGTGAAGGAGTAAAAACAAGAAATAAACACCTCCTACCCTTTATGATACTGAAGACTTACTTATCGTACCTGGTAACCTGAACTACACTGGATTCTGTCAACAGCGATACACCTACGTACAAGGCGCTGATTTCCCGTGTTAAGAGACAGACTGCCCAGGACCCGTCCAAAAGGGCATCAGAGCTGAAGTTCTGGAAGAAAGAAGAGACTAAGAGAGGAAGTTGTTCTTACGGGACTCTGCAGAATCATGGACACCCTCTTTTTCTGCTCCATCATGTTGAAGTCCTGGCGAAGGTCTGGGGCCATGTTCCTCTCTCGCAGGTATTCTGGATTGTTCTCATCCACCCTGTCGAAGTACCTCTCCTTGTGAGGCGCTGTGGTCGGGGGTGGTGAGGTCACCACTGCGGCCCGAGTATCACCATTCATGGCACAATCTTTCTAGGCTCCTACAGAATCAAAAGGAAGTATTGTTTTTGAGTCAATGTCCAACAGCATTCTATAGTGAGCACGTCAGCCTGCTCAGCACGGCTGTCAGCCTGAAGACCTCTGCTGACTGACCCGTCGGAGCCATGACGTGTGAGGCTGCTTTGTGGCCTCGGAGGCACATGGCTGGTCAGCCATCTCCCCCCCTTCCAATGGCATTTTTTGTCCGTGCCATTGTCCCTCCACGGAAAACAAGAGAACGACCTAACAAAGGTCTTACACCCTCTGACAAACTGAAAAAGAACTAAATAGTAAAATATTGACAAGACAGTTAAAGTCATGATATTGCCTACACCAATAGGATCTGTGAACAGCAGCCTAGTTCGTTTCTGGAGAAATCTGATTTATTACATTTTCTCCAAAAGTATCAGTAGTGATACTGCAAAGGATTTCCCAAAAAGATCAGCAGGAGAGAAGCTGCTCGCACCTCTGTATTCACGTAAATGAGAAACGCCCTCACCAATATCACCTTTTGGTTCAAAGAACAGCAGGCTCTGAAAATGTCAACATGCCCTAGTTTGTGAATAACCCAAAAAATGCCCAAATGGCTCAAATTTAAACGTCAGCTAATATGGCTACTTACTTTTACATTTTAATCCCAAATTTTTATTTAAAATGATGTTCAAACATACTAAATGATGTTCATCTTTAACTACTAAATCTCTGAACTATACCTTTATTAATCATACAAAAAGTTCAATTTCTATTGTTTCTATACAATAGTAAATAATGAATGGCAGCTTTAACAACATATGTACGTGTATATATACATATATACACATACACACACACACGCACATATGGTATTTATGAGCATGTGTGATGTCTAGTCACTGTGCTGGCCACAAAAATTAATGAGTTGTGGTCCTCACTTGGGGGAAGTTGGACTTACAGCCTAGCTGGGTAGACAGAAGGGCTGAGAAAGGCAGAGGGCCCAATCTGGAAGCAAGTCTTCAGCACATGGATGGCACTTAAGGCCAGGAGAGAGGAATCTGGCCAGCAGAAGACTACAGATTGAGATGAGGAAGCAGAACTTGCACCTAGAACACGTTCCAGCATATACTGGATATGTAAACTTAAATTTGAGTAAATTAAGATCAAGGAGACAAAATGAGAAAGTCTCAGAAGCCGTAGGCAGAGTGTTTTTAGTGGTGAGTGAGTGAACAGTTCCCCAAGCCACAGAAGGTAATAAGCAAGACAAAGATTTAAATCTGATCAAATTAGCAACTAAAACCGTAACTGGTGCCCATTTCTTAAACGATACACAAAAATTCATTCCAAGTGGAACACATATCCAAATTTAACAGTAAAAACTATATAAAATTCTTAGGAGAAAACAAAGGAGTAAATCTATAAGAACCTGGGTTAGGCAAAGTCATATGACACCAAAAGGGTGAGCAACTAAAAGAGATAAGCTGGACTTCCTCAATATTAAAAATGTGTGTGCTTCCCGGGATGCACAACAAAGTGGAAAGACAACCCACAGAATGGGAGAAAATATCTGTAAATCATATAGCTACTAATTGATTTTCATCTGGAATATGTAAAGAGCTTTTATAATTTAACAATTAAAATAATAAAAAACTTGAAAATCATCAAGTGACCACAGTAGATGCCACACACAGCAGAAGTATTCAGTTAAGCCTTGCCTGAGGTCCTGATCCACAAAATCATGATATGAGTAGTAAGTACTTTAAGCTTCAAAGTCCTAAGATGGTCTGTTATGGTGACTAAAGCATACACTTATTTTAACGATGATAGAGGAAGGAGAAGGACAGCAGCCAGAATTGTCTTTCTAGCCACTGTTCTTTACTTGTATTTGTTCCTCTCACCTCCCCTATTTGTTGACATCCTATTATCTCCCTCACAGTTATAGATGAGGAAACTCCGGTCACTCAGCTAGAAAGAAGAATGGGGTTCCAAAGCAGGCCACCTGGCTGAGAACTTTTGTTCTTAACCTCTAAGCCATATTGTGAATGATGATGACAACAGTGGGTGGTGGCATCCCCAAAGGGATGGGAAGGGATGGAGTCAAGGGCACAGGTGCAGCCTGGCCTTGAACACAGGAGGCTCCAACCTTGGGAATCTGAGACTGGCACTGTTAGTTTGTTGATGTGCATATGAATCCTCTGGGAATCACGTTAAGCTACAAATTCAGATTCAGCAGGTCTGGAGTGGGGCCTGAGATTCTGCATGTCTGTGAGCTCCCAAGTGATACTAAAATGCCACTGAACTTGGACCAAACTGAATATCAAGGCTTAAAAAAAATAGTTTATACAAAAAATATTGTGGCACCAACAGCCAAAGAATCAGCTGAAGAAAACTTTTAAGAAAAAGATTAATTCAGATATTGCTCTTTTAAAACCCAAAGACATGACAGAAATAACAGAAATGCTTAAAGTGACAGTTCAAAGGCAAAGTATAAAAATAACAAGGGACCAAAAGTCAACAGAGAATAAATGAACCAATGACCTAAATGCAGTCTTTAAAACGTACTATTCTCTAAATGTTTCCTTTAAAATATTTAATCGGTTTACTATTGACCTATTTTGTGCTAAAAGATCAATCCAAAGAACAAAACAATCATGGCTGTCTGACATTTCTTCGTTAGATACAAATGAAGCTGACTATTCTGAGCCAATAAAAAAAAAAGGACAAAAGGATATACAGTATTATGATGTCCCTATTAATAAATGGGTCCCTATTTTAAGCCATTTTTGACAATAAATAAGGATACAGGGGACTGTTTTAGAGGCAACTATAGCTCCTTCCTGGTTCCCAGAGCTGAATGAAAGAAAAGAACCTTTGTAAAACCAAGGTGTTAAAGATAAGGCTGAGACAGCTCTCTTTTTATTACAAATTGCCATGTGAATGGGATGAGATATAGGCTCCAGATCAGACATGAATGCCTTCCATTCCTTCAATAAGGAAGTCTATAAACTTAAATCTAAACTTAAATCAAAATCAAAGTATACATATTCTGAGACCAACAATGAAGAACAAACACAGGTCCACTTTCATAGTGCAAAACCTGTACTTGGTTTTCTGTCAGTTATGGCTTCAGGTTTCAGTTTTTAAGAGTGTTAGGACAGTAATTTTTTCTAGAAAGACCTCTACAAAAAAGTTATTACTTAATCCAACTTTCTAAAAAAAGAAATGGAAAAGTACAGATGTAAAAAATATTCTGGCAACATTTAGAGTAACTTAAAATAATTTAAAACGTAGGATCCATGTCCAATACACAGATGGTTGTAACATAAACATTAAAATCTCAATACAATATTATGAAACTACAATTCTTTAGCATAAGAGATTATAACATGTTCAAGTGAAAAACTATAAAATTTCCTATTCTATAATTTTATCAATATTATAGTCACACACAGACACGGCAATATGGCAAATGAGCTGTATTAAAGCTGAATAAATTGGTTCAAGAGAAGCACGGATTAATGTTCCAATCTCAATAATCTATAAGGTTGCTATAATTTTACCTATGTAAAAATTTTAAGATTTCACGAGCCTTAATTTGTCGACACGTAAATCAGTGAAATCTCTGGGAACGATACTTTCAAATAAACAAACATACACGCGCAACACAACCCAAAGGCCTGGCCTGCCCCAGTGACACCTCAGCCACCCGCCTTGCTCTCCCCACCACGGCACTCTAACCCAGGCAATGACCACGGCCTCCTCGACTCGCAGCAGCCTCCAGCGAGCTTCTCCACATCCACTCTCCACCCGCCCACTCCAAGCCACTCTCCATATCCAGGCCAGAGAGAGGTTGAAATGCACGTCACACTCACTCCCCTGCTTAAAACCTGACAGGTAACAGGACCTTAGGTGGATCCCGAGTCAAAAAAACTGTAAAATAAAAATCTAAGAATGACATTCAACAGACTTGGAGGGCATCAAGAAATCACTGTTAAAATTTTTAGGTGTGATATTATTACGGTCATAGTAGAAAGTTACAGAAATATTTATGGATGAAATAACAGCACAGCTAAAATCTGCCTACAACTTACATGGCGCGAAGGAGAGTGAGGGTTCCTAAGAGAAACGAGCCTGGCCGCCAGGCCCTCGTGGATGCTGGGCTCTGCTCGCCGGCAAGCGAACACGCTTCAGTATGTTCTCTCAGGCACATGTTACTGATGTTGGGATGAAAAAATATTTTAAGATTAACATTCCTTTCTGATGTCCCAGAAGACACCACTCTGCCTAGTATGTTATTTTTTGACCTGGAGATAACAAAAGGCGCCCTGGAATGTTCTTTCTTAGCAAAGGCGTTCAATGTTCTAGCCCCAGGGTGAGCCATTCCTCACTGATGTGTAACTAAACCTCGGATCAGAAACCAGGCAAATTTTTGCTTCTCTAAGATATCTCATGAGCTGATTCTAAAGCTTTGGGGCAGATTCCGTTATTTCTTGGCATTCCCTTCAGGCACAGATATTCTGCTAATGGCTAACTATTTCAACCATTCACAGAATTTACTGCTGAATCCCTGGAGGGGAAGAACACTCCAAGCAAAGGCTGAAAGGTCACCAAATTCTCTGCGTGAAGTATCTGCTAGAAGACCCATAGGGTCTTGTCAGTTGCTAAATATTCTTAAAGCGTATCTCAGAAAGCATAATGGCTGCCAGGTGATAAGAAGTACTGCTCCATGGAAAATGAACCAGGAGGTACCAAATATGCTCATGTGGTGATAAAAGTGGTAGCCTCTGTTGGTGGTGGCCACCTGACACCCAACTCCAGCCAGCCTTTGGTGATATCGGTAGCAGAACAGGGAAAGAGGTGACCCTCTGCAGTACCTTCCTTTATTCCTATGAACTCCACATGGTTAGCATATTTTCCCTACAGTGACTTTCCACACTATGTGCAAAGTACCAAAGAGAAAAAGCTACAGAAACTACTTACTCATCAATCAGCAAGGAGAAAGTGTCCGGTGGTGGGAGGCAGAGGGGTGTTACGGGTTGGACTGTGTTCCCAAAAATTCATGGTGAAGCCCTAACCCCCAGTACTTAAGAATGTGACTTCATTTGCAAATAGGGTCCTTGCAGATGTTAGTAGTTACGATGAGGTCATATTAGAGCAGGATGGGCCCCTAATCCAATTTGACTGGTGTCCTTACAAAAAGGGGACATTTGGGCACAGACATGAAGACCAGCTGAGGTGATGCATTTAGAAGCCAAGGAACACCAAAGACTGCCAGCAAATCACCAGCTTCTTGGGAAAGGCCTAGAACAGATTCTCCGCACAGCCTCGGAAAAAAAGATCTCGAGAGACCATAAATCTCGACAGTCTGAGCCCCCAACCTGCAGTACTCTGTCAGGGCGGCCCTGGGAAGTGGGAAGGCTGCACAGAAGGGATGCTTTTAGAGCTCAGCAGGTGCTTTCAGGTGGCCTGGGGCAGGTGGCAGTCGCCTGGTGAATGAACATCTATCTACTCAGCTTTAAAAACGGCAGCACAGAAAAGACAGCAAAGTGACAGAGCGGCCAGTGTCCCCTGCTTTCACACTCAGTGCCTGGGGCCCAGCTCCAGGAGTTCTTAGTGGCCTTAAATGAACAGGTCTCTCATTCTCAAGACCCCACTCAAGCACAGGCCGCTCTGTGCAGCCCTCCCAAGGCCCTGAGCTCGGCACTTGGCCTCCTGTGCTCCAAGATACTCTATTCTCACCTCTTCAGCCATTTCAAACAGAACCAAAATATCTGTGTATGTGCTTGCTCCATCACAGTCTGTGGGCCCATAAAGGACAGGGACACTTAACTCATTTTGGTAAGTGAGCGCTGAGTTTCACACGTAGTAGGGATATACACTTTGCTCCTGAAGTCAAGCATCCGCTGCAAGGGACACCCTAACTTCCCTGGAAGGGTTCCACGGGGTCCATGTCCAGAGTGAAACTGCACCATTCGTTTTACTGGAACAAACCGACGCAGTAGAAGGTGGACCCCCCCACTCAACAAGTGAGGTGATGAATGTGTTAATTAGCCAGACTGTGGGAATCACTTCACAATGTATGCACACATCAAGTTATCATGCTGTACACTTTAAATATATTACAATTTTATTTGTCAATTATGCCTCAATAAAGCTAGAAAAATGTTAAAAGGTGGAGATGGGAAGAGTGACAAGATTTTTTTTCAATTTATTTTTCAATTACAGTTGGCATACAATAGTGTACTAGTCTCAGGTATACAACATAGTGATTAGACACTTACACACCTAATGAAGCGATCACTCCGGCAAGCCCAGTGCCCGTCACCGTACGAGGTCATTACTGTATTACTGACTATATTCCCTATGCTGTCCCTCACAGCCCCCGTGACTCATTTTACAGCTGGCAGTTTGCATAATGAATCCCTGTCACCTTTTCACCCATCCCTCCCACCCCCGCCATCTGGCAACCATCAGTCTGTTCTCCCTATCTATCTGAGTCTGTTTCTGTTTTGTTTGTTCATTTTGGTTTTTGGATTCCACATGTAAGTGAAATCACATGTCATTTGTCTTTCCTTGAGTGTCTGTAGAGTGACAAGGTTTTAAACAGGCTTGGAAAGGCTGACACGTGCAGCCAGCCCTGGCCGAAGGCGCGGGACAGGGCTGCGCACACAGTCCACGCCCTGCCTGGCGCCGTGGATGGGAAAGCGGCAGAGACGCGCACCCGCGACCGGAAATCACTGCGCGCTGAGAAACGCGGTCCTGGAAGGCGCGCCCTGCCCGGCAACGAAGAGAACCGCTGACGTCCACCCGCAGAAAGAAGTGGCCGACATTGGAGCCCTCTCTCAAAACACAGGGCCACGACCACCACGAGTCACGGGCCTCCCTGCTTGCATTACCCAGCCCATCCTCTACTCCCGACGGACAGACGCACCTCACGCGGGAGACGCTTCGCGGCTGCGGGCCGACGCGAAGCTCCGCCAAGCCCTTAATCTCTCCAATCGGATCACTTCTGTTCCCGTGCCTCCAGATGTCCTCTTGCAGATGAAACTGTTCAAAAGTCCCCTTTAAAACAATCGCTGTTTACTATGTGGTAAGTGTTGATTTAAAACTCATTTTTACATGTAAGAACTCATTTTCTGTGCAGATTAGGAAACTGAGGCACAAAGCAGCAGCCAGCAGTGGGGCTGCCAGCTCCAGCACGCCTGCCCTCAGCACCGCTCTCTCTCGCCACATGGCCCAGCAAGCCCGAAACAAAACCCAAAATCCAAGGTGAAACTGAATCACAGCCGAGCTTCCCAGCCTTGCAGCGCACACTCAGGCTTTTAATGAGGAATGATGGGTTATCCGGTGGGTCCTCTTGCTCCCTCTGTCCTTCATGGTGATGGAGTTAACAGGTCTCCGGCCTAATCTTCCACATTTTACTTTTTACATCCAGTTATATACCTGCCGTGCTGTTTCTTTTAATTACGGCATTCAGTCAATCCCCTGGTGTATTATTACAGAGGTGCCAGTTACTTGCTGAGGGCTGCAGGGCCATAGGTGGAGAAGAACTTGAAATGAGGACTATGCTTTGGAGACTGCGGTCTTAAGTGCTTCTCATTAAACGGTTTTCTTGTGCTGACAAGGGGACACTACAATCCCAGGGTCACAGCAGGCAGTGGACAGGCCACTGAGCCAGGGATCGGTGGTCAGTCCCACTCATTCCACTGGATAACTTCGACATGCACGAAGTCCTCCTCGAGAGAGTGAAAACATCTCCCTAACCTAACGATCGAATGAGATAAGGCAGCTGAGAGCACCTTGGGAATTAAAACGAGGAAACAGGACAGAGGCATAATCATCATCTGACTCCCGAACTCCACAACAATTTCTTCACGGATGCAGTTGAGGAGAAGGCAACTGGAAAACGCGAGGGACCCAGGAGAGTGACCACTGCGTGAATTTTGTAAGGACAGTGCCACAGGCCGCGGCAGAGCACCACGCTGCCGCACAGACTAGGTCACTCGCGCAACCCTGCATGAGTTCCCCATCTGCAGAGGAAGAACTGACTCTGTTCAAGTTCCTCAGGCCTCACGATAGTAAGTGGCCAGGTCAGGACCTGGAACCAAGACCAGTCATCCGGCCGCCAAGCTCGCCTGCTGACTGCCGCACGGGAAGCCAGCGTGGCCGTGACCGAGGGCAGGCAGGCCCACGGGGCTCTCCGCGCCCGCTCAGCTCTCTCCCCGCACCACTCCGCACACAACGGGCCTCAAGAAACACATCTTAGTGGGTGGATGAAGAAACACAAATTCATTCTCCGTTACTGACACCACGAAATGTGCTTTCGTCCAAAAAAATATCTGAAGTGACAACCAGTACTTTCACATGGCCCGTGAGCAAATATCAATCAGTATACTCTTAAGTGCTTTCCAGAAGGAATTCCACAAAGGAAATGGCGATTCATATTTCAGAAGAGGAATCTGAGAAGTAATTTTATCTGAGGAGTCTCAGAATTTAACTAATAACCGCCAGGCCACAGGCAGGTCTGCACCATGGTTACCACGCTGACTCTGTACTGACCGCAGGCCCGAACAACTACGTGCAGGAAAAAGCACACGTCAACTTTATCCTGACAGTGCCGATCGCTTTCTCCTGCTCCTCCGTGATCCTGCCTCCTGTCCTGCGATTACCATACTACTTTTATTTCACCAGATTTTTGCGGAAGCAATGCAATCTTTCAAAATTTACTGTTTCACTGAAACAGAACTTTCCCAAAATTTCATTTTCCCGAATTCTACGAGGGTGGCTTACAAAGTAAGAGTCTGAGTTAGATTTTTGTTTATTTTTCTGGAGGGAAGGGATGATGGGGAAGTTTGGCAGGGTTGTAAGGAAGATTAAAATTCTGACCACAAAAACAAAGAGGCAGTTTTTCAGAATTTAATAGTAACTAAATGTTCTTTTTTGTGAAGTAATTGGTTCCCGTGAAAGACAAACGATAAAAGGAACTGAGACAATACCACTGTTGAGTGTGCTAAGAAATACGTATTCTATACGCGTAAAGGTTGAAATATGAGCTACTTTATTAACTCTGAGACTTCTGAAAATGGTGCCAGGTTTTCCTCTTTAGAGCTAGGCAGGAAGTACTGAAATCACAAGAATGAACCTAAGTACAATTGCCAAAGGTACAGTCTCTGCAAAGTTATCACGCCAGCTGATGGAGGCTGAAAGCCGTATTCAGTGCTGTCAGGAAATTGCGCACACGCACACTTTTAGATGGTCCAGTTTTCACAAAAGAAAGAATATAGCGTCAAGTGAAAAAAAAAGCAAGATAAAGAGAACCTTTGAGGGGGGAAAAGAAGGATAGAAAATATATTCATATTTATTTGTATTTGTATAAAGAAATGCAGGAAGAATATATAAGAAACTTAAAGTGGTGGTTCGGTTGCAAGGAGTGACAAGGATCTGGGCGGGTGGTGGAGAGATGGCCAAGAAGTCTCGGTCATTCATATATACATTTAGTTTAAACATTTATATATAAAAAAAGTTTTTAAACAAAACACCATTAAGAACATAAATAAATGAACACACAGTGTAAATATACATATGCCTTACAGTTAAAATGTACAGCTGAAACTCATTGGATTTTGTTAACCAATGTCACTATTTTTTTTAATTAAAAGAAAAGAACATAAATAAAATAATAAGTATCACTAAGGGTATCAAACAAACAGAATGCACAGTACACTGTATGATCCCCAACAGCGTGATGGCATCAAACGTGTGAAGTTTCATGGTTGAATATACACTCTGTTACGTGCTTTAGTAGGGTGACCCTCCTTTAGAAGTGATCGAATGCGGGTTCTAAGCCGCTGTCTGCCCTGAGGTGGACAGAGTCAGGTAACAAGGAGCGACTCCTCACAGTCTCTCCACCACAACGGTTCTGTTCCCGTCGGACTTGCTCATGACCAAAGGCTGCGTTCAATCAGCACTCGCTCAAACAGTATTTCTTGAAACCCACGCTGGCTCCGCTTCGCAGCCAAAGGCACCGCAGCTCCAGCCTCGAAGCACACAGCGTGTTTCATTCTGCAGGGAATCGACAGAGATGGTGCACCTTCCTTCTGGTGCCGGAATGACGGGACTGACTGCTGAGAGCAGGCACCTGCCGCACTGGCCGTGAGTCCGCAGCGACCAGGGGAACGGTCAGCCTCGCTCCCTCGGAGGGCAGACCGGGTGTCCCCCATTTCCGCAGTCTGGCGGCGCCTTGCCCCGCCGGGTGCTGCACAGGAGGTGCCCGATGAGCGTGTCTGAGCCGAAGAGTTAGTAGACAGTGGACGGAGGACCTGAGAGCCTCTCTGACTCAATGTTGTAAAGGTTGCCACTGTCGTTTAAACGTGGCCCTGTCATTTTAAAAGTAGGAAAACAGGCTCAGAGAAGGGAGAAGACGGCCACATGCACACAGGCCACTGGCGGCAGAGAGCAGTGACCCGGTGTGTGCTGGGGTCAGCCCGAGGCCAATCAGTGGGAAGCCCACCGTGTCGCATGCTGTGTGGTCCTGGACAAGTGACTCAGCTTCTCTTGGGGACTCTGCTTCCTCATCTGTAAACCGAGTGTTATAGTGACAACCTGGAGAAACACTATGAGAGTCAGAAGTGCTGCTTGGAGAGCATTCAGCAGAGCGTACGGCAGGCAACCTGTGGACACACATTCAAGGGTGGCTTCGATGACTGGGCAGACCGAGGACCAGGGTCCTGCCCAAGCCTATGGACATTACAAATTACATAGCGCCAAAGTGCTTCTTGCTCACACGATTTTTATTATTGATGACAGAAAACTGAAAATCTCTGATCTCTGTCACAACTACAACTGGCTTCAAAAATATGATAAAAATAGTTTCTCATATATATAATTTATTCCTCATTATCACTACTACTTTCCTAGGTTAATATCCAAATAATTTCTAAAGTCTCTAAAAATTCCAACTGATATCTGAAGGGGAAAATTATGAAAATCTTAATAAACAGAAATGAAAAAAAAAGACCCAAAACAAATTTAGACAAAGGAAAGTTATGCCTCAAATTGCATGTATTAGCTTTTACTTAATCAAAATGGTGCTATTTCAACAGCCATGACATCACTGAGGTAGAGGGGAGAATCCAAACTCTAGAAGGTTCTGCACTCAGGCCATGGGACGAAGTAACAGAGCCCATGCAACTTTCACACACAACTGAAGTAAAAGCCATTATTTTCACTGGCTCCGTATTCAGACACCCATGAAATATGCACTGAGCACCTACGATGAGGCGAACAGGGCCAGGCACTGTTCTTCGATCGGGATGCTTGGCAGATATCAAGGTACAAAACCCAGATTTCTGCCTGCAAAACTCGAGCCAGACTGCCTGAGTTCAAATTCCTGCTCTGCCACTTACTGACTCTGCAAGCCTAAGAAACTTTCTTAACTTCTCTGATCTCAGTTTCCACAAGTGAAATGAGGCTAACAGCAGCAGCACCTCATACAGTGTCTGATGCACAGGAAGCACTCCAGAGTGCGTTTTTAGTGCTGCTGTCAGAAATTCATTATCTGTCTCCATTATCAGACCGTAACTCCCAAGAAGGCAGACTTGTCTCTCTCACTCACTGCTGTATTCACAGAGCTAACACTTAAGAGGCCCTCAATAAATATCTCCTCAGGAACAGACACACGCCAGGTCTACCGTCCTGGACCGGCACTGCCAACCTGTTTGGACTCCACAGGCATGTGACTGTAAGAAAAGCCGTCACTTTGCTTCCTTCAATCACAACTGACGTACAACTGAAGAGACTCTGGGGACATGAGCAGCTAACTCAACAGGCTCCAAATCTCACTCCACCACTCCCAAGTAAGTTCCAGACTGCAAATGAGCAATCTGTACATCAAACTCGGTTTTGTATTTTGAGTTACCTGGGTTTTATGTTTCGAAGAATTACGTCAATTCCCAAAGCTGGTATAAAAGCAAAGTAGCTGTATCTGTCACTGACTGACTGGATTTGGAAATTTAAGCAAGTATAACTCCCAGAGGTACGGAAATAAGAAAAGTCAGGAAAGGAAAATTCTAGACCTCACCACTAAGCATGCATGGTACCACAGTGAGGCCTATAAAGACTGCAGGAAGACCCAGCTGGGTAAGTCACGGGACACACGCTGATCGGACACCTGCGAGTACAGGAAATTCTTCTGTGTAAACAAACCACTCTGCGATCCCGTTCAACACCTTAGGTGGGACTTTCTTGCAACACTAGCCTAACACAAGAATGTTTCCTCCGAAAAAAATATGACTCTATCAGGCATGCTTTAACAGTTACAAAACAGTAGGGCGGAAGTGTTTAGTCATTGAAATAATCTTAAGAGTAATATGTAGGACACAGCCAATCCTTAAGTTATTAGAATAGTGTATACAAAACTGTACTGCAG
Source organism: Eidolon dupreanum (assembly GCA_028627145.1). NCBI lineage: Eukaryota > Metazoa > Chordata > Mammalia > Chiroptera > Pteropodidae > Eidolon > Eidolon dupreanum. The sequence goes on from CM053513.1 coordinate 89,561,715, forward strand.
GCGTGTAACGAGGCGAATACACAGCAAAGACAGAGGCCACAGGGCTGGACAGGGGCTCCACTAACCTCTCCTCCACTCTGAGGCCCCCAGGACCTGTTGGCTGAAATAAGAACAGGCTGTTTGCTCGGCTACTTCTGAGTGGTCGTGACAACTCTGTCCTCCGTCATCTGCCTGAAATCGATCTCCTACAGGAGGCCAGTAGATGGTAAGGAAATACGGGAATGGCAGGCCCTGGGGTCTTACAGTTGCCAGTGATAATGAATGGGAAGGAGAAAAGCTCTGGAGCCAAGTTCAAACCCCAGCCCAGATACTTAACCAGGAACGTGCCCTGCACAAGCTATTGTGCCACAGTATTTTCATCGGTGGAAGGGACAATAATATCCATCTTATGAGACTACTGAAGAGTGGGCATGATAAGCTCTATACAATATTTGTACAATGAAGTCCTGTTCCCCGCCTAGCATAATAAGCATGACCTGAAACTCGTTCCTTTGGCTTTCGAAAACCTGGGATATAATAAAACATACTTAACACTAATAAACACTGAGCAAATTAATCTTTAGGAGTTAAAATTCCCTGGAATTATTTTACCAATCTAAATGAATATCAATAGGCTCTCAAATATAAACCCAATTTTTTAAAAAAGTAGTAAACTTTTGGGGATTGAGGGAAACCCTATAATTTTTGCATACCCTTTTCATTTAAAAATGAAAACAAAATGGCTAAAAACAAGATCTAACATCTGTATATGTATAGGTGCTTTAAAAAAACTTACAATTATGAGGCTATTTTAGAAATAAAATCTTTTCAATTTGGGGGGGGGGGACTTCTAGAGGACAGAAAAAGAGTCGCATTCTGTAAAACAGTAATAGCTGATTTTACCCAAACACATGAAGCGGCAATTTTGTCATGGAAATTGTGGAAGAAATCCCTCCAACACAGAGTGAAACATTAAGCAGTAATGAAGGAGAAACTCTAAAGTCCGCGGAGGCGATCACTCTTTTCAAAGGAGAAAAGAAGAAACTTATCCCTTCCATCTGTCATTTAATACTTAGCTAAGCAATACCAGCCCTTTTAACCCAAACTTAACCCGGCTTTGAACTGAGTGAATAATTCAGGCTTTTCCAAGTACGTTACGCTGTGTGTCTAGAAAAATCTTGAAGCACTGGTCTGGCAGCCTGAATTTTTCAGGGTTATACAAGACAGAAATGATCCAACTTGTCAAGTGTTTAAGCCCAAGCCTCAAATGAGTAAAAAGCTTCATTTCCTTAGTTAAGGGAGGCAATTCTAATCAGGTCTCAAGAGCAAGACATACTTATCAATGATTTCCACAGTATGGAACACTTCTGTAAAACTACAGCACACTTCAATAAGCCAATAAAAATCCAAAGCACTCTCAAATAATTGTAACACCACAAATAAAATAGACACCCCAGAAAATGTGACCCCTTTAGAAATGTCCTAGTTGCAGGGTCTTGCCTGGAATGGGAGCTCAAAGAGCAAGTGCTGAATGAAACAGCAGAATACGATGTCCCTAAAATAACTGCTTCAAGAGTGAACCAGACATTGGAAAGTTTACAATACAGAAAGGTAAAGGGAACCCCCAAAATGGGTTAGGACTAAATATAAAGTTTCACTTCTTCTTTGGCTTACATACGCTGAAACAGAAGCAGAGGTGATCACTAAAATCATCCTATTCTGGTAGATCGAAAGTGGCTGCTTTATTTGGTGTTTCTCTGATCAGTAGGTGAGGATGAATGTTTTTTGTGTGTTTATTTACATGTGAAATTGCCCACAGGGTCTATTAATTTCTTTGCCCACCTGCCTCTTTTTTGAAATCTTGATGGATTCCTACAAATTTGAAAAAATCGTATACATGTTGACCTTTTGTTATATTTGACATTCCAAGACCAATATCTTCTGTAACTTTATTTTTAATGAGCAATTATTTTAACATTTTGCACGTTTAGGGTCTACAGACCTTTTCCTCTGAGTTCTGCTTTTACAGAGAACATTATCATTCCTTCACAGGCACACGTCTAATAAAATGTAGCAGGAAAGTTTTAAGGCGTTACCTCTGACAGACATTTTATTTTGCTTTTTTTCCCTCCACAATCTCTGTAACTTTAAACATTTCCCCTTAACCCATCTGGAATTTATTCTGATGAATGATATGTTTTCCAGTTATCGCATGGCCCATAATCCCGTCTCCCCAGACGCGGAGGTATGTGTCTCCACTCCCCACCAGGGTCCACTGCCCAACTCTGCACCAGCAGCACCCGACTGCCGCCTCATGAGCCGCACTGTCCAACCTTGGGAAAGTTTATCATTTTTTATACCTCGATTTCCTCATTTGTAATAACATACATTCAAGTCATATGTTCCAAGGTTGCTGGAGCAATATAAGTAATAAATGTAAAATATCTAGCACAATGTCTGGCACATAATGAATATCCTATGAATAGGAAAATTTTTAATTATGTAATATCTGATGAGAACATAAAAGTAACATGCTATAAAATGTCTCAAAAATTTCAAAAGCATGTACTTAACTAAAAGTTAAAATATATCATTTTAGTTAAAAATAATACTCTATTACAAACTCAACTTATTTTACCTTGCTATATTTTAAGTAAAACTATCTGTTCTGTCTGTATTCACACACACAACACTAATAAGCGAGATTTATCATGTTAATTCAATCTCTAAACCAATAATTCTAGTTAAGCTTACCGAAACAGACTCGGGTGTGGTTTTAAAAACAACTCTGGGTGAGGCAACTAAAGATAAGCCAACCAACCATCTGTCTAACCGAAGTGAACTTTAATGCACCCCATCCTGTTTATAGTTCCAAAATCTGTCTAATAACATTGGTACAGAAAGGATCTGGCTTGCATCTTCATCAAGATTCTATGAGCCTCTCAATTCTATGAGCCTGATTAATGTGTTAGTTTGGACCCTTAGGGCCACCTGGTTCTGATCTCAGTTCACCACTGACTAGCTATGTAACCTTAGAACACTTCACCTCTCTATGCTTCAGTTTCTTCATTTGTAAAATGGGAATGATATCCTTATCTACTTCCTTGGTTTAAGATTAAATGAGTTAATTTATGTCATGTTTCCTTACAGAGCCTGGCACACAGTAATACAATAAAGCAATATAATAGATGGTAGCTGTTATTATTATAAGTAGTTACTGAATCTCTTCAAAAAGGACATGGGAAGACCATTCTATGATGGGCACTAATTAACTGTCCTCCTTGAAATGGGCCCAGGGACACAGCAGTACCACTTATTAGAGTTCCCTCTTACAAACTGCTCTGTATTGTCAATTTTTAATACAATTGCTAGACTGCAAGCTTACTGAAGGCAGGAGCTATTAAATGCTCTACCTTCCAACATTCCCAACACTATGTCCCAAACACAGACCTTAAATAATGCTTCTTAAATCAACATAACAGAGAAAAGAGCAATGAAACACAGCCTCAGATGCATACACTGTTAGCCCCAGAAGGAACTTTAAAAGTCATCTGGTCATTTTACAGATGATAAAACTAAACAAAGTAATGACTTTACCAATATCTCATATGCTGGTCAAGCTGGAGCTGGCTCCTCCCAGTACCAAGAACACCAACACACCTCACTTACTCCGACGACCCTCCAACTGCATTTTACAATCACCTCATACTGAATACACTTCTCCTAAGTTTTAAATAGGTACACAATCACTATTTCCATTACTAATAAATACCACTTGGAGATCTCAAGTAAGGCAAATGTGTAAGCCCTACCACTCAAAAAAGATTTTTCATAAAAGCATTATTTGCATATAATAATAGTCTCAAAACCATGAGACTAAAACTAGAACTCTGAATGGGAATCACAAAAGGTGACATTACCAGAGGTCAAATGCCAAAAATATGCATCGCTGGAGGTAAAAAAAGGAGTTGAGGAGCTGCAACTCCAGAAGAGGTAAAAATGTTCTCAGGTGGGCAGTGACCCAGGCTCAGAGTAGAAATTAATATGATCTTCTGAGCAAAAACAAATCCTCAATGTTGACCCCCAGGTTTTTCCATAGGTTAAAATCAACTAAATATGAGGTCCAAGTCAAAAGTCAACAAACAACCCCCCCCCCGAAAATCTCCATAAGTGACAGCCATCAGAAAGAATACACCATAGGTCTAGGCCCTCAAAGACTTCAAATAATAGAATCATAATAAAAAAAAAATAGAATAACTGTATAAAATAAATTAATCATAAATACAAGCCCTAGAGACTATCAAAAATGACCAGAGCTGAAAAAGAAACCAAGTAGAACTTTCAGAAATGAAATAACATTGAAAAAAAATTTTAAATCAACTAAGAAATAGCAGCTTCAACACAGATAAAGAAGAATTAGTGAATTAAAAGATAGATTTGAAAAAATTACCTAGAAACCAGAACAGGGAGACAAGGGATGCAAAATATGACAGAAGACATAAGGAGTAAAGAACAAGAAAGTCTACCACACCTTTACTGGAATCACAGGCAGAGATAAGAGAGAATAAGAGTCAATATCTAGAGAGAAATGGCTGACAACCTTACATAACTGAAAGGCAGGAATCCACAAATACCTAGCAAAATAAAGAGAAATACACACCTTATATACATTGTAATGAATACACACATCAGCAAAGGCAAAAATAATTTTTTTCTAAAAGCAGACAGAGAAAAAGGACACCTAACAAAAGAATGACAATTAGACTACTGGCAAACTTGTAACAGAAACAACAAAAGTAGAGGAATAGAATACCTTCAAAATGCTAAAAGGAAATAACTGTCAATCTGAGTTTCTATACCAAGCAAGACTATCTTCCAAGAACGTGTGTGTGGGATAAAGTCATTTAAGATAAACAAAAACAGAGGTACCACTATAGACCTACCGTAAAGGAGCTTCTAAAAAAAAAAAAAAAATTGATCCTAGGAAAAAAATCAGAAATGCAGTAAGGATTATGAGTAAAGAAACTACTAAACAGGAAAGTAAATCTAAAAAAGTTTTTGGATGATATAGTGATAATGATATTTAGTTTATGAGGTTAAAAAAGGTTAGGCTAGAAACACTGAACAACAGTAGCAAATAACTTGATTATTGAGTTTAATAGGAATTAAAGCATTTTAATGTCCTTATTTTGTCTGCTAGAGGAATATGACATTAATTTCAGACTTTGCTAAATATGAATGGTAAAATAACAAGGGCAACCACAAAAAGAACATGACAGAGCATGTAATTTCCAAACCAAAAGAGGGAAGAACATAAAGAAAAACAAATAAAACAACCTGGTTGTTTAAAAAGGTCATCAAGGACGGAAAACATAACAGAAATAAGGAAAATGTAAGATGACAGAAGAAGTACACATTTATCAGAACCACAATAAATGTAAGTGCACTAAACTAGGCCAGTTAAGACAGATGTGGCACCATTAGTAGTAGGCTGCTTAATGGCCGCCGAAGGTACCAACCAGTCCCGATCCCTGGAAGCTGAAAATGTTACTTTTCATAGCAAAGACTTTGGGGATGGTACAACTGTCCTGAATTACCTCGGAGGGCCCTGAATGCAATCACCAGTATCCTTATTCAAAAAAGGCAGAAGGCAATTCCCTCTTCTATGTTCTCTTGTATCTTATATCAGATGTAGAGCGCAATTTGACCAGGACACAGAGACTGGAGTGAAGCAACCACAGCCAGAGAATGCTGACATCCGTAAGAAGCTAAAGAGGCAAGGAACAGGTTTTCTTCCAAAACCTCCAGAGGAAGGTCATCCCTGCCAACACCTCGATTTCGACTCATTGACACTGACCTCAGACTTCTGGCTCCAGAACTGTGAGAGAAAAATTTCTGTTGTTTCAAGATACCATGTTTGTGGTGATTTGTTACAGCAACCACAAAAATAATAATAATAATGCATTCATAAAACATAAGAACACATTAAGTTTGAAAATAAACAGATAAAGATAGGTAATCAAGAAAACACCAACCAAAAGAAAGCTGGAGTATCTATATTAACATGAGACAAAAAAGACCATGAAAATAAAAACATTTCTTTAGGATGAAAAAAGCCACTACCTACTGATAAAACATTAACAAGAAGATGAAAAATATATATGCCTAATAAAATGGTATCAACACATATAAAGCAAAAACTGACAGAACTCAGAGAGAAATCGACAAATCTACCATCATAATGGGAGACTAAAACATTGCTCAATTATTAACAGGAAAAGTAGTCAACAAATTAGTAAATAGTAAATTGAAAATGACAACAATGTAGGGTGGCTCCACAGTGTAGTGGTTAGCACGTCTGCTTTACACACAAAAGGTCCTGGATTCACACCCCAGGTTGAGCCACGGACCAGGCCCTCAGTGCGCCAGGACCCCCCAGCATGCCAGGCCCCCCCGAGTACACAGGGGTGTCAGGCCTCGGGTGCACCACGCTGTGAGTGCGTAGGAAGAGACGCCATAGGAAGACGCCCCGCCTTCAGGGATGCAGTTCTTAAGGGGAGACGGCAACATGCATCCGTCAGCGGTGGAGGTGGGGTGGGGGGTAGAGAAAATGACCACAATGAAATTAATTAGATCATTAGAAGTATACAGAACCTTGCACCACCCTGCTTTCTAAAACAAATCAAAGACTACATATTCTTCTGTAACATTTGTAAACATGTACCTCATATCCAGATGGAAACAGAGAAAATCTCAACACACTCCAGAGAATCAGTAGCATACAAACCACTTCTCTGGTCACAATGCAATAAAACAAATCAATAACAAATCTTTTTTTAAAAAACCATATATTTGGAAATTTAAAAGCACACTTTTAAATAACTATGGACCAAAGAAAAAAACCATAGTCAAAATTTAAACATACTTACATAATGAAAATATTACACTTGGAAACAGTTGGCTTCAGTAAAAAGTTACTGCTGGAGAAATGTATAGCCTTAAATACATATTAAAAAAAATAATTAAGTGACCTTTTACTAGAAGTTATAAAAAGAACCTAAGCTCCAAAACATTAGCAATCATATTCACTATGCTTTATATAATTTATATAATTACATAATTTCTACTCTTTAAAACTGAAACTTAGATTATAGCTACAAATGTTCTGATTACCTGAGTTTAACCATATGTCCCTTCAGGGGAAAACATGTACATCTTATAAGATGGAACTCATGTATCCATTTTTGCAAATGTCATGCAGCCTTGATTTTTACTGAGAATAAAGATGATGTCACAGCTTTTTTCACGGCACAGTGAAATCTGGGGTCAATGGCCTCAAGAGCTGAAATAATGTACAAATAACTCATTTTATGAAAAAGTACTGGCAACCTTCCACAGTTGTAGTCGGCAAAATCAGCATTATTTTCATGAGGATTTTACTTCACCCTAGTGCAATATGAAGCAATCGAAATGGAAATAATCCACCAAGAAAAATTCAAATATATTTCAAAACCACTGCTGGCTTGATTTTTATAAAATAGAAATGATAAAAAATCACCGTGGGTGAGTGAAATGAAACGTGAATGGCCTGAACAGCTCTGGCAGGGGTCCACGTCACGTCCCTGCAGAGGAGGCCCTGGCAGGAGCCCCGGGCAGCCGTCCTCCCAGATGGTCCTCTCCAACGGGAAGAGCCATGAGCCCTTGAAGAGGGGCCCCTGTCCATCTTTGATTCCTCAGTGCCCAGTACAATGCCTTGAACACCTCTGAATGAGTGCAATGAATTAATAAGTCTCCTAAAACGCTACTACTACCGTCACTTAGAGAGTCCAAAAATTCCTGCTCTCGTCATTTGACTAAAAGCTGGAAAAGAAATGCTGACTCGGGGCAACTCCCTGCTTTCCGAAACAATCAATCAAACGCCCTATGCAGGAAACAGAGCACAGTCAATACTCCAGATTCCCTGGGTCGGTGACATTCTGGTGGTTACGCTGCTTCAGCCCCCGCGGACAATGCTCAGAACAAACTGAGATAGAGTATCTGGATGGTGACGGCATCTAGCTCCCCTCAACACGAGTGGACTGGCAGCACATCCCTTCCTACGAAAGTGGACACTCAGCCCTAAAGCGACTCCTGCACCACCTCTGCCCCCGCTCTCTGTCTGAAGCTCTGTACAGCGAACTGGATTAATGGTATCATCTGGGAACGAGACTGGCCTGTCAAGTGAAACAGTCTCGAACCTTGGAAAGCATGGCTTAACCACAAAGTTCTTGCTAAACTGTAAATGTGTACGGCTGCAACAGACAAAAATCTCTCTGCAGAGCTTAGATTCATTTTTTTTTTTTAAGGTGGGACTAGCTAATAAACAGGGCTCTCTACTGCCATTCTGTGCCATTCGCTCTTAAGGCTGCTTCTCCCTCATCTACACACTGGAAAAGAAGGGAAGGAAAGGAAAACACACACTGAGAGCAAACCCATGCACCCTAAGGGTCCAAAAGTTCTCTCGCCTCGGCCCCACGACCACACTGGCAGGTAGACAAGATGATTATTATTACTACTGCTGTTTCAACACATCAGGAAAATGAGTTGAGCGAATTTCACCAACTTAATCCGGGGCCACATTTTTTGAGTGGCAGAACTGGGCTTGCATCCTGACACTATATCCCTAATACCCAGCACTATACCAGTGACTGACAACTGACTCACTCCAGTAAGAATAAAACTCCTAATGCGTTTGTATTTTTACAGCTTTATTTTTACATATTCACATGTCATAAAATTCACCCATTTAAAATATACAATTCAGTGGTTTTAGTATATTCAGAGATGTGTAACCATCATCACAATCTAATTTTATAACATTCTCAACACCCAAAAAGAAACCCCAAACACTGTGGCAGGCACTCCCACTCCCACCCCGCCCCTCTCCTCCAGCCTCTTTTTCTGGCTTCCTTCACTCAGCACAACGTTTTCCAAGTTTTCCAAGTTCATCCACTGACACATCCACTGTCATCCATAGCGCTTCATTCACTATCATTACCAAATAATACTTCATTGTATGGGTACACTACATTTTGTTTACTCATTCATGGGCTGATGGACATTTGGGTTGTTTGCACTTCTCAGCTATGAAAAACAGTGCTAAGAACATTCACGTAGAGTTTTTGTGTGGATGTATGTTTTCATTTGGCATTTGCATTTTCAAAGTGTTTTCACAACATCCTCTTCTTTTCATCTTACAGCTGCTGCATTTTGTGATGGAGAAAACTGAAGCTAGGAGAAGTTAAGCGACTTTATCACCTATTGCCGGGGAGCCCGAGGTGAACCTGCCATAAACCCCCACCTTCTAGCTGAAGACTTGTACATTCCATAACACCACACTGCCTTGTCTCCTCCACAAAGAATTTCAAGCAATAAATAGTGTGCGTGCAGATGAGGAAAACCGGTTTTTTAGGTAATGGGCTCCCTAAATCATTCGCAATCAATCACTCCATAAGGCGAATTTAAACTATGCCTTTCAGAGTAAAAGAATGGGAGAATAAACTGTTTGGGACAGAATAATCAATCTAAAGTCCCTCCTAAGCAATGGCCTCCTTGCCTCACGAAAGCATTTAAAGCTGCAATTCCAGGGTGCTCCAAAGGTAGCCATGGAGTCAGCGTCTACTGTGCCCTGTCTGAGGGTGGCCCAGTCCTAGCAGAAGTCTGCAGTGCCTGCCAGCTCTGTCCCCTAACGTCAGGTCAGCTCCACACTCCCAGGCCCCTGAAGCTCCCACAGCCTCGACACACAGCATATTTGTTCTGATTTAGTAAGTGACAGTATTTAGGAGGCATATGTTGCTATGGCCAACTGTATAATTTCCCAACCTCCTAGCACAGTTCCTAGGCTTATAATATTTCTGGTAATGAAATTCAGAAATACGGTTAATAATTATATTAGTAACACATAACACATTAACTGACAACTTACTAAGTACCTTTTGTGCACGTAATTCATCTAACCTCATGATAACTGTAAAATAGGTACCATCGCTACATCTGTGCTACATGCAAACACTTATATGGGGAAAACGTACAGTTGGTGGGAGTACAAACTGGTGTAACTTCTTGGAAACAGCTATGTAAACTAAAAGTACAAATATCCTTGGAGCAGGCAATTTCATTTCTGAGAATATATCTACAGACATACTTCATAGTGCCCAGAGATGGAAATGCAAGAGTATTAACTGAAACAGTTCATAACAGTAAAAACTGGAAGCAAATATTCATCAACATAGCCAAGATTAAAGTGTATCTGTAAAATGAAATAACTGAGACGGACAGAAAGAATAAAGCAGACGTGTGTGTACTGATAGCGAGCGTCTCCAAGTGTGTGAAGGGGGGAACACAGTGAGGACCACTGCGAGTAACAACCTGTTTTTTAAAGGAGATATATGTATACACCATTCTGCCTGTGTGCCCTCCAGCAATTACTTAACCTCTCACAGTTTCCTCATTGGCAAAATGGGGTAACAGCAATACTCCCCACATGCTGCTCAATAAAAATTACCTGCGGCTATTACTGTAATTTAATGATTATTACGACACTACTAATAACAACGATTTTGTCTTTATTAGATGAGATCCACACACACAAAGACACACACACACACAAAATCAATTTCAAACTTATACTGCCCAGTGCCAGGCCTTAGGCAGGTGCAAGACTCTGAGGCAAACACCATCTGCTCTGCTTCCTCATCTAGCCCGCAGCCCCTGAGGGTTTTCTGTCCCAGACGCCCAGCCCAGAAGGCCTGCCCCGATGGGCAACAAGAAACCATGTCCAGTGAGATGTGTCTCCACTGCCCAAACGCTTTCCCCGAGATACACGTCTCTGATTTCTGGGCAGATGTCACCTTAGAGAAGCCTAGCTCACTCCCCCATCTAAAACAGACCTTGCTGCCGCCACCCTCTAGTCCCTGGTCCGGCCTCCACAGTCTCCACAGCAGCTAGCACGACCCGCGCTGCAGCAGTATTTCTTCATTACCTATCTCCTGCTCTAGAATGCAACTTTCCAAGAGACGGAGAATGTGTCTCATTCCCTGTTCTGTCCATTGTGCCTAGAACAGTACCCAGCAGATACCAGGTGCTCAGCCAACAATATATGAAGAGATGGAAACGATATGCAAGTTAATAAAAGCTATAAAATAGAAAATATGCTTGCAAGAGAATATTTTTTAAAACTACTATTGTCATTTTCTCCTGGCAGAGTACGGTCTCAAGATACTGTTCAGCTAAAAGTCAAGATAACTGTCCTACAGACTCTAGTCCTATTGCATTTAAAATGCCATTTTTTCCCTATGTAGCATAAACTCATATAAAGCCTCGTCAAATATGCTCAACACTTTTAAGCTAACAGGTATAAGAAACAAAGCTATACGTTGGTCATAACACGTGTTTAAAAAGGTACCTGTAAATAAAGCTCAAAGGGCAAAATGAATTAGACTTGCTCCCCCTTCGTTCCTTCAAACTCCAGTTTCCTGTACATAGGTCAGAGCAAGCATTAACTATTAAACACTTTTGTTAAAGTTTAATATTATGCTATGTTAGGATTCTTAACTATTTTAAGGACTCATGTGATAGCTATTAGGCACTGAACTAGGAGTGTAGCATATTTAAGTTACAAACCAAATCTTAGATTCAGTTTTTAAAACCTTAGAAGACAAGGAATTCAAAAAAGGCGTCCCTTCTACTAGCCAAAATAACCTGCCAAAACACAAGGAAAATAAACAAAAAACAATATACAGGATTCACAGCTAAGTGGGATTTTTTTAGTGACTTTAGACTCTCAAGGAAGCTAGGAATTTATATAAAAAGAAAATACTGCCATTTATCGTCTCCAACACATGAAAAAATTTTTAAGTCCTGTTGCTAATGTAAAAGAACAAAGTTCAAAAATATTTATAGGAACAAATAACAATTCAAAATCCAACAATGTAAAATTTATAACGTCTGGCAACCAATAAAAGATTACTCGTCTACAGCCATGCTACCCTGAATAAGCCAATCCCATCTGATCTCAGAAGCTAAGCAGGCTTGGGCCTGGCTAGTACTTGGATGGGAGACCACCTAGGAAGGCTAGGTGCTGTAGGCATAAAAAATAAAAAATAAGGGATTGTAAGCTGACAAGGTCCTTGCAATCTGTGAGGTCAATCAAGGGTTGCCTCACCTGAAAAAAAAAATTACTCAACAAGCAAAGAAGCAGGAAAATATGATCCGTATTGAGGAGATGAATCAGTCAAAATCAACCCAGAACTGAAAGAGAAGTTAGAATTAGTGGACAAGGTCATTAAAGCAGCACAACTGTACTCCTTATGTTCAGAATCTTAGAGAGATGGAAGACATAAGGTACAAACTGAAAGTCTTAAGATGAAAGTTACAATGCATAATATAAAAAAAATTACACTGAACAAGACTAAAAGTAAACACTGCAGAAGATTTTGTGAATAAAAACTATCCGAAATGAAACAGAGAAAAGACAAATAAATGAACACAGCATCACTGTGCTGCGGGACAACTTTAAACAGTCTAACAGGCATGGAATTGCAGTCCTTAAGGGAGAGGACAAGAAAAGGAACAGGAAAAAAATGTGAAAAATAATGGCCAAAATTTTCCCAAATTTGATGAATACTACAAACCGACAGATCCAAGGAAGAAGCTCCAAGAACTGAGCACAAGCAGCACGAAAACTACTGTACACAAAGGCACCTCAAACTGCTCAAAATCAGAGCTAGGGAAAATCCTAAAAGCAGCCTGAGAAAAAGGACATGCTGTGTAGAGGAACAAAGATAAAGCGAGGCAGCCAATTTCTTGTAGGAAATGATGCCAGCAAGAAGACTGTGAAGCAACATTTTTTAAGTAAAAACTAAAGATTGTAGGTCCAAGACATTGAGTTCCAAATCTTTTGGCACAAATCTATAATTCTGTGTAGCAAACTCTGTGACAAAGGCATCTATGAACTGCAAGCATTACATTTTCTCAAATATTACCTCATTTTGCTACATTAGATATAATACATTTAGCATCTGCTTTTTTAGTACCATGTTCTACACCCAAAAGGCATGAGGCAAATAATTGCCAGGAGTGCATTTAAGAGAAGTTAATGCACCGTTAGTAACAGTTCCTTTCTCCTTTTTTGCCCCCAAGTATCTTTTATATATGTGATAGAATAAATCACACACTTGAGCAGCAACTATCACTTATAAAGTACCTTTCATTTAACCTTCATACAAACTCTCTGAAGTGGATGAAGAAGGTATTATCATACCTACTGCACGGGGAAACTGAAGTTCAGAAAAAGGGAAGTGATTTGCCCAAGGATGTGAGGTAGAGGAAGTGGTGGAGGTGAAAGCAGGAAAGGGGCTTGCCATTTCTTAGGTTCTTCCTCGGAGCCACGTATTATGCTAAAAAGATTAATTTGGCAAAGAAAGCTACACAGCTGGGTGCAACCAAGTCTTTCTAACTCCAAGTAGCTTTCTATTAAACCATAACTGAAATATATTAAACAGAAGGAAATACAAACTATAAAAACTCATCCTGGAATAGAACTAGAATACAGCTGAAAATTCCACTCAAAGAAAAGTAAAGCAAATTTCTTGATAAAAACAAAGAACAGTCTTTATTTCATTTATTATAATCACAAAGCCCCCCCCCACAATCACCCTAAAACAAATACAGTGTAACATTTCAGAGCAATATTTCTTCACACAGTTCCTTGACTTAGAACAAAACATGATGCAACAAAAGAAAGTCCACTGACAGACAGACAATTCAGTCCAGGAGGCGGATGTCTAATTGAATCTAATGATAAAATTTAGACTCTGGGCAGAAATCAGCAAATGATGCCCCCTGCCCTGCCCTGCCAAGCCAAATCCAGCCCAATACCTGTTTTTATAAGGGCCACAAGCTAAGACTGGTTTTTTAAGGTTTAAAAAAAAAGAATATATGAAACATGAATAGTAACATATGATAGGTATGAAAATCAGTTCAAACTTCAGTGTCCATAAATAAGACTTTATTGGAACAGTTATGCTCATTCATTTACACATCATCTATGGTGGCTCTCGTGCAAGAGCAAAGCTGAGCAGTTGCAAAAGAGATCACATAGCCCTTAAAGCCTAACATATTAATTATCTGGCCCTTTATAGAAAGTTTGCCACTCTTGCTTTTAAGGGAATACATGGGCCACACCTTTAATAATTTGCCATGGACACTATTCCTCACAACAAAGCTTTTAAAAAATTAACTCAAGATCACTAATACAATAAATATTTCTTAAGGACCCGCTCTGTGCCAGGCACTGTGCTAGACTGGGCCCAACGCCTACCGCCTACCCTTATGCGGAACACCAAGGACCAGGAGTTACAATCGAGTGCCTAAAGGGTTAGGACCAGGAGCATACGAGGCAGCACGGGGTGGTTGAGAGCACCACTCTGGGGTCAGACGCCCTGGGTCTGAATCCTAGCTCCACCACCTCCTAACTGTGTGTGACCTTGCAACTCTCTTCTTTCTTTTCCATTTGAAAAAAAAGATTAACAGTATCTACTTAATAGGACTGAGGTAAGATAAAATGAGATAATACATAAAAGCACAATGCCTAGCACATAGTAAGTATTTAAAAAGATGAAAATTGAAGTTTAAAAACTGGATTTTAGAATTCTATTTTGCCAATTAAAAGCATATCCCTATTTTTCAACAATCATTTCAACACAGAGGGATAAATCCCTAAGGAAAGTCCAGAAGCATGTAACCATGACACGGGCACCCAATGTGGAGAGTAACCCCACCTTCCCAGAATGGTGGTCCTGCGTCCAACCCAACACTGGTTAATGGGGTGCCACTGTTCTAAGAGCAAGGCCATAGAACAGTGGTTCTTAATCAGGGGCCACATCTGAATCACCTGGCCCAGTTGAGATTCAGCAGATGTAGGCAGAATCCGTGTGTGTGTGTGTGTGTGGCCACTGCCATAAAACATGACTACAAAAATTTCAGTCTAAAAAAACTTCCATTTCTCCTTCACAGAATGGCATTTTTTCTTTACTCACTGTACCTAATTTTTAAGAATGTTTAAATTCTACCTTCTTTATGTAGCCTTCCCTGAAGGTTTACAACCTTGTTTTTAGCTATCGCTTTCCCAAGAGTATGGTAATCTCATAAAGACTTAAAAAGGCTGCTCTTAAATTGTTCGTTCATTCCACAAATATTTATTGGGCACCTACTGTGTGCCAGTGTGCCAGGTTATGTGCTCAAAACACAGTGGGAAGCAAAACCAAGATGTTATAGGAGATAGAACTGGAGATATGGGAAGAGGCTAAACCCTGAAAGCCTGCTCCAGGAGCTCAGGATTTATGTGCGATGGAGAACCACGAAAAAGCTCTAAACAGGGAAGTGACAAGATCTAGTCATGTCGCTCTTTCCAGCAAGAAGAGAGAGGAGCCAGCTTGAACAGTGGATAAATCTGGTCTCTGCCTTTGTGGAGTATCATTCTGTGGCAGAGAAGACAAGAGCAAACAGATAAATGAATCATTGAAGTGGAGGGACACGAGACGTCTGTGAGTTAGGGAATAGAAAATCTGCCGTAGAGGGCAGTTCGGGAGGCCTCTTTAAGGGACATTTACGCGGAGGTGTAAAAGATGAGAAGGAGGCCGGCCATGCAGGGCACTGTAAAAGCATTCGTTCTAGGCAGAGGGATCAACACGCAATTCTCTAAATCAGAAAAGAGCTAGGCAGGTTCCAGGAAGACCACCGTAAATACAGCATAAACAAGAACGTGTAGTGGCACAAAGTGAGCTTGGAGATCATGGTAAGAAGTTTGGGTTTTGTCTAAGTATAATGGGGAGTCACGGGGGTATTTCGTTTTTGTAAAATTTGTGAAGTTTGTAAGAGTACTTATTTTATTCTGAATGCATAATCCAGTTACATGAATCAAAATTCAAAAAGTATATAAGGTTAATACAGTAAAAAGTAAGTCTCCCTCCCACCCCGTCCAACGGCTACACTGTTCCTTAGAGGCAATCACTTTATCAGTCTTTAAAAGGTTTTAGCAAGACAAAACGTGATCTAATTTATATTGTTTAATGTAAGTCACCCTGGCTAACAGGTGGAGAATAGATAGAATGAAAGGACTCAAGGAGGCCAGCTGGAGGCTGCTGCGACGCAGGCGATGAGAGTGGAGAGGGAACAGAAGGGCTGATTCAGGATGCGTTGGGAACAGAACTGACAAAACAGATGTTAGCAAGACGACACTAACGACGAGAGCTACAGGCACTGTTTTTCACACACTTAGCATCTACAGGTCTAAATTTAAGACTTTCAAGCATAAATAGTCAGCGTTCAGTGGGAGAACAACGGGTAACAACAGAAAACTAAAATGTGATGTTAACAATTTGACTAATAATGAACTTTTGTGTCAATATAATTTAGATGATTTTGTCTCAGAAATGGCATTTCTGAAACCAACCCAAAACTATTACTGCCATAGAGGGGCTGAAATGGCAGCTGTTAAAAAAAAAAAAAAAAAAAAAAAAAAAAAAAAAAGAAAAATGTAGTACTGAAGTCTTTAACACCTGTGCTGTCGACTACCACGTAACAGAGGAGGCTAACGTGTTCCCAACACACTAGAATCCTGCAGTATGACATCACACCTATATGAAGTATTTCCTTCCATTCTGATAACAAAATGCACCAGAAAATTCTCACCGAATCATAGAATAAGGAAAAAAAATGCCATTAAGGGACAAGATTTTTGAGTTGAATGTTCATTAAAAAGCAGTCACATCTTCTTAAATAAAGTACGGCACAACCGCATAGAGGAGCCCTGGGCAGATGAGAGAAGGAATGAGAACTATGTCTGTCCTATACACCCGTGGGTGCCAGATGTGACGTGAAAAAAGCAACGGTGGGACTAAGGAAATGCAAATCAGAACTACAGTGCGATACCCTTACATTACGATGGCTACTGTAGCTACTATCAAAAAACAGAAAACGACAAGTATTGGAAAGGATGTGAAGAAACTGGAAACCCTATGCTCTCTCGGTGGGAATGTAAAATGGCGCAGCCGCTATATAAAACAGTATGGCGGTTACTCAAATTTTTTAAATTGAATTACCATATGATCTAGCAATTTCATTTCTGAATATGTATCCAAAAGAAAAAGGAGGATCTCAAACACGTATGTTCATAGCAGCATTATTCCCAACAGCGGAAACATGGCAGTGTCCCTCAGCAGACGAATGGATGAGCAAAATGTGGTACATATACACAATGGAATATTATTCGGCCATGGAAAGAAAATCCTGACATGTGCTACAACATGGATGAAACCTGAGGCCATTATGCAAAGTGAAATAAGCCAGTCACAAAAAGAAAAATACTGTACGATTCCACTCATATAAGGTACTTAGTAGTCAGAATCAGACACAGAAAGTAGAATGGTGGATGCCAGGGGCTGGGAGGAGGGAAGAACAGGGAGTTACTGCTTAATGGAGACAGAGTTTCAGCTTTACAAGAAAAGAGTTATGAGGACAGAGGGGTTGTGTGTATGGATGGTGGTAATGGTTGCACAACGATGTAATTGTATTTCATACCACTAAACTGTACACCTACAAGTGGTTAAAACGTTAAATTTTATGAATATTTTACTACTGTAAAAAAATTTTTTTGAATAGCATGGTGAAAAAACATGTATAGCATACTAAGACTATAACCATAAAATTAAAAATTAAAAAAGGCATCCTAATAACAGGAGAAAACATTTGCAAATCATGTATCTTTTAAGGGATTAATATCCAAAATATATAAAGAACTCATACAACTCAGTAGCAAAAACAACAACAACAACAACAAACAACCCAATTGAAAAGTAGGCAGAAGATCTGAACAGACATTTTCTAAAGACATTCAGATAGCTAACAGGGACGTGAAAAGGTGCTCAGTACAGATGTGTACAGTGCAGGATAAAAAGATGAGTAATTAGAATCAAGATGCTTGTCATAGAAGAAAAGATATAGTCGTTAAGACCAAGGTTAATAGAACTCTGTCTTCTTGCTTTACAAGGAGAAAATCAGTACCCCACGATCTGTGCACTGGAAAGACCTGGAAACAATGATGACCCTAGTGGCAAGACTGTGGTTACTAAATACTATTTTTCATTAAAAGAAACAAAAGTCTTTGTAGAAATGGATGATTCCAGGGCAGAGACAGAAAATGTCCAAGATGAACGTGCTGCAGTTTGTCACAGCAGAAAGAAGAGCAAAGACAATTGGAGTTGTGTCTAAATTGGAGCCAATTTAAACAGATTACTATTGGACAAAGATGGGACAATCTGAGCATCAAATATAGTATCTACAATGGATTGAACCATAACAAATATATTTAAATCTATGAGTTTGCAATGATACAAACACATATATACAACTCACTTGCTATTTCTAGAGGATACCAACTCACTATTTTGAAAACTAGTAAACAATGGAGAGAAATTAAGCATTTATTCCGCCTTTTTTAAAGGAGCTATAATTCAAGGTAATGAAATCATAGTGGGGAAATTTCTCTTTACAGAAGTATTCCAACTAATAAATGAAGTTATAGAATTAAAATAACCGCATTTTCAAGGCTTAACAAAATAATGACTCTAAGCATTGAGCATCAAAGGATGCTAACAAGAAAACTTAATTCTTATCTACCTACTCACCTAGGAAGTGTTTG
>CM053513.1:89580932-89604860 GCA_028627145.1 Eidolon dupreanum
GGGGGGGGGGGAGTGTGAGCCACAGGAGGCCGCGGAAGGGACCCCACTCTGGCCCCCTCCCTGAAGGCCCTGGATGACTCTGGACCAGGCTCTGCATGCCACTAGATGGAAGGGCAAGGAGACGGGCACGCTGCCCTTCCCCAGGGGTCCACTGTGGGGTCACATGTGAACAAATTCACGGACACGCTGGCCAGCCCCAGGACAGGGTAGGCCTGGGGGGCTGTGCAGAGCCACCACGGGCGCCGAGGGACAAGGGCTATGAGGCTGGCTCAAGGAGGCACAGAGCCAGGCCCCACTTCACCCGGGAGGCCACGGCCATCTTGCTGGGGGTGGCAGAGCTTCCGGGAGCTTCCCTCCACCCCAGGCTGGCAAAGCGAGAGACGGGGCGAAGAAGCCCAGACAGCTTGCCAAGGAGCCGAGGAAGCCAACCTCGGGTCTCCGGGGGGCAGCGGGCAGGACGGGAAGGGAGACTCCAGAGGGCCCACTACGAAAGGAACCGGAGGCTCAGAGAGGCAGGGTGCTTGCCCAACGAGGTCATGGGGCGGCAGGACCGGGGCCTGGCCCTGTCCCCACGTCCCCCAGTCCTGCTCGCCACTGCTATGGACTCACATTTGAGCAGCTGCAACTGAGTGCCACCCTTCTTGTGCAGGTAGCCAGACTTGGTCACCCCCCCGGGCATGGTCAACAGGTTCTGGGCACCGATGGCCTTCATGGGGATGGGCCAGTGCATCTCCTCGGCCTCCATTAAGCTGCAATACAAGGGGAAACGTTCCATCCGGGGCTGGGGACCGGAAGTCGCCTAGCGGGGAAACGCAGGAGGGGAACTGCCAAGCCCTGGGAGACAGCACGAAGGTTCTAGGCAGCAAGGGGCGAGAGAGCCCCCTTTCCCAAGGCCCCAGGCTTCCAGGTGGGACAGGGCCATTCAGCCAAACACAGACCCTCAGGGACCCCGAGAGCTAAGCTTGTCTCTTCATAGTCACTGGTTCATTTAGCGCCCACTGAGCTCGAGGCCCCACGGGGGCTAGGATACAGCAGGGAAGGGACGCAGAAAGCCACCAGCCGGGTCAGTCCGGCCTTAGAGCATAACCGCCGCCCTAAGACCAGGTGCCAGGTGAGCCTACAATGGGGCCTGCCCTAGCTGGGAAGTCAGGGAGAGCTTCCAAGAGGAGGTGACAAGGATCACAACCTGAAAGAGGGAATGAAAGAGGTACAGGGGCCGGGGCAGCCCTGGGCACCCTCTCCACCAGCTCTGACCCTCGGCAGGGAGGGAGGAACACAGCCCCCAGACACCACCCTCCGCTCCTGCCTGCCCGTAGCCGGCTTCTGTCCACCCCTTTCTTAAGGCCCTGTGGCCGGGGAACAGGAAAGCAGGTAGCCAAGAGGCCCCACCTCCCGGCTCAGACGACCTCGGCTCCTGTCCCGGCTTGGTCTCCTGGGGATCACTGAGCCCCAGTCGCTGGGGCTGTAAAGCGGGAGGCCGGGGCAGAGGCGGCCTGGCACATAGCGCACCCCACCCCAACCCCGTCAGCGGTGACCGTGACAACTACCTGGCGGGGTGGGCGGCATCCACCCTGTCTCCCCATCAGCCTGGGAAAGCACTCAGGCAGGGACCACACAGAGCGTGACTGTCTCGGGGTTAACCAGGCCGCCGGGCCCCACGTTCCAGGTGCCCGGGTCAGGCGGGCCCCTTCCCCAGCCTCTCCCAGGCTGGCTGCTCCCTGCCAGCTGCTCCACACTTCCGAGACACGCCACCTACCCAACTCCTGCTCACCCTGCAGGGCCCGGGCTGAGTGGCCTCTTCTGTGGGAACCTCGAGGCCCAGTCACTCTGGGGCTGTCCCCCGCCCAGCCTGGTGCCCCCTGCGGCCCCAGCGGAGTTGGAGGTGCGGGGTCAGAGTAAAGCCAGGAGGGAGCAGCCCCGGACAGACCCAGCTGGGAGTCCTGCGCTACTGCGCCGTCCCCAACACGCACACAAAGACTTTCACTCTGCTCCTGGCAGAGCGGCACCGGCCATGGAATGCTCCCGGCCTCCGGGGACCGGGCGGCCCCTCTGGCCCGCCCCCGCCCGGGTCACCCCGGCCGCCCCCCGAGGCTCCGTCTGCACACGACGCCAACTCCTTGGGCGCGGGACCCACCAGGAGCGCGGGGTGCAAACAAAGGCGCAGCGACCCACCCCCGCGCCGCCGGGCCCCGCCCGCCCACCGCGGCGGCGCTGGCAGACGCGCGGGCCCGCGCCCGGTCCGGAGCCCCCGACCCGCCCGCGCGGCCCGGCCCGCGCCCGCCTTTGTCCCCGCAGCCAGCGCCGGCCCGGGCCCGGGGCTCGGTCGCGCCGCGGCGCGGTACTCACGGCGTCCACGCGGCGGGCACGGCCGGCCTCCGGGGGACGGCGCGCCTGCCCTGCGCGCAGCGGCACGGCCCCGGCCCCGGCCCCTCCGCCGCCTCGGCCCCCGCGCCCGCCGCCCGCCGGCCCCAGCCGCGCGGCCGGAGCCCCGCGCCCGCCATGCCGCCCCGCGCCGCGCCCCGCGCCCCGCCCCGCCCGCCGGCTCCGCCCCCGCGGGCGGGGCCCGAGGGCAGGTGAGCGGCCCCGCCCCCGCCCGCCCCGGCTGCCCGCCCCGGCGCCGGCCTCAGTTTCCCCATCAGCGCCTCTGAGCACTGGGGCGCCAGCGAGCGTCCAGAGTGGCGCACGGAACCGAGACGCTACTGATGCGGATGAGGCGGCGGCCCCGCAGCCCCACCTCTGCCCGCGCCCAGGGCCCAGGCCACCGCTGGCGAAGGGAATCTCCGTCCACGCCCCTGCAAGTGGGCGATGGCCGCCCTGCCTCCGAGGGCGGTGGTGGGTCCAGCTGGCTGCGCGCCCCGCGGGCCCCCAGGCCAGGTCTGCTGTTCCCCCTGCTCCCTCCTGGGCAGGCTGCTTCACCTGTCTGATGGCATGGGCTCCGCCCTCCCATCCCCTGCAGGGATCGGGGGTCTGGTCCCCAGCAGCTCCCACCTGCTCGGGCATATGTGGGCTCCTCTCCCAGGGGCCCCTCCAGCTGGCCAAAGGCTGGTGAAGGCCCTTTCTGGCCTCCCAAGCATTCTGACGCCGCCACCTCCCACCAGCATACGGGCTGCCACCCAGACCAGCCACCTGCGGCCGAAAGGAGCTCTAACAACGGGGGCCCCGCTCCCACCCAGCTGTCCATGGTTCCCCCTCCCTGATGTCCTGGCCTCCACCTCAGGCCAGCTCTTGGGGCCCCCTTCCCACTGCAAGCGGCCTTCACGTCTCCCTGCAGTCTCCTCCATCCTGCCTCTGAACCTCCGTTCCCAGTGCCCTTGCCAGCCCCTCCTCCCAGCCTTCTACCCACCACCTCTGAGCAGCCAGCCGCCACCTCCTCTCATTCCCTCCGCCGCCTTCCACTCAGCACATTCTCTAGCACACACAGGCCGTTCCCATCACTGCCCTGTTCTAGGCCTCCAGGGCCGCCCTCAAGCCCACCTGGTCCTCCGGATCCCTCCCCGTGGCCTTTTTCACGGCTCTCCTCCTGCTTTGCACCTCCCGTGTGCCTGCGCCAGCCAGACCCACGGCTCCCGCTCCTGTGTGCCTGCGCCAGCCAGACCCACGGCTCCCGCTCCCCAAAGCCACCAGGCACCGTCCTCCGGGCCTTTGTCCACACTGTTTCCGCTGCCTGTGGTTGCAGCTGAACTACGTCAGCACACAAGAGTCGGCTCCAGTGAACCCCGATCCCCCACAAACAGAAGAGGAAAGAACTCATTCTGTGAGGCCAGCATTACCCTGATACCAAAATCAAAGACATCGCAAGAAAACTACAGACCAACATTCCCGATGAAGGTGAATATAAAAATCCTGACCAGGTATCAGCAGACTGGCGGTACACCACACCAGTCAGGATTCAACCCAAGAATACAAGGTTTGTTTAACACTCACAATTCAATGAGCATAATACATCAGATCAATTGAATAAAGGGCAAAGATCATGTGATCATCTCAGAACAAAAGCACTTGACAAAATTTGGCAATCCTTCATGATAAGAACTCCACTCAACAGACGTGGAATAAGAGAAAACTTCCTCAATCTGGCAGAGGGCTGTAAAAACCCCAGAGCTCACAACACACTCTGGTGAAAGACTGCACTTCTCCCTAAGGTCAGGACGAGGCAAGGACACCCTCTCTCACCCCTGCTATTCCTCATTGTACTGAAGGTTCTAGCCGCTCAACGAGGCCAGAAAAAGAAACAAAAGGTATCCAAATTGGAAAGTAAGAAGTTAAACTTCACAGATTAGATTATCACGTATATAGAAAATTCCAAGGAATCCATGAAAAATGATTAGAACAAACGAGCTCAGCTTGGTGGTAGGAGACAAGATTAATACACAAAAAGCAGCCACATTTGCATATACTAGCAAGGGACAATCCGAAAATGAAATAAGAGTCATCTGTTTCAGACAGTCTTCCCTGACCTCTAAGGAGTCCTGTGTTCCCCCAGCAGCTAGCACGGCTCCTCCAAACACCAAACACACTAGGTTGTCACTGTCCCCCACCCTCACCAGCTCAGGCCCAGCACAAAGGGGGCACCCAGGGAGCCCCAAAGGAGGCACGGAATGTTGACCCTGGTGGGGACTGGGGACTGCAGCTGCATGGAAGGCACAGGAAGCTGCAACAGAACCCCTGCTCCGGTCCCACCTGGCACGTGAGCGGGGACAGGGGCAGCTGCTCTGGGGACAGCCCACTGCTCCTGGCTCCATAGCTGGGTGAGGTCGGGGGGAGTTAGGGTGGCCCACATCCCCACTCCCGTTCAGCTCAGCAGCCAGGCAGGCTCAGGCCTGTGAGGGCCTCACTTTCACCGGGCCACCATCCCTCCGTGGGCACAACGAGGCCCCTAGGTGCCCACTGACTGGCCCTGGGTGTGATGGGTGTGATGGGGCCAGGCCGTGCTCCGACTTCACCTCCCCTGAGACTGGCCAGACGTCAGGGACAGGTGCCGACATCCGCAGGCCCTCTCTCCAGAGGACGGACCTCCAAAGGGAAGCCCATCCTGACACCCCAACGTCCTCTGGCCGCCACTGGCCCTGCCCTGCACCAGTGGGTGAGCTGGGTGGGCTCACACCTGACCAGAAGGCGAGTGCCAGGCCAGGCTGGGGCAGAAAGGGGGAAGTGGTAGCCGAGGGTGAGGATGATGACAGGTCGTGGTGGCCAAGGTAACCACATAGCTTCTGGAGACTTTCGGCCCAGCTCACAGACACCAGCTGTACTGGAGCCCAGGGAAGTTAGGGGAGTCTTCAAGAGGCACCCACACTCCTGGCCTGCCTGGCCTCCCTACTGCGCACCTCAATGCCCATGGCATCACCCCAGCCCCAGTGACCTAATGGTTAACCTCTATTCACCTCAGGGGCCCCCAAAGGCCTTCCGTCCAGCTCAGTGTAGGAAGCCTCGGTTCCCTTATCAGCAGGGACAGACCCCAGTGGGGCCCCCTCATCGTGCTGCTGGGGGGCCCACTGAGCCCCCCGGTGAAAGCTGTCAGGGGCAGCGCTGGAGACCTGGGTTCGAATCCCGCCAGGCCCGCCCCCCACTGGGCCTCCTCACCCTGCAATTGGAAGCAGGCACTGAGAATCTGCCCCTCGGCGACCCGACACCCAGCAGCACAGCAGCGCGTCCGCCCTCAGAGGCCTGAGGCCACCCAGGAGGCCGGCAGCAGAGTCAGCGCTCACTCCCAGGCTTGCCGAGCCGCGAGCTCAGAGGGGCTGCCTGGATGCACGGGTTCTGGGGACACAGGTGTCGGACGGCCGGCCTGGCGGTGGCTGCTGGGCTCCGTGAGCCCTTCCAGCAGGAACGTGTGCACGTGTTTGCACGAGAAGAGGCGGGTACCGTGGATGGACTCTCGGTGTCTGCTCTGTGCTCAGCCCCCTCCTTCTCTCAAAGTTGAGACTGGCCCAGGTGACCCGAGGTACAAGGTGGGGGCAGAGCAGGCGAGTGGAAATGGCTCCATCCCGCAGACAGCTGCCACCAAGAGCCACGAAGTGCAGGCTCTGTGGTCCCCGCTGTCGTGGGGTCGTGTGCTCTGGGGGACTGGGGCGGTCATCAATGCACGGATCCACACGTGAGCTGCGGGTCCGCCCAGTGGTCAGGGTCACGGACAATGCACGCAGAAAGGACGTGTGCGACAGCTACACGGCTCGAATGTGGGTTCTGTGCGCAGACAGTGTGTGTGCACAGGTGAGCACGCACATGGCCTGGAGGGCCGGGCTCCTGCGGGCTCCCCTCCCTGACACCTGCAGACGCGGCCCAGCGCTGGCGAGGGAGAGCTGGCGCCGTGTGGCCGCAGTGTCAGGGGCTCCTGTCAGGGGTGACCAGGCAGGCTCGTTTGTGGAAGTCACGGGGTGCAGTGGGGCTGGGGTAGGCCAGGCCCCCGATGTAGTTATCCACACACTCATTGTACTCACGCATGCACTTACACACTCACACTCATACCGAAGCACACACTCGTACACACCCATCCATACTCATATACTCATCCACTCACCCGTACACACTCACACCCATGCAAACCCATACGTGCACCCACTCACACAGCCTACTTGTTCACACACGTGCACATCCACTCACACACATATGCACACACTCATTCACTCGCTCACAGGCACACACGCACAGGTTCCAGCAGCTAACAGGACCCTTCATGGGGGGCCCCCGTGCCCCGGGCAGGCAGCTTGGACACAGGTCAGAATCGCTGCCACCCCCAGCCCGCACCGGCCCAACGCCAAGCTCCACCTGACCTGAAGTCGCACCAGCTCGGGGCTTTACTCCCATTTCACAGGCTGGGATGCTGAGGCCGGGAGAGGCTCGGCACTCACGCAGAGCACACTGGGCAGTCACCGCGAGCCAGCTCTGTGCTCCTGGGGACACGTCGCGTCATCGCCCCAACACCCTCCGAGGTGAGAACCGGCATCACCTCCACATCGCCAACGAAGACACCAAGGGTCAGAGAAGCTGAACAGCGCACCCAGAGCCACGTAGCCAGGTGGGGGGCGTGCTCGCCCCCACCAGGCGCAGCCACTGCCCCGGTCTGGCACGCAGAGGACACTAGGTGGCCACGGAGAGGCAGCTGTGTAAGGGGGTGGGGAGGAACCCCAGCACTTCACTGCCAGCTCATGGGTTCTCCCCTTTCGGTTTCCCTCCCCCTTCCTCTTCCCAGAATCTTTTTCTATGAAAGAATCAAAACCAAAAATCGATGAAGGTCAGAGACCCGCCAGCCCAGAGGGAGGGCCACCGACGGCTTCCCAGGGCGAGCCCGGCTGCTGGCGGGTCCCGACACCCCAGCTCCTCGCTCCGCGCCAGGCCCCCCAGCACCGTGCTCCCCAGGCAGGCAGCCGAGAGGTCACACAGCTCTGCTGTCCCCAGCACACCAGCACACCCGCACACATTTACGTTCACACACACATTCACACGCACAGTCACACGCTCACACGCGACGTGTGAGCTCACGTTTGGGCCCCACGCACCAAGGCGTTCGGTGGGAGGCTCCCTCCGACCTGGGCCCTCGCCGCAGGAGGCAGGCCCCGGCCCCCTACCCCCGCCAGCTTCAGGCGGAGCGCCCAGGCACCCGTGAGCCCCCGTTGTGGCCCCACCAAGGGCCCCGGCTCCCACGGACGGCCTCTGGCTGGTTCTGTAGGCACTGGGCTGGCACCGCCTCCTGAGACCCGACGGAGAACCGCACTGACCTGACGGCACAGACCCAACACATCGTCCTGCTGCCGGGCGATGGGTGGGGGACGGGCGTCCTGGGGCCCAGGGCAGCCATGTGGCTCAGGGACCGTGGGCCGGGGCCACAGGCCACATCCCGCGGCCGCTCCTGCACAGCCCAGAGCTCGGCCCTGCTGCTGACGGCCGCCCGCCGCCTCTGGAGCCCGAGGCCACCAGAGCTTCCTCTCCCCTGGGACTTCCTGTTGCCGAAGCCTGGGCAGCCCCAGAGCCGACACTTCCTGCCTGCCGCCCCGCGAGTCCCAGGCCCAGCTGCGCCCACTGGCGCCGTGCGGCCGGCTGGGCTTGAGCCGTCCCTGCTTCCGGTCTCTCCGTGGTCAGGGACCGAAGCTCTCCAGGCCCCTGGGAGAGCCCAGCTGTGTCCCCTGGGAGGAAGCCTCCTGCAGGTCCCTCTGTGGCCACCTCTGCATACTTGGCTTCTCCCTAGCAACCCCCAGGCCTGCTCTGGCCCACCACCCCAGCTCCCCCCCCCCAGATCCAGTCAGGAAGCTGGGGAGCAGGGCTTCGAGCCCAGGCCCTTCAGCGCTGTGACCCCACACCCCCTGCCATTCCCCTGCCCTTGGGTCTCAAGATCACATCTATCCCAGATAGGATCAGCCAAAGGGAAGGGTGCTCTGGGGCTACCTCGATGGCAGGATTTGAGAGTGACAGGCCACAGGGTCCCTGAGAGTTGCAAAGGACTGGTCTCGTCCACCGGCTTTCCTAGGGCACAGCCCCCATAACCGGCTGTGACAGGACCCAGCTGGCCATATGCTTGCATGCTGGGGCACTGGAGGAGGCCCCCCCAGGCTGGGGGCCTCTGCCAAGTCCATGTGCCGCCCGGGGGCCAGCTCGGGGCCACAGACATCCCGGAAGGCGAGGAGCTTAGGCTTCTGCGTCCGACTGGTCCGCTGGGTGGGCTCAGCCACCCGGGACCCCCCAGCTGCGCCAGCCCCTGTGCCCTCGGGTGGCCGCGGGCAGACCACGCCTTCAGCAGAGAGCTGGCCACGAACAGGCGGACAGTGGCTGGGGTCCCTGCACTGGGCGGCTCTGGTATCTGCTCCCCAGCGCCGGTGCCTGGAAGTGCCGAGGGCCACCCCGCCACACGGGACGCGCAACACTTACCGGGGTGGCTGGAAGTCAGACGGCAGGGCCGGGCGGTGGGCAAAGGGTCGCCTGAAAACGCAGGGAAGGAGGGGCGGGAGCTTTCACCCCGGGCTCCCGGGGCCTGCAGCCCGCTCAGGAGCGAGGTGGGCGCCCGGCCCGGCGCTGCCGTTCCCGACCGCGCCCGCGCTGGCCGTGAGGACTCTGTGGTCCAGCGAGGACGACGCTGGCTGTGCCGACGGCCAGGAAACGGAGGCGTGGGGACTGGAACCACATCCCTGGGAAGCCCGGCCCCCGCTCTCCTACAGGCCCCCAGGGACCTCCGTGCCCAGCCCGGTGCCACCTTCGGGGGCGACTCAGGCACTGAAGGTGCTAAGGAGCGGCTGCTGGACTCAGGGCGGGTGCTGGGCACGGGGGAGGGGGGCCGCCACCCCCTCTGGGGAAAGCCTCAAGCTCTCAAAATGAGACGCACTGGCCGTCCCCTGGGGCCCGGGCCGCCACGGCCAGCCTAAGGATCCACCCACCCAGCTCCCCGGCCACGAGCCCCGCCCCACACCCCAACCTCATTCTTCCCTCAGACCATGGGGCTGTAACCCGCCTTCCAGCTCAGGGCTGCAGGTCTCCCCGAGGACTCAGCACTGGGCCCCACCCGGCAGGACAGAGGGACCAGGGGACCCAGAGGGCAGGGTCACCCGGTGTAGTGGGCTGAATGGGGATCCCCAAGGAGATAGAGCCAAGTCCTGATCCCCAGGGAACTGTGAACGTGACTTCATTTGGAAAAAGGCTTTTACGTATGCAATTAAATTAAGAATCTCATCCTGGATTCACAAGATAGGTCCTAAATCCCGTGACAAGTGGCCTCATAGGAGACAGAAAAGCAGAGAGAGGAGAAGGTGACTTGAGATTGGAGTGAGGCAGCCACAAGCCAAGGAAGCCGAGGGTTGCCAGCAGTTACCAGAGGCTGGAAGAGGCAGTGGGGTGGGGGCTCCCCTAAAGCCCCTGATCTCGGACTTGCAAGAGCTGCGAGAGGTGAATTCCTGCTGTTTTAAGCCGCCAGCATGTGGCACTTTGTTGCCGCTGCCGTGGGAAACTACACACATACACACAGGGACTCACCAAAGTCCTCGCCCGGACGAACCGCAGGCTTCCACTCACATCCATCTCCCGTCCTTGGCCTGCTGTGCGGGAAGAGGCTAGCCCTGTGGGCAGTGCCCAGTGGGCACCCAGCTGGATGGGGCAAAGCTGAGCTGGCCTCCCTGGATGTCCACGGCTTCACTCGGGCCCGGCTCACCACCTCCCTCCCCGCCCAGCACGGGTCAGACGCCCCCACAGGCCCACTCCCACCACTCCTGCATGTCTGCACCCTGGCGTCTGTTCACGCCCCAGCCAGGCCTCCCGTGCCCAGGAAGTAGCGGCCAGCTGGCGGCCTGGCTCGGAGTAGGGATCTGGCCCCTGGTCCCCGCTCTGGGCCCTGACGCCCTCCAGGACCATGTGCCTGCCCCAGAACGTACAATCTGCTCCACCCGGAAAGTGACTGTCTCCAACAAACACCCTCTTATGCTTTAAGAACAGAACCATCTACAACCTCACCCCCCCCCGAAATCTGCAAGCCGATGGCCCAGCCCCGCCCACCAGCGGCACCGCCTCTGTGTCCCCAGCACCCCAGCACTCCCCATGGGCCCTGGGCGGTGTCTGGCCCACAGCAGGGCCAGGAGGCAGACCAATGGACGGACAAGTGGATTCAGCGTCCTGTCCACACGCCCAGCCAGACCCCCGGCGAGGCTGTAACCAGCACACGCCTGGGCCGTCGCTCGGAGCCAGGGTGAAGATGTGTGACGTGCAGCCTGCCTGACCCGCCGCCAGTTCTGTGGCTGATGGCCAGCGTGGCTGCGGCCACGGCCCACCCCGCCGTGCCCCAGGGCCTCTGCGCTGGAGCCGGCCAGCGTCCCCGTCCCCAGTAGACGGAGCTGTGCCGGGCTCCGTCTAGGAGGCGCCGGGGGCTTCTCTGGCCGCCCGGGACGGAGGCCGAGGCAGTCCGGCCCCTCGTTGTCCGAGGCCAAAGCGAGTTGGGGCGGGTGCAGGAAAGGGCCTGGGGTTCTGCAGGTGATGGCCGACCCGGGGAGGGGGTTCTGCTCTGGGACCCCCGGCGCTCGAGCTCTGTCCCCACAGAGGACTCGTCCCGACGCCCCACCCGCCCCGCGGCACCCGAGGGCTTCGTCCCCCAGGCTGCTGTCTCTGCCTCAGCAACGCTCCCAGGCGGCCTCGTTCCGCGTCACAGCAGGGCTGGCGGGGGCCGAGCCACTCCGGCAGAGCCCACCCGGCAGAGCCCACCCGGCAGAGCCGGGACGGAGCCGGGCTCCCGGAGGCGGCGGCTGTGTCGGGGGCGGGGAGGGCTGGCCAGGGGCCCCAGGCCGGCGGGACCCCCTGTCCGAGGGGACGAGGTCAGTGGAGCGCCGTGGTGACGAGCGGGTGGGCCTGGGGGACGTGCAGGCCGCCAGTGTCACTTGCCTGCGTCGCTCCCGCCTCAAACCACAAATCACCAGAGGTGTCTCAGGATTCACACTTCAGTTCTTCATGACTCTGGCAAGGCTGCACCTCTGAGAACTTGAGAAAGCCCTGCTGCGTGCTGCCGTGGGCCCACCCCGTGCTCCCGGCCCTCACCCACGGCTGCCCTACACCGCAGCCAGCCTGGGCACCCCCAGGCCCCAGGCCCTGCCCGCGGCACGAGGTGCCACCCTCAAGAACGGGATCCATCCACGTCTGCCACCACGAGACGCTGGCCCGGCCGTGTGACCTCGGCTGGCGGGACGGGGCAGCGGGCAGAGCACGGGCTTCCCTGGGCACAGGCAGGGGGCGCTGTCCCGGGAACCCCCCAGCACGGCTGGTGGTCAGGGTCACTCCGGGGCCACCCGGCCACCGGTTTCTGCCGGCGACAGCACCATCGCGGCCACGTGGGGAAAAGGAGGGCCCACCGTGGCCACCTCCTGAGAAGCACCCACGAGCTGGCGACTTCCACCGAGGGGAGGTGACAGACAGACACGTCTGCCCTCGCGGTCTGCTCGGCCTGGACCGCCATCCCTTCTGCTCCTCGGCCCCTCGTCCAGCCCGTGCTGCCTCGGGGCTGGACCCCACGACCTGCACACAGGGCCCCTGCCACCCTCCGACACGGGCCCCCAGCTCCCGGGCCCCCCGCCTGCGCCTCCCCGGCGTTGGCTGCGCCCCGCGTGCCGTCCCCTGCAGGGGCCTGGCGTGCAGCGGGCGCCCCCTGCAGCACGGGCGGTTGGCGTCCACCCCGCTAGCTGGACAACCCCAATGCCACGGGGCCCGCTCATGGGGCACCTTTGCTGAACTCAACCACTCACCTCACCCCCGAGTGCTCCTACCTCCCCACCCCTGGGGGCAGGAGTTCTGGCTGCATGACAGACCCCGGCTCTGCTGCCCCCTGAGCGGCCTCAGCCAGGCCCTTGACCCCCTCCAGTCTCAGCGTCCTTGCTCACGGAGCGAGGCCAGAGCCTTCGCTGGCAGAGCAGGTGGGGGGCCAGGACCGCGAACCCCAGGGTCCCGGTGGCTGAGCCCAGGCTGCCCACGCACTGGCCCCACGGGAGCCCAGGGGATGTGGCGGGCAGAAGTCCGCTAAGCGCCTTTGTCAGGATGCCCAGAAGGGGCCTGACCTCCCCTCTGAGGTCAGTCAGACCGACCCCGCTGCAGACCAGAACCCCCAGAGAGCAGGACTTCCCAAAGCCAGCGCCCTGCCTCCCCTTCCCAGTGGCCACTGTGCTCGGCACGTGGGCCAGGTGGCCGCTCCGGCCCCTCGGCACAGGCTCGCTGAGCGTGTGGCCTGCCTCCCCGGCCAGGCGGGGGCTGGGGCCGGGCCCCTCAGCAGCGGACGCTGCCACCACCCCGCCTGTGGATGCCAGGGCAGGGTGATCGTGAAGGCTGGGGGCACTTTCCTGCCTACGGCCACCTCTGGTGACAGGAGGGACGAGCCACTGGGCTGGGGCAGGGGCAGGAAGCCCACCCCGGAACGTCGCCGCGGTGCCACTGTGCAGCCCACTAATCCCCAGCTGCCCAACGGTGAACCTCTGCTCTCCAGACCGGGAAGGTGAGGCTGAGCGGGCCGCGGCCCTGGCCACCCAGCCAGCACTGCCCCTGTGGCCCAGGGCCCGGGGCCACCTCACCCATTTCCCACCAGCATCCTCGGAAGGGCAGAAGGCAGAGACGCGCCAGGGCCTCCCCGTGGGAAGGACACGGCTTCCACCCCCAGGCAGAGAACCCACCAGCCCAGAGGGCGGCCGGAGGACGGCTCCCGGCTCCGCGGGGATGGACACGCGGGGTGGCCACGCCAAGCGGGAACGCGGGCATGTGCCGGCCCGCCCTCCTGCACTCGGAGCTTGCCTCTGTCTTGACCTTACCCCCAGAGCCCTCGGGGGGTCGGGTAGCAGACTCTGAGGCCCTGGGCCCCACCCTGAGCCCACCCGCCGCTGCTCAAGGCAGGGCTGAAGGGTCCGGTGCTCACCCCGGAACAAGCTCTGGCAAAGACGCAGAACCTGGCCTCAGTTTCCCCATTACGAACGCATGCTGTCCCGGGGCTGCTGGGCTCGGCACGGTGAGAAGTGCCAGGCTGTGTGGACGGAGGCTCAAGTGAAGCAAAGGAGCAGAAGGTGTGGACATTCTGAGAACAGTGTCCCCGACATGAAGAAGAGCCTACCCACTGGGCAGCTGATGACGCTGAGGCCAGAGGACGGCACGTCGCCCACCGCTGGGCAGGGCGGGCGGGAGCCACGTGGCCTGTCTGTCCCGCACGCGGCATCACCCCGACTCCCAGACTTCGGAGCCAGAGGGAATCAGGGCCCTGCCATCTGCCGGCAGACACCACACCCTGCACCCCGGAACCCCAGCTGGCCTCGCCCTCCATCTGGGGCTCCCAGTCTGCTGGGGAGGCAGCCACCTCTGACTCACGTCCTCGTGACAACCGTTCTGCCCAGACATGGTGACACATCAGCCAGCGTTCTGGGAAGAATCTTCCACATGAAGTGGCCAAGCAGGGAGAGCGTGTGGAAAGTGTCTCAGATCAAGAACAGCTTGTGCAAAGGGCCTGGGGTCAGGGCCGGAGGGGCAGAGGTGGGTCCATTCCAGCATCTGGTCAGGGGCACGCACCCCGCTGGGCGTGGAGAGGCTTGGACCTGCCCCTGGCTGACGACCTGGACCAAGCGTCCCGGCCAGGGCACCGTGCAGGCCTGGGCTCCAGCCCTAGCTCCTCCTCCTTGCCCTGGGGACCTGCCACAAGTCACTTCTCTCCCTGAGCCTCGCTTCCTCATTGCCCTCATGGGCTTGTTGGGGATAGCACCCTGAGGACCAGAGGAAGCAGCTCACGGGGACGCCGCCACGGGTGCCTGGCCCAGCGCTGGGTCCCAGGGCCCCTGGGAGTGGAGGGTGCCCTGCTCAGCCTCCAGTGAGGTGACGAGGGAACGTGGCCGTGAAGCTCGTGCTGGGTGGGGTAGGGGTGGAAGAGGCGGCCAGAGAGATCCAGCCCCACTGGTCCTCACGGGGGCCATGGGCAGAGGCCAGAGGTCAGCCACAACAGGCACACTGCACGGACACCCGCTGTCCGCTGTGCACGCCCTCCACGCTGGCGGCCACCTGCCGAGGCACCCCAGGGAGGGCCACCAGGGTCACCAGCCTCGACCCTGAGGCAGCAGCGGCCTTGGCGGCTCTGCCCGCTGTTCCATTACTGTCTCGTGTGCCACGGTGTCCCCCGCAGGGCACCGGCCCCTGGGCCCTTCACGGCATCTCACCGGGTCGGGGCTCCCGACCCAAGGCCAGCACGTACGGCGCCTGCTGGGCTCCCCTGGCCAGGGGTCTGACCACTCGGGGACCAGGTGTATCGTCTGTCGAGGGCTCTGGCCTCCTGCCCACCCGCCCAGGCCGCGAGCCCTCGGCCCGCTGCCCGCACAGCAGCGTCCCCTCCCACCCACTGGCTCTAGCGTTCTCGGGACAGGTGTCCTCAGGTTTACGTCACTTACCCTTTTGTCCCTAACGTTGACATCAGTGAGCTATTTGCAAGCATTTTTCTTCTCCGACACTGCCGATTAATTTCTACCAAGGTTTTTGGTCGCGCTGTCTTTTACTTGGGGCCACTTTCTATTCCTGAGTGAACTTTAAGTTGGCCTCAGCAGGTGGCACGTCTGGGCTGGGTCTTGGTCTCACACTGGCTACCTGACCAGGGTCACCCGCAGGCCTGGAGAGCAGCACCCAGGTGACGGGCCAGCCCCTGTGCCCGGGCCGCGGCAGGCAGGGCCCTGGGGAGCAGCCAGCTGCCAGGCCTGAGTCTCTGGCTCGCAGAGGCAGGGGACAGAGACAGGCCCAGAAGGACAGAACGAGAGAGAGGAGCAGGAAGAGGCGGCCAGCAGGGCAGAAGTGGAAGGCGGAGCAGGCCGCGGGTGGGCTGGGTGACTGCGACCCGCGTGTTCCTCCTCGGTCTGGGAACCCGGGCCTGGGCGCGGGACCAGATGACTCATGGCCACTGGCCCCGTCCTCGCCCCTCAGCATGGGCCCACAGGGGGCCTGGCTGGCCCGGCCGTTCCCAGGCACCTCACACTGCCCCATTGTTTGCCGGCCCAGTGCGGAAAAGCCTCTGGCAGCGAGCCCGGACTGGCGGGAAAGGGGCCCGGCCACCACCTCCCCTGCCGCTCCCCTTGCGGCCTGTGCCCGGCTCCCGACAGACGGGGCAGGAGACAGAGGAGGCGGGCGGCGGACAGAGGGAGTCCTCGCACCCAGCCTGCCGCCCTGCCCGCTGGCCGCTCTCCAAGGCCAGTGGTCTGGAGGTGCCCTGCACTTCGCCACCCTGCCGTCCGCCGCCCCAGCCCCGGCTTGCTCTGAGCCCCGGCCCCAGCCACAGCAGAGAGGCGACTCTCGAAGGTGACTGTGCTGTCTTGAGGTGAAGGCCCTCCCGGGTCGCTGCTCAACCCCATCAGACACCTCGACACCCTTCCCTGACCTCCTTATACTGTCCCCACCCGACAAACTCTTGCCTGATCTTTGGTCTCAGCTCAGGTTACCCCAAGACACCTGCTGATGTCCCTCAGTGAAGGCTCAGGTGTCCCCAGGTGGTCTGAGGGGTCACAGAGCCCAGGACTGGGCTGGAGAAGAGGGCTCTGGTGCACACTCAGCGCCAGGGGTCCCTGGGGACTCCAGGCTGGGCCTCTGGCCACCGCAGCCTCAGCCTGTGTGAGCCCATGGCCTGGGCTCTCCCACCTGCCCAGTGCCCCACACCCCAGCCCTGGCACAAGGGCCTCATACCCCCAGACCCCCAGGCAAAGCACCCCCAGCCCTGCCGCCGGCCCGGAGGGGCCACCTCAGGGCCATCCCGCACAGGGCGAACGCTCTCACCAGTGGTGTGACCGAGGCTCCCACAGGCAGGGGGGCTTCTGAGGCCACTGAGGACTCCCCCTGGCCGGGGCCTGCCGCGGGGCCAGGGCCGGCTGCACTGGGTGGGGAGACAGGCACGGCTCAGTGGGTGCTACAGGGACACCACCCCTCCCCAGGGAGACAGCCGTGGGGTCACAGCACTATCGGCTAAAAACAGCCAGCAGAGAAGACGGGGGTGGGGGCCAGAGCCGGCACAGCAGGCGGCACGCCTCCGTCTCACCAGCTCGGCAACCCTGGCCCTCAGGGCCCCTCCGTGGAGGTCACGGACACCACCCTGGCCAGCCGACCCCTCCCCCACGCAGGCCAGCCCTCCCATAGGTCCCGCCCCAGCCTCCTCAGCCACTGCTTCAGGGGCTGGGGTCTCTGGGACGGACCCCAGAGGGAGCTTGGAAAACAAACTAGCCCCTGCTCAAACGCTCCCTTGTCCCGGGCCCGACCCCCGCCCTCCCTGCCTCTCCCTCGGAGTCTCCATGCCGGCACGCTGCCGGACCCTCGGCCTGGCCACCTCCTGGTCCCACACGACACCTCCTGCACCATTCTCGGGGGTGGCCCGCTGGAAGGGGCCCAGGCCTGCAAGCGGGTGAGTGGGTGGATTGACACCGAGGTCATAGGCCTGGGCCGAAGCGGCCCGGAGGGGGCTGTCCCCTCCAGCCACCTAAGACTCCAGCCCTGAGCCAGCTGCCCCCTCGGCACCCAGCTGGCAGGAGCCCCGGCTGGGGCCAGGTCTCCCCAGATCCTCCCTGGGGGGCGGGGGGTCCTGTTGCTCAACCCTCTTCCTTCCCCAGTGACTTCCTACCCCCAGAGAGGACAGAGCCACCAGCAGCCACAGCACTTCACCCTCCTGGTCACATTCTCAAGAAAATGGGAAGATGGAGCTCACAGAGCCCTCACCCCAAGTGGCAAGGCTCACGAGGCAGGGCGCCCAGGACCCCAGGATGGGTGGGGGGACTCACACGGGCGCCACCCCTCACTCGATTTTATGCTAAGTGCACACCAGGGCCTCAGGGGCAAGGTGGCGGGCGGCTGGCACTCCACCCTGAAGCACCGCGGGCTGACGGCAGCCGGGTCAGCAGGGAGGCCTTGGTGGCCTGACGCCAGCTTGCGGGGGCTGAGGCTCCCTGCTGCCTCCAGCTGGCAGCCAGGGTCCCCAGCACGCACCCGCCCAGCACCAGACGGCCACCGGGCATTCCTAGCGGTTTCAGGCGAGATGGTGATGGCGACGGGAAGCCACCTCCCATCCTGTGCCGAGGGACAGGTCCAGAGCTACTCCATCCTCTGCCCACCCAGCTGTCCACTGAGCTTCCGGCCAGGCCCAGGCCCCCAGCACTGTCAGGGGACCCAGGGGGTCAGCACCAGCCTTTCTGGCCCCAAACAGGCGACGAAGCAGCTGGGGGAGGGCGGGACCCTCCGCAGGAGGCAGGAGGAGCACGGGGCTCCCGTGCGGCTCGCTCGCGCCACACAGGGCTGTGCTTCCGCACGGGTTCGCTCGGGGCGCTCGGCCCCACCTTCTGGCTCCTTCACCCCCAGTCCTAAGGGTTGCAGGCCTGGTCTGGCCACCTGAGGGACTGGCTCCCCGGGACCCAAAGCCCAGGTCCGCCCTGTGGCAGGAGGCTCAGGGGAGCACAGGCTAACCCCAACCTTAACCCCAACACACGTCTCCAGAAAGGAACAGAGAAAGGACCCGCTTCCATTTAGGGTGGGACCTCAGGGACACCTGGCCACTGAGACCTGAGTCAACGGTGGCAGCTGCGGAGGGCTGGCTGCTGGAGCCCCAGCCAGGATGAACACTGGGGCAGCTGAGACGGAAACTCCGAGAGTTTCGAGCAAGGCTGTGTGCAGCACGGCAACCCACTATCACCTGACCCCAAACCCGCCAGCCCTGAGGCAGGGGCCTTCCGGGATGACGGAGCCACTTGCCTCTGGTGCTGACAAGAGACACAGGTGAGGCAGGGAGTGGCGAGCCAACTCCGAAGAGCCCTGCCCCAGCCTGCCCGCCTGCCCGCCTGCCTGGCCGCCCGCCCGCCCGAGCTTCAGGTCTGCAGCAGCCTCCCCACCCTTGTGGCACCAGGGACCGGGGCTCCTATGAGAATCCGATGCCTGACGATCTGAGGTGGAGCTGGGGCGGTGACGCTGGCGCTGGGGAGCGGCTGCAAAGGCAGATGCAGCTTCGCTCACTGGCCGCCACTCAGCCGCTGCTGTGCGGCCCGGTTCCTAGCAGACCGCCGTCCGCGGCCCGGTTCCTAGCAGACCGCCGTCCGCGGCCCGGTTCCTAGCAGACCGCCGTCCGCGGCCCGGTTCCTAGCAGACCGCCGTCCGCGGCCCGGGGGTTGGGAACCCCTGGTCTAGATGCTCCAGTGGGACTTCTCACTGCACTGGGCTGTGGCCTTGTCCTCTGTGAGTTCCCAGTCCAGCAGGGTGAGGCGAACAGGTAAACGTGGTGGCCAGAGCCGGGCTTAGGGGCTCAGAGAAGGCACCCGGCTTCAGCGCGACCAGGGAGGGTCCCCTGAACACAGACACTCGTGTCTTTTATTAAATCACTTCTGAGGGAGAGAGTGGCAGCATGGGCCGGGCAGGTAGAGCTGCTACCTGTGGGCGCCTGCCAGCAGGTCTGGCCCTCTGACCTGCGGGCCTGTCCACTCCCGAGGCCCGGGGCCTGGCGCACAGGGCTCCCAGCATGCATGAGAGGAGCAGAGGGCTGGGGGGCAGCTTTCTGAAGGGGGTCCATCACTGCCCCAGAGACAGCGGCTGCGGGGGGCGGCAAAGGCCCAGGACCCCAGCCGGGACTCCCTGAGGACTGTGGGCGCTGCCCCAGGTCCCCGAGGTTGTGTGGCCAAGCCAAGGCCCACCAGGCCAAGCACCGACCTCTCTTGCCGTGCCGGGGTCAGCCAGCAGTGAACGCTGGGGGCTCGGCGGGCTCCGACCCCCGCCTCGGACACGTGGCCCTCTGATGCCACAGGACGAAGTTCTGGATTATAATACACCCAGCGGCAGGGTCAAAGGCCAGGAGGCCCGCCGGGGTCTGGGTGGGCTGCCTGGACGGGCTCCCCACGGGGCTCTTGGGCACCACGCGTTAGAATGGTTTTTACCCCGTTCCACACGGAGGGTGCTGAAGCCCAGGGTGTGAAAGGGACACGGGCCGCTCCCCCTCTGCCTCCTAGGGAAGCTCTGTGCCAACTGCAGGAGCCCCCGGGGGCCCGCACAGAAGGGCTCAGCACCCTCCGCCCCGTCCACGGGGGTGCCCACCCCGTCACGACACGCATGCCACCACCTCAGGGCTGTGGCCGATCAGCTGGGCACGCCCTGGGGCGGGACCTCGCCTCCCGCTGCAGGCTCGAGCGAGCAGGGCCCTGCACCCCGCCCCGCAGCCTGGAGCTGGCTCGCTTGGCAGCGGGCGGCCCTCGACAGCTCACAATAAACGTCTTATTAACACGGACACAAGACGCTTCTCGGAACTGGGGCGTGGCCTCGGGGGATGGGGCATGGATACCACAGGGTGCCCTGCCAACCCCTCAGGCCATTGCCTCAGACGACCGGGCACACGCTACACCCCTCCGGGTGGCCCACTGATCGTGGGACTGAGGGTCACCTCGGGACTCTGGGGCCGGGGTAAAAAAAGCGCCAGTCCCACTAGCAGCTTCCAGTGTGGTCTGTGACCTGAAACGAGGTGAGCGGGGGCTGACCACTCGGCGGCCTCAGAGCTGGAACCTCAGAAGTTACGGTGTCTGGGGAGAAGGAAGGAGGTGGGGGGGACTGTCTCTCCTCCCAGGAACTTCAAGCACCTTGAGGCCCCTTTGCCAATACGAGCCCAGCCTGGGCTTGTCCTTCACTCACACAGCTCCTGGAGTTCAAGTTCAGGTGCAGCTCAGGAGCCTGGCCCCGAGCCCAGATCCATCAGTGTGGCCCAGTGGAAGGGGCTGCTGTCACTTCAGGGTCAGGGTGTGTAATTCACTAAAGCAGCGCAGGTCCCCGGGCTGTGTCACGGCAGCTCTCAGCGCGTCCCTGCCCGCTGGGGCACAGGCCCAGCGGTGGTGAGGGGGCCCACCTGCCCGAGGCTGCAAAGATCCCGGAGTGCTCCTACCTACGCCTCCGGAACTTACGTGGCCCACGTGCGGGACTGTCTCCAATCCTTGGACGCTTGGTCAGGGTCACTGGGGAGACCTGGAGGCCTTCGGAGAGAGGCCGCCTACCATGGGGGAGGACTTCAGCGTCCCGAGGGCCCCCTCCCTGCCTCCCAGGCCCCTCCACACTTCCATCCATGCCCCGTCCACGCCCTCGCCATGTATGGCACACACCATGCCATGCCGGTCGAACTGGTCTGCCACCCTCCCCGCTGCCAGCCTCTGGCTCAGTCTGTCCCTATTTTCATGGCTGTCCACCACGGCTCATCCTGATTGCAAACACAGCATCCACTGGCCACCTGTGGGCCACCTTCCTCAGCCAGGTGCCCAGTGCTGGCCACACTACCCTAGGTTAGTAAAGAGCCACATATGCGTGTGCCTGGGGCTTACTGAGGCCACCTACTAGCCAGCCAGTGAGGGGAGGCAGGGCCTGACAGTCACTGATCCTGGGTGTCCCACAACAGAGCTTCAAGGTCCACCAGGAGGACCCAGGTGGCTCCCCAAACCTGGCCACTCCTGATGGACTCAAGCCTTTGCCATGAGACCCAAGTGGACAGGGACCTGGGAGCCTGCCCTTTGCCCCAGACTTCTCCAGACCTGGTCCCAGCCCCGCCCCGCCCCCAAGCAGAAGTGGCCCCGTGGCCCTGCTATCCAGCCCCGAGGGCCGGGGAAAGCAGCTCCAGTGACTCACAGTCACTGCACACCAACCACGTGCCACCACCAGCCCCTCGGACACTGACAGCCACCCCTGAGACAGAAAGTGGTTCACCAACCCCGCTGTACAGAGGCTCAGCGGTGTGACATGTCCTGGATGAGGTCACACGACTGATAGATGGCGGCAGCAGGGTCCAAACCCAGGACCTCCGTGACCACAGCTGTGCCACTCTGTCCCTGTGCCCCAGGCTCCCACCTGCAGGCCACCATGCGTGCCTGCACCCACGTGGGGGAGGGTGGGGACTGACCAGCACCATCCCCTCTGTCCCATGCACGGGAAGGGCCACGGCAGATGTGGAGCCTGCCCGCCCTCCTTCCGCCTCTCCCAGGCCAGCCTCCTTGGTGGCTCCTCCCTGACTTTGTAGGCCCGAGGATCTCCCCCAAAAGACTAGGCTCTCTATCAGCTCCCCTCTTTCCAGGTTACTGACAGGGACTGGCCTGCCCCCTCTGCCCAGGGTACGCCCCAACAAACGGCACAGAACCAAGTATTTGGTGGGGGAGTCAGACAATCTTCGCCCCTCAGAGGCCCCGCCCTGGCCTCCTGGCCCACCTGTAGTGAAACCTTGGCTCCCAGGGGTCCCCTGTGTGGGTGCCCTAGGTAAAGGGCACAGTGGGGGCAGAGACAGGAGGTGGAGCCCAGCCCTCTCCTGGGTCTTGCCGAGCCCGGGGCAGAGAGGGTAGGGGACGGACCCAGGGTCACCCTGAGTCAGTATGCTTGAACCTGAGCCCTGCTCCCACTCCAGGACTCGCCTGGCCACCTGGCCCTCAGACCGCCACGAAGAAATTCTACACGTTTCATCATCCCCATCGGGGCAAGTAGCATTTCCTGAGCTCTCTCTGCTGAGCCTGGTTACCTGCCTCATCAGCAAGATCACCCTGTCTGGTCCACACGGCAGGCGACCCCAACCACCACACACCCTGTGGCCAGGGCCACTTCCGAGGGGCGCTTTACTCAGCATGACCATCCAATCGGCAGGTATGGATGTCACCAGTGTTGATGGATGAGCAAACCAAGGCAGAGAGAGGATGTGCAGTGCTCAGGGTCACACAGAGTGGCAGGGAGTGGGCTCCGGGCCGGCCCACTGCAGCAGGCTCAGGCCCTCTCAGCACCCCCAGGGGGAGCCAACTGTCAGCGCGCCTCACCAGGGGGAGCCAGGGCCCGGAGCAACAGGAAAGAGCATGTGGGAGGCCATCCCCAGCCCCCAACTCTCCCATCCGCTCTGACACTTCACTCTTGCCCAGAATAAGCGTTGCAGACTCCCCAGAGCCACGGGGCGATCAGTCACTCACACTTCGGTGTGAATCAGCTCCACCAGGCGGTTTACTAGGCGGGCTGAGGGAAGCGAAGTCTGGATTACCGGGAGGCGGCGGGAGCAAATTCTCCGCCGGAGCCCTGGGAGGCTTCGGCGGGGGGGGCTGTAACGGGGTCCTGCGGCGGCCTTCGAGCCCCAGGGACCTGGGGTAGCGGGGTCAGAAGGACAAGAAGGACGCGGGACAGACGCGACGCCACCGGCCCCACACTCTGGCTTCCGGGGCGCACCCCGCGCCCCTCTCAACCCGAGCGCTTTTCTAGGCAGAGGCGCCGCCAGGCCCCGCGCGGTCAGAGCTGACCGCCCCCGCCCACTCCGCGGCGAGGTCCCCGGCCCCGCAGAGCCGGCCAGCCAGGGGGGCGCGACCGCACCCCGCCCGTCCGCGTCCCGCCGCCGCGC
Source organism: Eidolon dupreanum (assembly GCA_028627145.1). Lineage (NCBI taxonomy): Eukaryota > Metazoa > Chordata > Mammalia > Chiroptera > Pteropodidae > Eidolon > Eidolon dupreanum. The sequence continues at coordinate 89,603,740 of CM053513.1, forward strand.
CTTACCCGCCGAGGTCCTGCTCCCGGCCCGTGGGCTCTGCGTCCCCGCGGCGGCTCCCGGCTCCGCCGCCAGCTGTTGCCACCCGCCGGGCGCGCGGCCAGGAGCTGGGTCCGGCGCGGCCCCGCCCCGCCCCCGCCCGCCCCGCCCAGGCCCAGGCCCCGCCCCGCCCAGGCCCAGGCCCCGCCCAGGCCCCGCCCCCGGCCCCCGGCCCCGCCCCCGGGCCCGGACGACCCCTCTCCCGCGCTTTAAGGCCCCCGGGATGGGCGAACTCGCTGTCTTGGGGGTCCGAGGTTGGACGCCAAGACCTCAGAGTGGGGGGACCCGCACCATTCCCCACCCCCGCTCCTAGCGACAAGGCGGGTGTTGGCTGTGGGCGTGGACACACTGTCTCAGCACGGAACAGTAGGTGCTCAGTAAATACACATGAGCAAACAAATATGAAGCGTGTTGGTCCTTCCTGTGTGTCCTGCCTTGTGATACCCGGTGGCCCTCTGGAGGTGGTGCTACCCTACGACCCCGTGAGCCGGGTCTGCGGGAGGAGGCGGCATCCGTCCCAACCTGACTCAAGTCAGGAGGCATGGGACAAGGGCACAGGAGGGCTTGCTGGGCACTGCACCTTTACCAGGGCCCACTTCTAGACCGGGACACAGCCCTTGGACCAGGCTCGGCCTCCCGTGGCCCAGAAGTCTGGCTCGGACACTCTGAGGCACAGAAAACAGGGAACTTTTCACTTTGCCTTCTAGGAGGCTCCCAACCAACAAGGCTTATCCCCACCGCTTTGGGTGGGGGGGCGCAAGTCCAGCTTTAGATTCAGACAGCCATGTTCAGGTGACAGAGGTCTGGGAGGGGAGGGGGCTTCCTGGGGAGAGCCCTACCCAGCTAGCTAGGTGTTGTGAGCAGTGGAGAGACAGTGAAGGTTTTCCAGGGGAAGGCCTGCGGCTGGTAGGTGAGGCAGCCTTCCAGGGGAGAGACCGACTGCTGGGGGTGTGAGGGAGGGGGGGAGGCTCATCCCCATGAGGCCTGGGGGCCGGACCCCCAGTCCCGGGGCCTAGGAAGCACTGGGCCAGAGAAGGACAGGACTTGGCCAGCCCAGCAGAGCTGAGCCTTGTCTGGGTGTGAGG
>CM053513.1:89605360-89633414 GCA_028627145.1 Eidolon dupreanum
AGCTGAGCTGCAGCCCCGGGCACCCAGGGCTCGGTGCCTGCCCAGACCCCACAGCTGTCCTCAGTGAACCCCTGAGCAGTGCCCAGCCCACAGCCAGCCTGAGGGGTGGGAGAAGCCTCAGCCCCCGAGTCGGGTGAAGAGGGGGCTTGCTGGAGGTGGGGACAGTGGCCATTCGGGGGAGCACCTGTGCCTTCCCCGGGCACCTGCATGCCAACTGCTTTCACACCCCTGACCTCGGCTCACCCTGCGGCTTCCAGGAGGCAGTGAGCCCACTCTGGGATGGGAAAACTGGGACTCAGGAAGGAGGCTCCCGCTGGGGACCTGAGTTGCACATGCAGGAGCCTGGCTGCGGCGAGTCCTGCACACGGGCCACACGCGAGCTCCCGCTGCCCTGCCTTCCTGATTCATCCCGCCAAAAACTGACGGCGAAGGCAGTCTGCTGATCTCAGCCTCTTCGCAAACCGTGCTGGAATGCCTGGCCAACCATTCATTACCGGGAGAATGAGACTCTAGCTCAGCCAGATCAAAGACTTAAAGGTGAAAAAAAAAAGAATCCAAAACGTGTTAGAAGAAAATGCAGATGATGATACACTAAGGAGATGGGGCAGGTTTCTAGGTGCAGCAGCAGAGGGGGCACGACCGGCCTCGGAGTGGCCGCGGCAACATAAAAGTGACCCCCAAAAGGGGAGTGTCAAAAACACACACAAAAGTGAAAGGAAAACCACATTCTGGGAAAGAATATGTACAGAATGCATTCATAACAAGGGATAAATATAAAAAGCATTTTTACAAGTTATTTACGTTTCTATCTTTGGTTGAAAATGGGCACAAGTAGTGATTCCCAATAAAGAACTATACGCGGCCAATAAGCCGCCTATCTCACTAGTAACCAAGTAAATACGAATGAGAACAATGAGACAATTTTTTTTTGCTTGTTGAAGTTACGATTCTCGCCTCTCGTGCGGCGCCCCGGTATCTGACAGCCGGGGAAAGCGGCGTGGTACTGTGCATTCGCGTTTATTCACTGTAAGGAGCAGCTGCCGTCTCTATGGGGCTGTGCGGGGGGAGTTGACCTTGAGGCACAAGTTTACATCCTGCCAACTTAACAACAAGGTAATTTGGGCACCTAACTCCTCCCAGCATGTTTTAACTTTAGTTTCTACTCATTGTCAGAGTTACACATGCACGTCATTTAAAGAGTTACACAGTTTCACAAGGTTCCTTACAAAGAGGCCCCCCACCCCTCATTTTTCATGGTGACTTTTAGCTCCTTCTTCTGGTTTCACCTTCGCATCCCCAAACAAAACAGTTATACGGCTACTTCCTGACCTCCGATGCCATCCTGTCATCCTGTTTAGGTTGACGGCCATGGCTGGCGTCATTACGATACCATGTAAACCCTTCATGCCTGAGATACATCATGTATCATGCTCACTTTTCCTTTCTTGCTCAACTTCTTCTTTTCCTTGGAGTCAATTGTGATTAATTTCTCATTACTAATTCAACTCCGGTCTCACCCAAAACATCTCAGTGTGTCAGGTATTCCATCAACTCAAAACAGACTCTGCTTGTGGGGCACAGCCTGCACCCTGGGGTCCTCCTTCACCAGCACCCCCAAGTTCCCTTTCGGTTCTCTCCGCTTAGGATCCCTCCTCCTTCCTGCATCCCACGACTTCCTCTTTCTTGGTTTCCTTGCTGTTTGCTGGAGCCCGCCCTCGGGTAGCTTCCTGAGAAAGGGCAGAGGGATGTAAATTTTGAGCCTTATCATTCTGAAAATATCTTTCTTCTCTTGACTAAGAGTGGGACTGAGGATCAAATCCTAGCTTAGAAAGCCTTTCATTTCAGAAAGTTGGGAATTATCTTCCGGCCCCGAGTGTTGCCGCTGAGACGTCCGACCCCGGTGGTTTCTGCTCCCTGTCCCCTCTGCGCTGCTGGGCCTCCGCCCTGCCTCTCGTGTCCTGACAGCCCCTCCGCGTGCCCTTCGGATGCGTCTGTTTCCGTTCTTGATCTGAGCACTGAGTGAGTCCTTTCCATCTGGACACTCAGGTTTAAGTTCCGGGAAATGTCTTCAGTGAGATCTTTCAGTATTTTCTTCCCTCCTGTTCTCTCTTTCTAGAACTTCTATTACGTAGCCGTTACATTTCCTAGCTCGGTTCTCTAATACTTTCCTCTTTTTTTTCTTTTGTCACTGAGCTACAGGTCACATGCGTCACTCCCGGTCACACAGGTCAGCCCCATGCAGTGTGTCAGGAGCGTGAACACGGCGGCCTACCCCAATTATATGTACCTCTCTAAAATCCAAAGTCTCATTTCCAAAACACATGTGCTCCCCAGTATGTCAAATGAGAACTAGGGTGCCCATTTTATAGTTGAGAAACAGGTTTAAGATGTTAACCTTAAAATAAAAACATTTATTTATCAGCAAACATGAGTTTATTCGGGAACAGCAAAGAACTATAATTTGGGGACAGGCAAGCTGTTGCGATGGGCCAGGCCAAGTCCAACACACGAGAAGGACAAGGAGGACGGCGGGAGGGCGGTCTGGAAAGGAAGTCCACTGGAGGAAACGGGGTTCACAGTGATGACGGTCTCTCGCTGGCTGAGTGGCTGGGGGAGCCGATCTCATGTAGGGCAGCAAGTCCAGGAAATCTTCACTTACCGTCACCCATAGTGACAAAGTTTATGACAGAGGCCTTAACCTGGACAGAGGCCGCAGGAGCCGGTGAGAGGAGCGGTCACACTGTCTGCCCTCTCAGAGTCGCCGGGGAGAAGTCTGTGCTTACGACGGAGCCGGGTGACAGCCCTGCCCTTAACTTCCTGTCCCCTCCATGAAGTGGCTCCTCCGACTTTGTCTCGTTCCGTGTCTGCAGCATGTGGCTCGCAGAGTGTGCACGCACTAGAGTGAAAAACTTTCTTTTTCCCAGAGAAATCCCTTTTGGTGGTGAAACACCTAGATGATTTCGTCTCACGGTCGACACTAGGTCCCCGCAAACTGCGACTTTCAGTGAAACAACCTGTAGCAAAACTGGTTTGCCCCAGGCTCATCCGTGTTGACAGGAGTTACATTCCTAGTTTTGTCACAGAAACGTGACCAAACCTCGAAGTCAAGCCCCCAAACACTGCTCAGGTTAAACCCCACCGTCAGCGTGAGCCCTGCACGCGCTGGGAACAGCTGATGACACATGAAGGCGTCATCTCCCGACCCGCTCGTTCCGGTCAGGGCCGTGGGTGGCCTGTCCATCCCGGCAGCTCAGGGCACAGGGGCACCCGCCCTGGACGGGACGCCCTTCCGTCACAGGGCCACGCGCCCACGTCCACTCTCACCCACGCGGGACAGTGCAGACTTGCCATGCACACATCACTGGGGAGCGGGAGGACCCACACGGAGGAAGACAATGAGGGGGCCACATGTGAAACCTGACGAGCTGAGGGGAGGCGCGTGGCGGGCCCTACAAACCCCGAGACCGAGAGTAACCACACGGGACGGTCTGAGCGAAGAACTCCTGCCTAACGGGCCAGGCGGGCAGCCCCGTCCCAGGCCTGCGGCTTCCTTGAAGAAGGCCAGTCTTCAGCTGCGAGGTTGTCTGTTGTCAGTGCGTCTAAGGTGACAGGCCTTGGAAATGCTGGAGTGATCTTCTTTTGCAGACGCCTCGAAGGCACAACCTCCACACCAGAGCAGGGGACCGCAGCCCCTCTCGTTGTTTTGTCCCCGAATGCCATCTCTCTGTGCTGTAAATATTACTACCCTTCACCGGCCAGGGTGGCAGAAGTGCCGTCTCTCTGTTTGTTTCGTCACCAGTCCCAGAGCTGTCTCCGCTTTGCTTCCTCCCGCCCCCCACCCCACCTACCTCCGACAGACGTCTCGAACCCCACTGCGCCTCCTCTTTTCATTCCAGTGTATAAAGCGAGCTGCAGAACCGCCATCCTCCGGGGAGTTTTCTCAATCTGTGGGGATCTTGCTTCCCGGCAATCTTCAATTTGCTGAAATAAACCCATAAAAGTTCTGTGCAAATTTAGACAGCTTCTTATGTCAACACAGACATGGGGGGACGCGTTAATTCCACAGTGGGCCTGGCGGGAAAACGGTTTTCTTCTCATCACTTTTATAGCAAACCACGAGGCGCCATTGGAGGACCAGCTGTGCACCCTTCCCTGTTGGGCCTCACAGTCGACCAGGATTCCGCAGCTGGGACCTGTGACAATTCTTCCCGTTACTGGTATCCAGGGCACTGTGTGAGAGCTCCCCCTTCTGGCCTGGGGACTCCGTTTTAGTGAGGTTTCCTCTTATTAATTTTCACAGCGATCTGCCCCAGGCAGGGTACACTTAAAGCAGCAGCAGTGAGGTGTCACCCCAGCCCTCCCAGCTCTGGGGCCAGCGCTCTTTCTTTTCTCCACCAGGGCCTCAGTCAGCTGGTAGGTGTCATTCACAACCCTGGGCAGGCACTGCGCGCTCCCGGCGCTGGGCCCCACGCAATCCTCCCGGGTAGGCGGGGCGCTGGCTCTGACCTAGGGTGAGGAGCAAGCGCTAGCGAGCTCTGCTGACACACCTGTCCGGTTCCCAAAGCCTGTGCACCTTTGCCCTGGGCTCGGCCCAAGCTCGGCGGTGATACAGGGGACAGGGAGGGACAGGGCACACGCGCCCGGCGGCGGCGGCGCTAGTGCGGGAGCGGACCTTTGAAAGAAAGGCTGCAGGTGTGCTTGGGCATTGTCGTGGGGAAAACTTGGACTTTGAAAAAGAAAGTCGCCGTGGAGGCACAGAAAAACACTCGGAGTTGGTCTGGGAAGTTGGGACAAGGAAAGGGATGTTGAGAAGCGAGGGCCGAACCCCCGTCCCCCCTTCTGCTCCAAGAATAATACTTTCGCGCGGAGCAAGGCACGCGGGGCCCGGGCACTGCCGTGAGCCCCTGTGGGTAGGGCACCTCCCGGGCTCAGGCTTGGACCGTGGCCTTTTTCCTGTTGCTGCATGTGGTAACTGGCGTGCAGCCGGGGAACGTGGACCACGCTCGGGTCGTCTTTGACCCCCCACTTTCCCTCCCGCCAGTAGCTGCATCAGAGGTCGCTCGATACCTCGCCTCACCAGGCCGGCTCTCCGATGGCTCCCTAGATTCTGGGGTGTGGGCCGCTGGGACAAGCCAGGGATCTGCAGGTGGGCGGGCCACAGGGCCAGGGACACAGGGACAGGGGCACCACCGGGCTTTCGGCGGTGGGCGGGGCCGGGCTCTCAGGGCTGGGCGGGGCCGAGCGTTGAGCGGGTCAGAGCGCTGGGCGGGGCCGGGCTCTCGGGGCTGGGCGGGGCCGAGCGTTGAGCGGGTCGGAGCGCTGGGGGTGGTGGGGCTCTCGGCGGTGGGCGGGGCCGAGCGTTGAGCGAGATCGGAGCGGTGGGCGGGGCCGGGCTCTGGGCGGTGGGCGGGGCGGAGCGCTGGGGATGGTGGGGCTTTCGGTGGTGGGCGTGGCCGAGCGTTGAGCGTGACCCGGCTCCGGGCGGCGGCGGGCGGGGCGCGCCGGTTAAAGTTCCGGGGAGGGGGACAGCCCGCCCAGGCCAGCGCGGAAGTGATCGGCGGCCGACCGCGCGCCCCCCGTCCAGGCCGCAGACATGTCGTCTGAGGACGCGGAGTCCGGCGGGCGGGAGGGCGCCCCAAGCGCGGCCGCCGCGCTCTGCGGCCTGTACCACGAGGCCGGGCAGCAGCTGAGGCGCCTGCAGGACCAGCTGGCCGCCCGAGACGCCCTCATAGAGCGCCTCCGCGCCCGCCTGGCCGCGCTCGAGGGGGACACGGCGCCCTCGCTCGTGGACGCGCTGCTGGAGCAGGTGGCGCGCTTCCAGGAGCAGCTGCAGCAGCGGGAGGGCGGTGCCGTGGAGGCCGCGCTGCGCCAGGTGCGGGCGGCCCCGCCGCAGGGCTGTGAGCGCGTGTCGCCGAGGGTGCGCCGCCCTGCTGGCTCTGGGGGACGCGTGTCCCCTGCTTTCGAAGGGGGTGTGTGGCTGTGTTGGCTTCTGAGGGGTGTGAGGCCCGCTCTGGGTCTAAGGGATGTATGTCTGTGTTGGTTCTCCTTAAAAGACTTATTTCAACGTAGTTGGTATACAGCAGCTTAGTTATTGCTGCAGGTGTGCAGCGTTTATGCCGCTTACAGTGTGATCACTGCTGAGTCAGGGCCCATCTGCCGCTGGCACCCCTGGCCCCTGCACCCTTTTCCCCCAGCCCTCCACCCCCTCCCATCTGGCAACCATCAATTTGTTCTCTGTAACTATGAGTTTGCTGTTTTTAGAGTCCGCATGTGAGTAAAGCCGTATGGTATGGGTCTTTCTCTGTCTGACTTATTTACCTGGCATAATGCCCTGCCAGATGTTTTGCTAGGCCCTGGAAGTGCAGAAAGGATCAAGAAAGGCAGATTTCTATTTTCACGAAGCTTGTATCCTACTTGAGCAAACAGACATTGTAGAAATAATCATTGCGTTTGTGGAAAATATGTAGGACAGATGGATCGCGTCACGTTTCATGTTGTGATGAATGCACGATTTAACGTGTGTAAAGTATGTAGCATACTCTCGCACGTAGTTGGTGCTCAGAAGATGTGGCCCCTGCCGTTGCCATTCAGGTGTTTACTGAGCTTGCATTTACGGGCACCTTCCCGTGGGAGTGGAACGTGTACCGGCACTTGGGTTATGTTTCTCCACCTCTGCCAGTACCCCGTATGGTACATCCATTTCACAAGGATGTTTACAGTATCGGAGTTGTGCCAGGCTCCGTGGAAGTGTTAATCCAGTGTAATTAGAGCGCAGAGTCTGTGGAGAATAACACAGGAAGTGGCTGTAAAGTTAGTTTGGGGGCAAACTGTTGACGACCTTTATTTACTACATTATGGAGTTAACGGCACATTCTAATTAGCACTAGGCTAGGAAGGCCAAGGTGGTCAGGATCCAGTTCTTGCCCTTCAGACTGTGGACCACACATGCACGTCAGTGGTCACCCCTTGAAGCAAGTCATGAAAGGCGATGGAGGGATGTGCAGTGGGGAAGTAATGTAGAACGAGCATGGAACTAAGGCAGCTTAAGTTTCCACACCATAATGCTGCTGTTCTCGTTAATTCTTTTTGTTCTTTAGCTATAATTGACATATAACATGTTCGTTTTAGGTGTACAACATAATGATTCGATATTTGTATATATTGTGAAATGTTCACCACAATAAATCTAATATCCATTGATCAATTTTCATATGTTTAACCATCTTTACATTCTAGGAAAAAAATCCTACTTGGTCATGGTGTATAATCCTTTTACTGTGCTGCTGAATTTGGTTTGATAGTATCGTGTTGAGAATTTTTGCATCATTGGTCATGGGGATATCGCGCTGCGATTTTTGTGTAGTGTCTCTGTCTTGCTTTGGTATCAGGGTAATGCTGGCATTGTCAAAATAGTTAGAAAGTGTTCCCTCCTCTTTTTGGTGAAAAACGTTAGAAAGATTGGTATTCTTTAAATATTTGGCAGAATTCACCTGAGAAGCCATCAGTTCCAGGACTTTTTGGGGTGAAGATTTTTGATTACTAATGCAATCTCCTTAGTAGTTAGAGGTCTATTTAGTTTTTCTCTTTCTCTGTGATTGAGTCTTGGTAGGCTTTCTTTCTAAGAGTTTATTTCATGTGAGTTATCCAGTCTGCTGGTGTACAGTTGTTCATCATACTCTGTTATCCTTTTTATTTCTGTAGAATTGGTAGTACTGGCCCTACTTTCATTTCTGATTTTAATAGTTTTAACCACGTATCTTTTTTTCTTAGTCTCAATTTTATTGACCTTTTTGAAGAACCAACTTTTGGTTTCTCTATTTCATTTATTTCTGTTTTAATGTTTATTAGTTCCTTCCTTCTGCTAGCTCTGGGTCTAGTTTGTTCTTCTCGTCCTAATTCCTTAAGTTGTAAAGTCAGGGATATTGCCTGGTGACCTTGTTTTTAAATGTGTTTACAGCTCTAGATTTTCTCTTTAACAAGCTTTCACTGGATCCCATAAGTTGGTATGCTGTTTTTATTTTTTATTTATCTCTAAGTGTTTTCTAGTTTCCTTGCAATTTCCTCTTTGGTCCATTGGTTTAAGAGTATGCTGTTTAATTTCCTCAATTTTGTGAGTTTTCCAGTTTTATCTCTGTTGTTGGTTTTTATCTTCATCCTGTTGTGATGATACTTTGTACGATACCTAGCTTTTAAAATCTATTGAGCCTTAATATGTGTCCTAACACATGGTCAATGCCAGAGAACGTCCCATGTGCACTTGAGGAGGAAGTGCCGTCTCTGGCTTTCAGCCGTTGATCATCGTGTGTCTTGGTGTTGGTCTTTTTCAGTTCATCTTGAGGAGCGTTGAGCTTCCTGAACGTTCGTGTTCATATCTTTCACAGACTTGGGGAAGGTCTGTCCTTTCTTCGGACGTGCCTGCCTCTCTCTCCTCTCAGGACTCCCACTGTGTGTGTGTTGGCCTGCTCGCCGGTGTCCCACACGTCACGTGTCTTCAGTCTGTTTTCCTTCTGTTCCTCAGCCTTGATCATTTCCATTGTCCTGTCCTCAAGTTTATTGATTCTTCTGCCTGTTCACATCTGCCTTTGAATCTCTCCAGTGGATCTTTAAGTTATTGTACTTTCAGCTCCAGAATTTTTTAGGTTTTCTATGTTCACATTTCCATTTCGTCAGCACAGTGCTTTCTTGACTTTCTCCACACCTTTCAGTTCGTAGGTGCCTTTAAGACGGTTGTTTAACGCCCTTGTCTAGAAGACCTGCCATCGGATCTTTTCCGGGGACGGCTTCTGTCATTTCCTTTGAATGCGCCATGTTTCACATACAGACGTGCTTCTGCTGAGTAAACTTCAGCATCAGATAGACACATTTCTGCCATGCTGCTAAAATCAGATTGTGAAAACCTTTAGCTTTAATGACAGTGCACTCAGGGCAGGTGGCCTTGGCACTGTTCTCTCTGCACGCTGCCGAGGTCCTGGCGCGGTGACTGGGACCGGCTGGGCCAGCGAGGCAGACGGGGCGGTGACCCAGGCACCCCATCCCACCAGCACCAAAGCTGCAGGGCTGGCCGAGGAGAATGGGGCCGGGTGAGGGGCGGCCGTGGGGCGGCCTCCTGCTGCGCTGTCCAGAGTAAGGGCGTGGGCCAAGGCCCTTGGGCAGCTGGTAGTGCCTTCAGAAAGTGGTCAGTTTTTAAAGAAAACAAATCAGGGCCAGGACACACTGCACGCTGGATTTGTGCAGCCAGGCCCAACGCCACGCAGGCCGCCCGCGGCGAGGGCTGAGGGTCCCGGGAGCTGGCGTTCTGGGCCGTGCATAGCGTTTGTGCTGAGGCCGTCGGGTCTCGCCCAGGGAAGTGCCCTTCACACTGGGTCTGGATGTGGCATCCAGGGAAAGTGCGGACAAGGGGGCTCCTAGAAATTCCCAGAGAGAGGGGGCGAGATTTCCAGGTTCGCGGGGCACTTGGATGGGTGATACGATCACAGGCCATTATGGAGGCACAGGGCGATTGTGTGCCAGGGTGGCCCCACTGTCTGGCCGTGGTCCCAGGTCCCACCAGTTAGTTCTAATCCCCGTCATAAAACCACCCAGCCATGTGACTTCTGGGCATTCCCCGGGTGTCTGCAGAGGACAGGAAGCAGCTGTGTGTCCATCCATCCAGGTGTGTTCTGTAAATCCCAGGCCGCCAGTAAGGACGAGACAGGTGGGATAAGGTCCTTCGCCAAGGAGGGGAAAGCAAGGCAAGGGACAGCGTTGCTGTACGACCCATTTGTGCAGAGACACGTGTTCTAGGTGCTTATGAATGTTCTGGAAAGGTTAGTGCCCAAAGAGTGAATAGTAGCTGCCTGTGCAGAGTGGAACTGGAGACGGAGGGGCTCGTGGGAAGAACAGAACGTAAGGTTTCATTTCCCTTCCATATGTTTGAATTTTGTGCATGTTTTGTTTTAAAGCAGTTAAGAGAATGACCACTCAGGGTCCCTTAGTAGTACTGCCCAGTTTCTCATTTCACTGAGAAGTGCTAAGAAGTCCCAGGTTCCTGCTGTCTGTCCCTTGTCCCTGCTCATAGGGGCCACACCCTCTTCCCTCCACGTCCTCCCCAGGAAGCTCAGGCGGGAACAGACTGCTCTCACGCCTGTGCCTCCCTCAGGCGCCGTCTATGCTGGAGCTTTGAAAATGGGAAATTCGGGCCGTGTAAAGCAAATTGTAATTTTAAGGACTTTTTTTTTTAAGAAGTACTGCAGGTGGTGTATTTGTTTCCCAGAGCTGCGGTGATAAGTACCTTTGCGGCCTAACTGGGGGCTTAAAACCACAAACATGGAATCTTTCACAGCTCCAGAAGCCTGAGGTGTGGGAGCTGCAGGCCGGGCTCCCTCTGAGGCTCTGGGCGAGGGTCCTCCTCAGCCTCTGTCAGCCACTGGGTGGCTGCCACCCGTGGGGCGTCCCTGGGCTCACAGCTGCACCACTCCTGTCTCTGCTTCCATCCTCACGTGGCCTCCTGTCCACGTGCCCACGCTCCTCTCTTTGCAAGGACATGAGGCACTGGATGAGGGTCCATTAAGCCCAGTTTGACTTCATCCTAACTAATTCCATCTGTAGAGACTATTTTTAAATAAAGTCACATTCCCAAGGATGCAGGGCAGGGACATGCCTTTTGGGGGCCGCCCCCCGCAGTGGGGTTTCTACCCTTCCCACCAAGAGTGTTGAAGGGCCGCCCATCGCGTCTACAGGTGTGAGCTTGCTTGCGAAGACAACTTCAGGTGAAGTTTAGAAGGTATATCCTGAAAACTCGTTACTTTTAGTTCAGACAGCGACCTCTGAACGAGGGTGCGCGTTTGCCGTCGCTGACGGTCCGTGCCAGCTTCCTTTTGCTCTGTGAACGTTTGTCTCTGATGTAGCTTTTAATCAAGTGACTGATTTTAAATCTTCCACTTAGGAAATTGAGACACTGTCTGAGCGACTTGAAGAAAAGCAGAGGGAGACGGAGCGGCTGCGGGGCCAGCCGGGGCTGGAGCGGGAGCAGGAGGTGGCGCTGCTGCGGGGCCGCGTGGCCGAGGAGGAGCGGGCCCGGGCCGCCAGCGCCATTCTGTGCCGCTCGCTGGCCGACGAGACCCAGCAGCTGCGGAGGACTCTGGCCGCCACCGCCCACATGTGCCAGCATCTGGTCAAGTGTCTGGACGAACGACAGCGCGCACAGGGAGACACGGGGGAGAGGAGCCCCGAGGTAGGACATGGCGCAAGCAGGTCACGGTGGGGACGTCCTGGGGTGGGGCAGCGTCCCCTGGCATCACGGAGCTCCGGAGCCCACCTCTGTCCCCACGGACGAGGCAGAGCCCGCCCACCCAGTGGTTTCTGCAGGCGGCGGAGCGTGCAAAGTGCGGTAGGAGAGCAGGCGGCCGCTTCAGCAGCCCAACCGCCAGGGCCCTCGGGCGTAGCTGAGCCTGAGCCCGGGGGACAAGGCACTTTGGTCCCGTCCGCCGCCTTAGTGGAGGACGTAGCTGCGGGGCTGGAGGGGCAGCAGCCCCCGAACCGCCAGTGAGCGCAGCTTTCCTGGGTCGCGGCGTCCGCGGGCGCCAGGCGGGGTGCCAGCTCTGAAGCTGGCTTGGGCGCGTCCGGGCCAGCAGCCCGGCCTGCCGTGCCTGGGAGACCTGCATGTCCTCGGGACTCCAGCCCCTCGTCAGCCAAGTGAGGGTGTGCGGGCGCCCAGGCCGGGGTCCCCCACGCCAGGTCGCATCTGGGCTGTGGCCCCTGCAGGGCTGGCGGGAGGGTTTCAGCACCAGGAACCCCACCGCTAGTCCTGGGGGCTCCTGGGGGCGTGCCGGGAGCCGGGCGAGCAGAGTGGCGGTCGCCTGGCCGCACCGGGCTGGCACTGCGCCCACAGGCCGCCTGTCTCTCTCAGCTGGGCGGATTCCATGACAAGGGAGCCTGAGGAAGACGAGCGTGTTTCGGAAACCGAGAACGTGTGGTCTGGGAGGGCGGCATGCTCGGCAGACTGAGTCACCGTCCGTTCCCTCTGGGGATCTGAAAGGAGCCGCGGGTGGCGGGCGGCCTGGGCGGTGTGGGCCCTGCGGCGGGGGCTGGCAGCACTTCTTCTCTCAGTCGGTGTCATTTCCCAGCCCCGGACTCAGCTGAGTCACCTGGGGCTTCCCCAGTGCCAGCTGGGTCAGGACACGCACTTCCTTTGTCATTTGAGGGGAATTCGCAAAAACAGTCACCGGCATCCGGTGAGCTGCGCTGGGAAATGCTAGGTCTGCCGGCCACTGTCGGGGTCGCTTTGGGGTGTGGCTTCGAGGCGTGACTCCCCTGACGGCATGTGGGGGCACACGTTGCCGAGTACAGATCGCTGAGGTTGAACCTGACCGTTGCGGGCTTGTAGGGAGGTGAGTGGGCGCACGTCCACTCTGTGGCCGGCCACTGTCCGGAACATGCCATTAGGCTTCCTGCCCCCGAGTCTGTGACAACGGAGCTGTCTGCTGGGAAGGGTGTCTGTGGCCTGGCCCCAGTCGGAGGGGGGGAGGGGCAGGACGAGAACGAGTACCCCTCACACTGTCTCTGCTTTGCTTCTCCACCAAACGAACAGCGACTACCATGGCACTTGTGACCTGTCTCTGGCTTCCTCCCTTCTTGCTGCACATGACTGTCACATGTGGTGACCCACTGTCTTCTCCCTGTCCCTTTCTCATGCAGCCAGACTGTCCAGGCAAGGATGCCTCCGTCCAGGTGGCAGTGGAGAAGTTGCAGGAGGAAAACCGACTGTTGCAACAGAAGGTGACTCACGTGAGTGTCCGCCACTCTGTCGGGAAGAAGTCCCTTATGAACTCAGGGTCCATGCTGAGGGCTCGTCCCCGCCCTCAGGCCACTTTGGTAGATACACACGGTCCCCAGAAACCCGACCTTTTCGCCTAAATGGACATCCGTAGCCCGTCCTGTCACTTTCTATCCCCCTAGTTAATTCACGCATCAGTGAAGGGGGACGGGAATCAGTGTCCAGTACAGCTTTTAAGGCAGGAAACTGGCACGGAGTCCACCCGTAAGAGGCTGCTGTGGGCAAACGAAGGGACACAGCGGCCACTCGCGAGGAGCGGTGTCGTCGCTGACACGCAGCTTCGCGCTGGGCCGGCGGAGCGCGGCGGACCCCGCGGCTCACGGGTGCCGCGGGGCCATCTCCTCAGGTGGAAGACCTCAACGCCAGGTGGCAGCGCTACGACGCCAGCAGGGACGAGTACGTGAGGCGGCTGCACGCCCAGCTGAGGGGGCTGCAGGTGCCGCCGGGGCCCGCGGGCCCCTCGGTCCCCGAGCTGCTGCGGAAGGAGGTGTCGCGGCTCAACGTGCAGCTGGAGGAGCGCGTGCGCGAGTGCGCGGCCGCGCGGCGGGAGCTGGCGGCCACGCGCGCGGCCCGGGACGCGGCGCTGGAGCGCGTGCAGGTGCTGGAGCAGCAGGTGCGCGGCCGCGGCGGCGCCCAGGCCCGGGGCGGCGCCCTCCTGAGCAGGGCTGGCGCGGCCCGGTGACAGCGGGGCGCGTCGTGTCCTTTCAGATTCTCGTGTACAAGGACGACTTCACGTCGGAAAGGGCGGATCGCGAGCGGGCTCAGAGCCGCGTCCAGGAGCTCGAGGGGAGACTGGCGTCCCTGCGGCAGACGGCGGCCCGCAGACAGGTGGGCGCGGTGCCTCTTCCGCTCCCCGACCTGCAGGCCCCGACTTGCCCTGCGCAGAGCCGCCTGCGTTACGGTGGCGGAAAGCGACACCCCCACCCCCTCGGCGTGCGTTGGTGGGAGAGGTTGGCCCGGCGCCGGGACGGCAGAGGTGGCTGCCCTCAGGGCCCACTGTCCCCCCAGGTAGCACGTTCCTGGGCTCCCTGCTGGGAGCTCCCCTTCTTACGTGTCACCTGCTTGCTGCAAGGTGGCGACCCTGGTCACCCTCCTGCACAGATGCAGTAATGAGACTCATGGCTCAGTGCCTCTCGCCTCCCCCAGACTCAGCACAGCCCCCAGGAACCTCAGAGCTGGTTTCTGTAGCCACCGAGCACGTCCTCCTCCCTTCCTCCCCAGAAGAAACCCTGGGACCCTGCAGGAACTTGTCCTGACACACTGGACAGCGGTGGTAGCCGGGGATGGCAGTGCCAGGGTGGGGCAGGGACCCCAAGCTGCCACCTCGCCTGGCTGCCGGACCTTACTGCTGGTCTCTGCGTCCACCTGCACGAGGGGTGCCGGGGTCGGGGTGGCCGAGTCCACAGTGCTGGGCCTGGCGCAGCAGCTGCTCTCGCTCTTGGGTGCAGAGGGTGGGGATGGCGCCTGAGGCCCCGAGCAGCCCGTGTGGTGTCCGCCCTGGACGCCCGGCTCTCAGCCCCCGGCTCTGGTCCTTGGTTAGCGACCCCCGGCATGTCCGTGGCGAGGGGTGGTGTGCGCGTTCTCTGGTGGCCATGATCGTGAGGTGGCGTGTGACCTTGGGCTGAAAGGCCATTAACGGTGCTCTCAGGATGGCCCTGGGCAGCCTCTCAGTGACTCGGGGCCAGTGACCAGGCCAGCCCCAGGCCAGGGGGCTGGGCCATGTGCACTAAGTGGCCTCTGCGTCCCTCTCGCCTGCAGCCTGTGGCCCCATGAACACTGGGAGCACTTGCTGTTGCTCAGCCCTGGTGACACACCCGTGGACAGGGGTGAAGGTGTGACGAGCCCTCGTCCGGCGTGGAGTGGAGCACCGAGGCCGGCTGGGATGGGGTCGTAGCCCTGGGCCCCAGTGCTCACGGCTCACGTCTCGGGCGTGTGCCGTGCCACCACCAGAGACCCTGCAGAGGAGGCACAGGGGCAGGGCACGCTCACCCTGGACTCGCTGCCCCTGCTTCGAGAGGAAGGCACATGGGACATGTCAGACGCCGCCCTCTGGGGCCTGGGCCTCGGTCAGGGCGTGTGGGACCTGCTGTTCCTGGAGAGCCTCCTCGTTTGGGCTCGGTCACAGCAGGCAGCGAGGCGAGGGGTACAGGTCCCACTCGGGGCTGATGAACCTGAGACCCGGCTCAGTGGCCCCGGTGCAGCCCCTGTGAGTGGCCCTTTGTCTTTCCAGGACTCCCGAGAGCTAGGCTCCTGCCGGATCCACACAGGGACCAAGACCCCCACGTTCCCGGAGACCGATGCTCTGGGGCTCTCGGCGCCTGGCGGCCAGCGGCCAGGGACTGGATCCCAGTGGCTGGAAACCCCCGCGGAGGGCGGGCGCCCGGGGACGGCCCGGAGAGGCCAGGGGGACCTGCAGTGCCCACACTGCCTACGGGGCTTCGGTGACGAGCAAGGCGAGGAGCTCTTCCGGCATGTGGCCGAGTGCTGCCAGTGAGCCCCTGGAGGGGACCGGCCAGGCACCCTTGGCACGCAGCGCCAAGCCCCCAGGGCAGGCCAAAGGTGCTTCCGACCGTTCGCCTGCTCCGGCCGGGAACAGACCAGGTCGCAGGGAAGGTCCGGTGGGCAGGAGGCTGGGTGGGGGTTGGGAGGCCCAGTTCTGCCTCTCGTGGAGTTTGGGTCCCCAGGCCGTCAGGAACACTTGTAGGCCAACGTGACCTGGGAAGAGGTGGGCACCACGGAAGCCACATCTGGCCCCCAGGGTGGAAGCCGCAGCCCGGGGCCAGGTCCGCAGAGCTCGGCGCTCAGGGCCCGCTGTGGCCACAGCAGAGCCCTGTGCCTGCTGTGAGGCGGGCCGCGTCGGGACAGTGTCTGTCCCGTGCCCAGAGGCCGGAGCACGTTAACTCCACAGTCACTTATTTTTATAATAAATGTTTGTCACCGTGACTGCTGCGTCAAGTTGGGGCTGGGCAGAGCTCTCTGTCAGGCCGGCGTCAGGCCAGCTGGGGCGGAGAAACGCTCCCGGTCACCACCGCCCAGGGGACCGACGGGCTGGCAGAGGCCAGCCAGTGCACCGGCTGTCCCCCTTGCCTGGAGCAGCCTCTTACCATTTCCACTGGTGTGAGTCCTCAAGTCATAGTCAGGTGTCACCTCTGTGGGGTCCCGTACCCCCATGTGTGGGAACCCGCCTGGAAGAGATCGGTCTGGGGGGGGTGCTGCAGACAGACCTCGCTGCACCGAGTCGGAGGAGGCGTCTGCGGACGCCTGTGTGCTGGAACTAGGGGAAGGGATGTCCCAGAGAGAAGGGAGCCACAGAAGGGGGACCCCTTGGACCCTTGGCTGACCCCTGACGTGTGCCGAGCGTGCGGCTGCGACGGTCCTGGGCAGAGAACGACGGTGGGGAGCAGATTTCAGCAACTCCATTGCAGGGTCACAGTTCTGGGCTTGAGGCGCAAGGTCAGAGAGCTCGTAAACATCTCGGGTTTTCCTGTGAGACCCTAGAAGGGCCACGTGTGAGGAGGAAGTTGACATCCTAGGACAAACTCGAGCAGCCCTTCGCCAACCGCACACAGCTTCCGGGCGGCCCAGCAGGGACACGTGCCGTTGGGACAGCCCGGGCTCCAGGGCCTCGCACAGACGGAAGAGTCCAGTGTGCGGTAAAAATACCAGGCGTGAAGAAGGCAGGCCGAATGAAGACAATTCCAGATGCAGGCCAAAACATTTATGTCCACATTGTACTATAAGAAATAACTACAGAAATTATTCAGGCGAAGGGCAATTATTCTGGATAAAAACAAGTAGAAAAGAATGAAGAGTGCAGGAATGGGTAAATAGGAATGAATGCTGACTGTTTAGTGTCTCAAGAATTTTAAAACATGCAAACATGACCACAGGGCTCTCTAGGTAGAGAAGATGAGGGTTTGTCAAACTTATGCAATTATAAAGTTTTTGCATTGATTTAACATGGACTGTAATGGATTAAGGAATAATATGATCTCTAGGGTAATGACTAAAATAGTAATACAAATATTTAAGAAGTTAGAACAGAAAAATAATGTTCTCATTAACCCAAAGCAAGACCAGTCAGGACAAGTAAAGGGATACGGGGGAGAGGAGACAAACACTACAGATGGTCAGGGCAGCAGACCCGACCCAGCTACGCCATTACATTACAAACAAGTGCACCAAACGCTGACTGAGAGACAATGACTGTCACACTGGATGACAATGAGGAAGTCCCGCCTACGTGCCCAGTAGAAAAGATATACTTTACATATACGAACACAGAGTGGAAACGACAGGAAAGACAGTCTGTGCTGACACTAGCCAAGATAACGAGAGCGTCTGCATGATTATCACACAGTGGACTTTAAGAAAAAAATATTGCCGGGAAGACACATTACGATAATAACAAAAAGGTAACTTAAGAATATAACATTCCTAAGTTTGTATAGAGCTAATAACATAACTTAAAAATATATAAAGCAAAAAGAGCACTAGACAAAGGCATGATCACAGAGTTTAACATACTTCTCTCAGTAACTGACAGAAGCAGGAAAAACACCAGTAAGGCTACAGTAAGGGTACGTGGGACACTTACCAAAGAGACAAATGTGTGGGCCACAGAGCAAGTCGCAACAGAACTGACTCGGTGAACGGATGTTCTCTGACCACAGTGAAATTAAACAACTTCATAACAGAAAGGTAACTATCAAATTTCAAGCACACTTCTAAATGATCCATGGGCAAAGAAAAAACAATGGAAATTAGTAAATCGCTTAACTGAGTGAAAATGAAAATACAGCTTTAGAAAAAATTATGGAATGCAGCTAATGCAGTGATTAGGGGAAATTTCACAGCTCCAAATGCATATATTAGAAATGAAGAAAGGTTGAAATTCAGTGATCCAAGTACCCATCTCAAGAAGCCAAGAAAATAAGTACAAATTAAACCCAAAGAAAATGGAAGGAAACAATAAAAGAACATAATAAATCAATGAACTAGAAAGCAGAGAAAAATCTACAATGCCAAAAGTTAGTTTTTTAAAATAGTAATTAAACTGATAAACCCTTATAGCATGATTGACCAAGAAAAAACACACTGCTAATATCAGAAATGAAAGCGGGACATCACTACAGATCTCTCAGATATTAAAAAGATAATAAGAGGAAACTAAGAATACTTTATCCTAATAAATTTGACAGCTTAGATGAAGTGGATAAAATCTTTGAAAAACACAACTTACCAAACTGACGTAAACAGAAAATGTAAATAGCTCTATATCCATTAAATAAATTGTGTAATTTAAAATCTTTCACAAAGAAAATTACAGGCCCAGATGACTTTACTGGTGCATTCTTCCAAACATTTAAGATACAACAACCGGACATATACTCAGGAGAAATAGAATGTTTTCTTGACTCATGACACAAAAACCCAAGAAAGACGAGGCAAGAATATGACAGACCAAAAGTCTGAAACAAAAATTAACAAAATGAATTCAGCAATATAAAAAAGATAATACCTCAAAACTAAGTGGAATTTTTACTACAGGAATACAAGATTGGTTGACATGAAAAAAAAAAAAACCCACTAACTATAATTCGCCATAACAATAAGAAAACCCATGTGATCATCCCAATAGAAACAGAAAAAGCGTATGAGAAGATTCAACACCTGCTCATAAAAACAACCAGCAAACTCGGAACAGAAGTAATTTCCTCAGTCTGATGAAGGCGTATGTCCAAGACGCCGACCACTAACATCACACCCGTGCAGCAGGGAGGGCTGCTCCACACCGAGGCGAGGTGCCCGCTGTCCCACTCGTGCATCAACCCAGTGCAATAAGGCGAGAGGACAAAGGGGCAGAAATCTAGGCAAAGAGAAATAAAACTGCAAATGACATGACTGCATGTGTAAAATCCTACGGGATCTTAAGAAAAGGTTTAGAATTAGTAAATCAATTTGACAATCCCAAGACACAAAGTCGATATGTGAAAACATCTATTATATTCCTGTATACTTGCAACGACTGGAAAAGCAAATAAAAAACCAGTGATGGGTTGAATTTGGAGCTCCTCAAAAGACATGTCGACCAAAAAGATGCCGAACCCCAACCCCAAGCACCTCTGCACGTGGCCTCATCGGAAGCAGGGTCTTCGCGGACGTCGCCCATGACGACGTGCTGCAGCAGGGCGGGAGGCCCCGTGGCAGACCCGCCGCCACCGTGGAGGCGGGCAGAGGTGGGCGTGGCGCCCGCGCCCCCAGCCACGGGCCGCCAGCCGCCACCAGGAGCCAGGCGTGAGGCCTGGACGGACTTCCTCGCGAGCTCCGGAGGTGGCCGTCCTGCTGACACCTGGCTTTTGGGTCTGTAGCCTCCAAAACCGAGAATAAACTTCTGTTGCTGTAAGCGCCCCGGTTTGTGGCCCTTTGCTATGGGAGCCCCAGGAAACGAATACATAACCCCACTTATAATGTCAAGAAATGCTTACTAGAAAAAACTTACGAAACGCTACAAAATATCGCTGAGAGGAACTCAGGAGCACGTAAGTAAATGACGTGACAGCACGTTCACAGACGGGCAACTCGGTCGTCTTAAGATGTCATTTCTTCCCAAACTGACGTCCAGACCAGTGCGGTCTCACGTGCAAGCCTGGCAGGCGTAGGACAGGCGGATTCTAAAATCAGCGCTTTCGCTCCTTTTTCTAGGGCTCCGGTGCCATGGGTTACAAAGCTCGGTGGTGTCCCACGAGCCATTCTGTCCCCGTCCCTTCTCTCCCAGTACTGCGTTTATGGTGATTTCTATTCATGCGCCCTCAAGCTGACGGGTATTTCCTTTGAAGGTGTCTAACCGGCCGTGGATCCCGTCCAGGGTACTCTTCGTTTTGGGCACTGCCCTGTTTTTCCTTAAAGTCTCGCTGGAAGTTTTCGGTGTCTTCCATTCCTCTCTTCATGTCCCCGTTTCCTTTTATACCCTCGAGCATATTTACGAGACGTACGGTGGCCGTGTTAAGGTTCCTGCCCCCAGTTCACCACCTGTCGTTCCTGGGTCTGTTTCTACTGTTTCCCTCCTCCTTGGCCTGGCCCGTGGCTTCGGCCAGGATCCAGCGCTGCGCATTTCACTGCATCCGGTGCATGCAGTTAACTGCCCGAGCGCCGACTCGGTCCTTCTGAGTGTGCTTCATCTTCGAGTTTTATTCCTGGGCTGATTTAGTCCCACTGCTAAGGTGACGCCCTTCTGAGAATGGCGAGGTCCCCTCGCCCTGGCGGGGAAACACAACCTATCGTGGCCCTGCTGCTTTCTGGCCGTTTCCCCTGGATTTACTACTTTTACTCCCATGCGCACTGAGCAGCCGATTAGAGGGGCCTCTACGCACATCTCCGGCGCCCCGTGTGGCCCCGTCCTGCCGGGAGCACGGCCTCATGGGTTCCAGCCACACCAGCGTCCCTAGGGACGGTCTCTGCTCCCTCCACCGGCAACCCTGCTGGGCCCTGTGTGCTCCTCTTCCCAGCGCTGGGGCCTGGCAACTGCCTCCCCACACGGAACCACAAAAAAACCTCGAACGGCCAAAAAAATCCTGAGAAAGAACCACGTGGGAGGTTTCAGGCGCCATGATATCAGACTGTACTGCGAAGCTGCAGTGACCAAAGCGGCGCGGCGCTGGCGCAGCCGCAGGCGCGTGAGCCGGTGGAACAGAACGGAGCACAGACGTGGCCAGCTGTCATGACACAGGGGCGAGGACACACAATGCGGCAAAGGCATCTACTCGCCGAACGGTGCTGCGAAAACTGGACAGACACGTGCAAAAAAATGAAACCTCCTTACACCACACAGAAAACAAACCCGAAACGGAGTAACGACTTAAATGTAAGACCTGAAACCATAAAACTCCCGGAAGGAAACACAGGCAGTGAACTCTGACACTGCTCTTAGCAATATGTTTTTGGATGTGTCTCCTCAGGCAAGGGAAACAGAAGAAAAAACAAACAATGGGATCACATCAAACTAAAAAGTTGTGTACAGTAAAAGAAACCACCAACGAAAAGACTGCCTAGTAAATGGGAGAGGGTATCTGCAAACGCTACACCCAAAATAAATAAGGAACTCATACAATGCCAAAAAAAAAAAACAAATGATACCGTTAAAAAATGGCAAAGGACCTGAACAGAACTTTCTCCAAAGAGGACACACAGATGGCCAACAGACAGATGAAAAGATGCTCAACATCACTAATCGTTAGAGAAATGCAAACTAAAACCACAATGAGATCTCACCTCACACCTGTCAGAAGGGCCATCATCAATAAATCAACAAAAAACAAGCGGTGACGAGGACGCGGAGAAAAGGGACTCTCACGGCCCGTCGGTGGGGCTGCAGACTGGTGCGGCCACCGTGGAACACAGTGTGGAGGTGCCTCAAAAACTTAACAATAGAACTACCACGGGACCCAGGAGCAACTGCACCTCTGGGTATTTACTTGAAGAAAACTCAAACAATTCGAGAAGACGGACGCACTCATGTTCCTGCAGCATTACTTACAACAGCCAAGATGTGGAAGCGCCCTGGGTGTCCGCCAACAGATGAATGGATAAAGAAGAGGCGGCACACATACGCTATGGAATGCTACTCAGCCGCAAAAATAATGAAACTTACCACTTGGGACAACACAGACGGACCTAGAGGGTATGACGCTGAGTGAAATAAGGCAGAGGAAGACAAATACCATGTGATCTCACGCACAGGTGGAATCTAAGGAATTAGATTAATGGACCAACAAAATAGAAATAAACTCAGATACAAAGAAAAACTGATGATTGCCAAAGGGAGGGCGTTGGGGGATGTAAACAAAATAATTTTTGAAAACCCTGCTAACTGAGCAAAAAGAAAAAAAAATTACGAACGATCTCTACATGTGGCCTGGACTTCCTGGCAGGTGGCACTTCAGGACAGCTGAACTTCGCACACGGCGACTCGGGCCTCCAAATTAGAGGGTCTCCATAAACAAGCTGAAGCTGCAAAACAAAGACAAAAACACAAACACAAACACCGCCTCCGGGCAGGAAGCTGGGACACCGTGCCGCCCCGCTCCATCCTGCAAACATTTTAAGAATGTCCTCGACTTACAGCTGAGTGTGGCAGAAGGGCCCTTTCGGCGGCAGGTGACACCTGGGTGCCAGGTCCCACTGAGGGACGCCGGGCACGCGCCCACGCGCTGTGTCCGACGCGTCCCTCATGCAGACCCGCTGGCATTCTCGCACTGCCACTCGTTCTGAGCTTTACCAGTGGATCCGACCCAGACTGCCTGGGACTGCCCGGGACCGTCTGGATGAAGACCCCGAACCTAAGTGACTTCAACTGTCATTCTGTGTGACAGGCTGTCTTTGCGTTTAAAACAGTGAAACAGTGTAAATCGTGGGGTTTTTGTTTTAAAAATTGTATTGATGAAACTAAGAAACATTAGTCCTTTTTGCTACTATAATACTCACTTTGAACTACTTGGATTTCAATGCCATGGGTACGTCGGCCAAGTTCAACAAAACGTTTTCGGTGTCTGTTTCTTCGCTAGCTACCTCACCTCACAATCACACTGCCGTGTGAAGGTGGAACTCGAACTGGTCTGCGTGGAGCTCCCAGGGACTGGCCTGGGTGGGTGAGTGACCTTGCCAGAAATCTGAGGGGCTCCCCTGGGTGCCCCTCCCAGGCCTAGACTCCTCTGAGGACTTGCACTGGAGCTGGACGTCCCTCAGTGTCCCCATCTGTCATTGTAACGATGCTGTGAGGGCCTGGCCTGCGTCCACAGCCATGGGAGGGGGACCCCAGGAGACCCTGTCCCCCTCCACCCCCACCCTCCTTCAGCCTTCCTCTCGGTCCTGAGTCCCCCGGGCCCAAATCCATCCTCTCTCGTTCCTGAGAACTGGAAGCGGTAAAGTGACGCCCCTGGAGGAAAGACCCGGAAGAGTGCAGGGCTGAGTCCCGCAGGACATGGGTCCTGCAGGATGGTGGCCCTTCCAGACAGTAGAGGAGGGTGCTCCCCAGGGAGCAGGGCTGGGAGGTCTGAGGGCCGAGCATGCAGACCTGGAACGCGGTGTGGGCGGCGGGGCCGTGGACAGCAGGGCTGTGCTCGGCGGGGCAGGGCTGCGGGAGTGGGTGGGCGGGTGAGGGGGGCAGGTGCTCAGTGTGGGGTGACTGGGGCTCCCCTTCCCACTCACAGCTCTGACAGGCCCTGGACGTATCACAGCTGGGACCCTCTCAGCACCAACGTGGCCACACGGGACAGACGAGGAGAGAGACCCAGGGGTGGGACTGGCTCCCAGCACAGCCTCGACTGTCTGCGAGGAGACAGGGCCGGCAGGGTCCCCTGGGCCCAGGCGGGCCGCTTCGCCGGTGGGTGAGGCGAGGCCCGGGGCAGAGCAGGACTCCCGCATCCCCACCCCCCGCACCCTTCCCCGTCTGCTCCCACCAGCCCTGGCCCAGCCCTGCGTCTCACCGCTCGGTCCCCGCTTCAGCCAGAAGCGGACGCGCCCCGCCCCGGGGTACCGGGGGCCTGGGTCGGGGTCTGTCCTTCTCGAGGGCCTCGCTCCTGGCACGGGCCCGGCCCGGCCTCAGCTCCCGTCGCTGGCTCATCCGCAGGCACAGGCACGTGCACTTCTCCCACCTGGGGACACACAGCCGGGCTCTGGGCCCGCCCCGCTCTGCCGCCCACCCTCACACCCCCGAACACCAGCTCCCACGGCGTCCTGGTCCAGGCCGGTCAGTGACGGAGCCAGTCCCCGGCCCGTCGACCACGGCGGCCCTGCCTTGGTCAGTCTGCCTGCCCCGCGCCCTGGGCTGCCCGCACCCTCCCACCCGACCCGATACCAGGCTCCGGGGCTCGGACGCGACACGGCAGCACTTGCTCTGGTGGCGTTTTGTGTCACAGGTTTGTGCCAAGCTCTGTGAACAGCAACCTCAAGCGCTGGGCCCTTCCCCTGCGGTCCGACGGGCCCCCGCACAGGCAGCCCCCTTCCCAGTGCTCAGACGGACACCCCGAAGCACTCAACCCCCTCATCCCGCTCGCACCCTGTCCGTCAGGGAGCCCGTGGGTCCAGCCGCCAACTCCGGAGGCCGTCACCCCGCCGGCAGCTCGGGCCGGGCCCTCCCCGCACAGGGGGCGTGCACGGGAGCAGGAGCTCCCCGCGGCTGGGGGCGGCGGGGCCCCTGAGCGGTGCTGGGGTGGAAGCCGCACGCCCCCCGCGCTGCCGAGACCTCGGGGGAGGGCCGACCGCGTCCACCCATCACTGGGAACACGACTGTGCGGCTCCTCGCGCCCGACGCGGTGTCTGTGAGTTTTTGCTGTTCTGTCAGAGGTCGCATCCCCCCAAACTGATGGGCACCTGTCCCCAAGGCCACACGTACCCCTGCCCTGCCGGCCCTCCTCCCCTCGGCCTGCAGGTTTGCATGCTGCAGCTCCTGATCCCCAGGCCTCCCCGCCCCCGCCACGCCCCGGTCTCCTCAGCACTTACCGCTTCTCCACCAAACCCTGCGCATCCCGCGGAACTGGCCCGGGCCTGGGCCCTGGGGAGCAGCTGCGAGGAGGACGGGAGGGCACCAGGAACCCTCAGCTGCCCCCTGGGGTGACCCAGGAGACGCTCCAGCGGTGGTGGCCCAGGCCCTGCAGTGGGGACAGCCACCGCTCACCCCGCCCCACGCTTCCAGCAGCCCCAGCAGAAAGCGACCAGACAAGGTGTTCTGCTGTACTAATGTATTCCATCTTTCAAAAAGAAAGACATGATTTTAATATTACTTAACAATATGTTAAAAAAGTAGCCAGGCGGCCTCCGTGTTAATACAGTCGGACACTCTCTAACAGACTGGATGGTGTGAGTACTGGGTGGGTTTTGTTTTTGAACTTTCTCATTCTGCAAAGGGGTCTTACACAAGCTGGCTACAAGTCGGGGGGTCAGACACACACAGCGCGACGTGTACACTCTTAACCAGTAGACTGTGGAGAACGGACAGCGCCCGCCCGCCCCCCGCGCGCCCCGGGTGGGAGCCTCGGAGGGCGGCGCCCCGCGGGCAGGACAGCGGACGGGCCGGGGCGAGATGCAGACGACGGCGCCACGTGGATGCTGCGCTCGTCCGGGCGCGGTGGGGGGCACGGTGGCGGGCGCGGCGGGCCCACAGACGGCGCAGAGCGGACAGCGCGGGCCGGGCGGCGCGTCCTCCGTCGGGGTCTCGGGGGCGGCGGCCACCCGGCACAGCCTGGGCGAGCACGGCAGCCCCGGGGCCCGGCCCCCGCCCGCGCGTCCCTCTCCGAGTGGCCCTGGTTCAGTGGGCAGCAAAGGTGGCTTTCTTCAAGCTAAAATTGGACCAGTTGATGGACAGTCTTTGCCGGGTCTGTCTGGCGGAATCCAAGCAGAATCTGGAAGACAAGAGGCCTGACGGTCAGGGCGGGCACGCGCCTCCCCAGCCGGTGTCCTCCCGGGGACTCGGTGCACAGCTGCCCTGGGCCCCCGCCCTCAGGACACTGGCCGGCGCCCAGAATGTTCACTGGCGCTTTGCCAACTTCAACCGACTTGCTCTGGGGGAAGTCCCCGAGGGAGGTGTGGTGAGCCGACGGAGGACCTGGAGCCTGGCCACCTCTGTCCGCCCTTCCGCCGCGCCGAGCCTGTGCCACACCCAAGTCCCCACAGTGTGACAGTGACAGTAACGGCTCCCGTCCCCGCCCCCAGGGGACAGTGCGCCTCGCCGTCCAGCGCTGGAGCACAAAGTCCGCGCTAAGCGGCTACGAAAAGCGCCGCAGGCAACGACGCACGGCTTCTGCTAAACGAAGGACTGTCCTGCAGGAACCTTTCTTTACCTGCGTGACGGCGAAGCGCTCGCCTTCTCAGCTCTTTGAATTAAGCCCGGAAACGGTTAGAGCTGTCGCTCGTCCTAGATGAAACCGTGTCTGCCGTGGCGGCGACCCCCCGCCGCGTGCGACCGGTGCAGGGAGGGCCGCGCCCGCTCCCAGAGCCCTGTCCTCGTCCCCGAGTCCAGCAGCGTCGCCTCTGGAACCTCCTGGAAGCTCCCACTTCTGCTTCTCCTGCCTCTCCTCACCGCAGGCAACAGCCTCCTGGCACGTGCCGTGTCGCGTGCGCCCCGTCGCGTGTGCCCCGCCTGCTCCCCACGCAGCGGCCGAAGCACGCGCAGCGCCACACGGACACGACCCAAAGGCCCGGGTAACTGGCCCTGGGTCAGGGCCCCAACACACCAATGCTGGGCACTGCCGTCCCCTCCCGGGGCCACCGTCCTGGGTGTGGCCTCCGCAGGGGTGGGGTGTGCTCGCCCCTGCACTGGAGGGCCCAGGCCGCACGCCTCCGTGGCTCCTGCACTCAGCATGGCGCCTGTGCACGCCCCCGCCCCCGCCCCCGGTCACTTCTGTGCTGTGAGCGGAGAGTGGGCAGGGCGGACGGACCCAGCCCTTCCGCCCGCGGGGTGCGTGCTGCTGCGGGGCTGTGCCGTCAGGGTGAGCAATCCGTGCGCCCAGGAGCCGGGGGCCAGTGCTCCCTGCCCTCCCACGGCGACCGGGCGCGTCTGCTCCCTGGCGGCCAGTCAGGCCAAAGGCCTCGTGGCAGTTTCTGTGACGCCCGCCACTCTGTTCCCACATGTCAACAGGTCTTTTTCTTACAGGTCTGTACTGTTTCTTCGCACATCTTGATACTGCTCCTCTGTGACGTGTTGCAAATACTGCCTTATTTTTTTTCTGTAATTTTTAAATTTAGTTTCAAGTATACAGTACATTGGTTGGACATGAATATAGTTCGTAAAACGATCCCCCCAGTTGCTCCCTCCCTCCCCTGACCCTCCACTTGGCCAGCGTATTAATGCTGACTGCATTCCCTGTGCCGTGCTCCCCATCCCCATGACCATCCATCAGCTACTGATCTGTACTTCTTTAACCCTTCACCCCATTCTCCCAGCCCCTCAAAGCTCCCTTCCTTTTGTCCATCACCAAACTATCCACTATATTTGAGTCTATTTTTCATTAGTTTGTTTTTTCCCTTAGATTCCGCATTTAAGTGAAATCATATAGTGTTTATCTTTCTCTGTCTGACTTAAATACCTTCTGGGTCCATCAAAGCAGTATCTTTCTCCATCTCCTTCCTTTTCATACGTAGAGGTCTTGTTTTCTTATCCTTTCACCCACTCTGTCTTTTGGCTGGAGCACTTAATTCTTTTCCATTTAAGGTACTTATTGGTAGGAATGTAGCTGTTACCATTCTTTATTCCTGTTTTTGATACACGTTTTTTCTTCTCAGAGAAGTTCCTCCAACATTTCCTGTAATACTGGCTTGGTGGAGATAAATTCCTTTAGCTTATTTTTGTCTGGGAAGCTCTTTATCTGTCCTTCAACTCTAAAATGATAGCTTTGCTGGATAAAGTATTCTCGGTTGTAGATCCTGGGTCTTCATCCTGTCAAAAATTTTTTTGCCAAGCCCTTCTGTCCTGCATAGTTTCTTTTGATACATCAGCTGCCAGTCTTATGGGTGTTCCTTGTAGGTAATTATTTGTTTTTCTCTTGCTGCTTTTAATATTTTTATTTAACCTTTGGCATTTTAATTATGATGGGTCTTGGTGTGGGCCCCTTTGGATCCCTGATTTTTGGAATTCTCTGAGCTTCCTGGGGTTTTATGTCCATTTCCTTCACCAAATTAGAAGTTTTTCATCATTTCTTCAAACAGCTGTTCAACATTGTGATTTTCTTCAGTTATGCCAATCAGACGAATATCTGGAGCCTTAATAGTGCCCCACATGCTCCTGAAATTATTTTTATAGTCTTGGCATCTTTTTTCTTGCTATTCTGATTGAGTGTCCTGATTGGCTTTCCTGTCCTCTAGATAGGGCATGTGATCCTCTTCTTCATTCACTTTCTTTATTCCTTTGTTTATTCCATTTAATACACTTATCATCTCAGATAATGTGTTCTTCATTTCAGACCGGTTCATTTTCATAATTGCCATTTTTATGTTTTTTATCTGTTCGTTGAAGTTCTCTACACTTTCCAAAAGTTCATTGAGCACCCTTATAACCAGTGTTTTGAACTCTGCATCTGTTAGATTACTTGACTCCATTATTCCTGGATCTCTGTTCTGTTCTGTCACGTGGCTTCTGCTTCTCTGTCTTCCCATTTTGGCTGCCTTTCCGTGCCTGTTTCTATGTACTAAGCAAAGCTCCTAAGTCTCCCGGTCTTATCAGTGTGGCTTTGTGCAGTAGGAGTCCAG